>CAXITY010000125.1:0-81386 GCA_964034905.1 Itoplectis maculator
GGAGACACTCGGGAAACTCGTGAGATCGAGAGAATTCGGTACCGTATCGTACCGGCGGCGTTCACCGCGTACGTCTCATGTCGACGCCGGGTTAACCTCAAAATAACTAAACGAAAAATCATATTTTTGAGGAAAATAAGAACTGAAATCGTTTTTATTATATTTGGCTTACTTTTAGTTGCTCACTTTGTTCTACGGGCCGTCGATGCCTGACGTCTCGTCCGATTTTTTTTCCGATTTTCATTCCCCGATGTCGACCTCGTGTGAATAGCCTCTCGTCGTTCGTCGTTGTGCTTCCACTGCCTCGTTCTCGCCTATGGATTCTCGCTTGTCCGCGTCGCTTCGCAGGCGTGTTGCGCTAGAGATCAACCAAGCGTAGTGCGCACTTCACGCGTTTGAATTACGCGCGCGCTCCGCGAGCGCCATGATACGCATGACCCCAGCGCCAACGACGCGACGGACGCGGCGTAGCGCAACACGCCTGCGAAGCGACGCGGACAAGCGAGAATCCATAGGCGAGAACGAGGCAGTGGAAGCGGAACGACGAAAGGCTCATCGCACGAGTTCGAGATCGGGGAATCAAGAGCGGAAAAAAAATCGGACGACCCGTAGAACGAAGCAAGCAATTAAAAGTAAGCCAAATACAAAAAGAAAGATATTTCAGATCTTATTTTCTACGAAAAATATGATTTTTTGGTTAGTTATTTTTAGGTTAACCCGGCGTCGACACGAGACGTATGAGGTGAACGCCGCCAGTACGATACGGTACCGAAATCATCCGATCTGACGAGTTTTCCGAGCGTCTCCGCGGTCGACCTGACACTCGAGACATCGCATTAACGAGTAAATATTTTCAACTTTGTGGATCCTTGTCTGAAAATATACGAACCAAAAACCGGAGAATATAAAACGTAGGGCAAAACGCGCGCGAACACAGCGATTTGAGGTTAACCCGGCGTCGACACTAGACGCACGCGGTGCACGCCGCCGGTACGGTGCGAAAATTAAATAATACGAAAAATAAAGTGAATCATTTCATAGATTTCGAGCTCGATCAAAGCGCACCAAACTTTGACACTTCGAAGACTCTTCGAAGGTTCCAATCCGTCAAAAGTCACTCAACGCTGGATTATTGTGTATAAAATCCTGCGCATAAGAGAATTAAAGTTCTGCCACGGGCGGTGGATGCTACATAAGGCATTCGCCACACACATGTCCAACTTTATGAAAGGATTACAAAACTGAAAATCCAAGTAGGGGATAGACTTGGCCTGTTGCGAACTCACGCGTGCCCGATGCTGCAACTTGGCACCCCGAGCGATTCACTCCGGTGTAGAAAGTATAGAATTCTTGGTTAAGCTGATCTGAAACTATTTTCCAGGTCAAAAGCTTTCGGTATACGGATCCCTGCAGCGAAGACCCTGTCACTTGGAGAGACGAGAGGTGCGTCACGAGGTCCTTGAGGATCTAGATTATCGTAGAGCATCGTCCAACGTGAGTGACTACAATCAATTCAACCCTGATTCCGCGCTGTATAAAAAAATATCTAACACGAAAACTGTTCGAAATTAACAATCGTTCTATCGTCCATTCTTTCAGACTTTCTACTGTCTGCGGAGGCCCAATCGTTATTCCGAGACAATAGTGCGAGCATCATCGATTCAAGAGAGCTGCATATGCGCATCAACGACCGGAGGAACGGAATTTGCGTCGAAGTTCAACCGAAACTGATCGCGAGGATAGTACGACGTACGAGACGAGTGAGACGAGACCCAGAGTCACTCGGTCGTCGCGTTCGCGGGGACATTGAGGAAATACGATGCGAGACCAAAAATAATGGATGAACCGGCGAAATTTGCACTCCGATGCGAATAATCAAGGCTATCGCTTCGAGTGTATGCGGGATAGCTTTGCGATAAAAGCGTCGGGGATCTTCGGGCATCGACACGACTTCCAGTGAACTCTCGTGACGTGACTATTACAGCCGTGACAAAAGCCTGTCGGGAAAAATCTCGGTTCTTCGTCATCAATCCACGAGGAAGCTACGGTGCCGCTGGTATAATAGTAGGAGGCATCCAAGCCTGCTGAACGAGATAACGGCATTTCGAATATCGAAGTACCGTTACGTATCGGAGCGAAACCAGAGCTTCGTGCGACCTGGCAACGACACGGCGCTCCGCAATACACGTGCCCCCGCCCGGTCTGGGGTTTTTTTTTACTTCAACGAGACATTTTGGACTGCGCGGACGCAGCGTGCCGTCTCAAGACGAAATCTCGACGATAGGTGAGAATTACTTCGATTTTGGTTATAATGGTTAAAGAGAGTTTTTATTCAGCGGAATATATTGCCATTAGAGGATTCTTTTGGCTCGTATCTTGATTCGATATCGATGAGAACGTCTTTAGTTTCTTCTCGTTAATAAAATTATATTTGAGAGATTTGGCGTAGCATTCAGTATTCGATTCGATACCGACGGGGTTCGGCGTGGATATTTAACATGCCCTTAAGCTATAATTTTCTCAGAAGGTGAAAACATATCTTGCTTCCTAAATAATCCAAAAAAACAAATACTCTTCTCGTCCATGCGTGTTTTTAAAATATCGATGGTTTGTGTTTAGTTGTCCGGATTAAATACAAAAAGTCGTATTGTGTTATTTTCAGACTGTTGAAACGTATAAGCGCTTCGCGAGCGCGACGATAACCGCGAACCCAGCGCCAACGACACGCACGCGAGGCGCGAACGAGCGCTTGGGCGAAAACGAAGAAGAGCGATGTCGACGAGGAGCAAAGAGCACGCGCGACCGACGAGAGTCTCGTCGCACGAGGTCGAGACCGGAGAATAAAAAGCGGAAAAAGAGTCCGACGAGAACGATGAGCACGCGGATGAGTCAGGCAACGACGGCCCGTAGAACGACGCAAGCAATTAAAAGTAAGCCAAATACAAAGCGCAAGACATTTCAGTTCTCATTTTCTAAAATGATTTTTCGGTTAGTTATTTTTGGGTTAAGCCGACGTGGAATACCGACGCTCACCTCGATAATGCGGATGCGCTTTTTATCGCGAATTACGAAAAGATCGAAGTGAGAATTGAAATACAGACGCCAGTAATGTGCATCTCGGGAATAAATTAGTCAGAATTTTGATTTTTATTTTTAAAAATTGATGTCGGTAACCGATCTGTAATTTTTTTTTACTAAAATCGAAATTCTGACTAATTCGTTACCGAGATTCACATTACTGGCGTCTGTATTTTTATTTTCACTTTGATCCGTTCACAATTCACGACAAACCGCTGTCCCGGAGATTTTCGGCGCTCACTGTTTCACATGACCTTAACCCGGCGTCGACGCGAGACGTACGTGGTGAACACTGCCGGTACGATGTGGTACCGAAGTCACCCGATCTCGCGAGTTTCCCGAGTGTCTCCGCGGTCGGCCTGACAATCGAGAGATCGCATTAACCAATTAAAAATTAACGAAAAATCGGAGAATATAAAATGTACATAAATAAATAAATAAATGTCTTCCTTATTGGACATAACCTCTCTCTCATCTACTCATAATTTGAATGTGGCATTGGAACATTTTGTTCGTTTTAGAAAAAAAAAATCGGAATTCATTTTTTTATAATTTTTTTCTTTAGTTTGGTGTTAGTGTACCAACAGTATTTTGCTCATCCGATGTGGGGCATTTACTTGAACGAGATATTGCTGGACTGCGCGTATGGAGCATGCCGTCTTACGACAAACTCTTGACAATAGGTAAGAATAAATTCCATTTCACTTATCATAATTGTTGAAGAGAGTTTTCAATCACTGGAATGAATTGATATTTGACTTGTCTTGGCCCGTATTTTGATTCGATATCGATGCGATTGTGTGTAGTTTTTTTCTCTCGTCAATCAAATTTATATTTTATTCTAGAGCTTCTATGTAGCATTCGGTACTGTAATTATATTTAACCTCGTTTCGTTGTGAGCGTAGTAGCCGCAGCCCATTTATATAAAATCTTTAAAACCCATTTTTGGCCATGAATTTCATGGGCGGACTTGTTGAACAATCCTTGTAAGACAATCTATTTGTAATTGTAAACTTTTGATTCACGTACAGATGACTAACACGAAGTCGAGTTAACGAAGACACAACTATGTCGAAGGAATTATTGGCATCAAGGCAATCACTGCCAGCATCACCGTCTACGCAAAGGGAGTCCAGCACCGGGAAATGGGACAAAGTCAATGCCTACAAACGACGGAAACGCGCTTTAAAACGACATTTCCTGCACTTCCCGAATGATCTAGATTTAAATTTATTCAAATTCAACGACAGCACTCAAAAAGTAAGTTAATGAAAATTACTATTTCGAAAATTCTCTACATTCATCAACAAAATTTATATTATTATTATGAATACAATTCCGCTGTAATTGATAAATTGCGATTAGCATTACTTTCGTGCGCCATAAATTAATATTTTCACTCCTCACAATAGAACAATCGTTGCCTTGTTGAAACGCAAGCAATCGAGGACACATCGGCAGTAAACACCACGACAAGTGACATCAGAGCATCGCGCACTTCCAGCAGCAATACGAACAGCATCAACAATAACAATGACAACGACACCGTCGAAAAGATAGGCATCGACGAAGCAAGAGCTCCAAAACGTGTGAAGTACACCGAAAATGACTCACCCGATAATAATCGTTCGTCAACAGTTGCTAACTGCATACAACATCTTAATATTGATAATCTCGAGGAATGCAGTACCGCAGCCATTCATCATGAAAACTACCATGAAGAAGAGAGCAAAATGGATGAAAACCAAGCAATCGACGATTATGAGAATAACGATGAGGGGGCTGATAGTTTCTCTAACGAAAGGAGCCGCAAGGAAACATTATTTGGAGATGTCATCGATTCGAGCTCTGACGATGCTGATGATGACGACGACGAGGATTGCGACGACGATGGCGACGACGATTCCGACGAAGACAGCGGTAGTGATGGTGTCGGCGATGACGACGGCAACAAGAGTTTCTCGATAAGAAACAAATTGCACGAATTATCAGTACCGATTCGGTTCAATAGACATATATCGAACCTCTTCGTGCTATTGATATTCCTCGCTTCAGCAATACGTTCGAGATTGACCTACTCAGCGTTAATAAATTCATTCAGGGCGTTGAAGAAAACTGTATTGGAAAGCGTGCTACCGTCAACGAAGAAAACTTTATGGAAGCTATTGTCACGAAACGACGATGAAACATTTACGCGGCATTGGTATTGTGAAAAATGCCTGAGCAATATAGGAAAAGGACCAAAACCTACGACCTGTTGTGAATGTCTCCGATGTGGACCCGGGAAAGAGAAGAAACATCTAGCGTATTTCATTCAATTGAAAATCAAGTCGCAATTGGAACAACTATTCGAAATTCCGGGCATAATTCAATGTCTCGCGTACCGCTTTACACGTAGAAAACATCGAGCAAATAACATGGAAGACATTTATGACAGTGACAAATACAAAGAGCTCTGTGAATTGGGACGCTTTTTAAGTTACGAATATAATTACTCGTTTTCTCTCTTCACGGACGGTGTGAATGTATCTAATTCGTCGAATGCGAGTGCTTGGCCGATCATGCTGATGATCAATGAGTTTTCGCCACATGTCCGTAAAAAATATATGATACTCGCTGGAATATGGGTCGATAAAAAACACCCAAATTTACATCATCTTCTCGAGCCGATCGTCAATGAATTAAAATCATTATACAGAGATGGAATAGTATGGAAAAATCCAATTAATGACAACATGGAGACAAGTAAATTCATTACAATTGTATGTACCGCGGATTCGAAGGCAAGGGCACCGTTATTGAGCATGACACAAGGCAACGGAATTTACGGTTGTACCTATTGCTATCACAAGGGTGAAAAACGGGCCGGGCCTGGAGTGGTACGAGTGTATCCTTACGAAAATATTCCATCAAACCGAAGAACGGACGCAGAAATACGAACGCACATGGGAATGGCGTATGACACTGGAAAGAAGATCTTCGGCGTTCAAAACTATTCTGCCCTCGCGTTACTCGACGAATTTGATTTGGCATGCGGTACACCCGTCGATAGTATGCATAACATGTACCTCGGTGTTGCGAAGTTTCACACGACGTTGCTTATTAATGGAAAAGTTAGTGATCCATGGTATGTTGGAAGTCCTCGCGATATCGCAACGATCAACGAACGATTGATGGCAATACGACCACCAAGTAGGATCTCAAGAAAACCACGATCGATCGAAGAAATGGCTCAGTGGAAAGCTTCGGAATGGCGGAATTGGATACAGTTTTACGCCCTACGCTGTCTACATGGATTAATCGGAGAGCGATATTTCAAACATCTGGCGTTGCTGTCTCAAGCTGCGTACATACTTAACCAGAATTCCATTTCCGTCGATGAGCTTCAAACTGCAAGAAAAATGTTGATGAATTACGTGAAGGAATTCGACGATATCTTCGGAAAAAGAAACATGAGATATAACGTTCATCTCTTAAATCATGTAACGGATTCTGTCAAAGAATGGGGTCCTTTCTGGACGCATAGTGCGTTTCCGTACGAAGCATTTAACAAAAAGATCATCGACGGAGTTACCAGCTCCAATTCAAGATGTCTACAAATCGCAACGAGACACCTTTTAACGCGGTTTATGGAAAGCGTACTGTACCATCCGGAGATTACCTACGATATGAGCGAAGCGGTGAATGACATTGTCACAGATGGTATGCGAAGAAAAAAGTACCTCATCGATAAAGCGCATTTTGTACGGCCGAAAGTATTTGAATGCAGGGGCGAAATAGATCATCGTTCACCGACAGATGAAGAAGTGATCATTTTAGCTGCTGCCGGCTTTGCGAATCCGCGGCCGAGAACGTTGTGGATTTATCGGCATGCAATCGTCAATGGAACGATGAATATCTCGTGTGAACCGACGGAAAAAAGTAAAAAAACTCGGTACTGCAACAAATTTATCTATTGTGAAACCATCGGTTATGCTGAGATCGAAGAAGTTGTGACGTTTCAAGATAATAACGCTTCTGTAATAAGCGGCTTCATCGTCGAGAGACTCACAACGGTAAAAAACTATCACGGTGACATACATCATATACATATCGTAAAAAAAGGACGGAAGGAATTTCTTGTTTGCGACGAAATGACAAGGATCATACCAGCAATATTAATCGGACAGATGAAGCGACATCTCATAATTTCCAAACTTCCCAATATCTGGGAAACAGATTAATCGGAACACAACTATAATCCAAGGTAATGTTGCGAAAATAATAGTATGTTCTATTACAGTTGCAAAGATATGCTGTCTTTCTTATTTTTCCAAGCAGTTTTGTCTCAATGGTCGAGAATAAAAACTCAGAGTTTATATTGTAACAAGAAACATTTCGTTCTTCACAGCTGTCGAAAAACTTAAGAAGTTTTCTTTATTACATCCATTCGATTGACACTAAAACTGCTTTTGAAATGTTATCTGTCGTTTATCGATTATTCGGAACTATCGTAATATTGCAGTGCTTAGGACTGACCCTGATGAGACCGACACATCGCGCGGTGGACTAAGTTCACGTAACTTACCGCACAGCTTTACGAAGACGAGAAAGATGCAAAATTCTTTCAATCGAAGATAACAGGACGCGGACCTTTGGTCGAAGGCTGGTGGGGGACGACTCATTCGATAATGTGTTCTTACAAGCTGGTCGACGCCTCCTTCGAAGTTTGGGAGATGCAAACGCGCCTCGAAGGTTTCATCCATATAAGGTGCATTTCTGCTTGTATTTCGCCTGCTCTATATGCCCAATCCAGTTTGCTGACATTTTGATCAAACTGACGCGAAACATTGAAGGCATTAAAAATGTATTCTAATGTTTTTTTTTTTAATTAATAGTATATTTCGATATCAGTGCGGAAAAACTTTTTGTGACGAGTGTTTGCTTGCAGCCCGAGCCGAAGGCGAGGGTTGCAATCACATGAGTTCGAAAAAGTGTTTTGCACGAGTATCGAACGACATTTTACGTTACGACGTGAGAAAATATAGTTTAACGCACGCGAAGCGTAAAACCACATTTTACGCACAGAGTAACATAAAATGCTTTTATGCATATTTGTCAGTATTACATTACACTCACTCCAAGTGTAACGATTATTTTCGATGTATATAAATTTATATGACTCAGCGCATCAAATAAAAATGAATATATATCTTAACGCAGTGCCTTCGAGAAGTCCTTCTGCTGGATCATCGTGAAACCTTCGCCTGGATCGACGAGTGGCACGACATGAATCTGGAGGATGTTCGAAATTACGTAACGAAGATGCACGCGGCCACGAACGAGAAGATTCATGTCAATCTAACCGAGTCGCAACCGAATCAGTGCCAGCAGAAGGAGCGGTCGTCGGAGACGAATTTGCCCAAGAGTTCGTTGCCCTCGTCACCGACAACTACTTCGCCGACCTCCGCGTGGACTCGCTCGTGGTTCTCATGGTCCTCATAACCGCCGTCTATCTAGAATAGACTCTCAGTTGGAGGGAGAAAACTTCAGGCAACGGAAATCAATGGAAGCGCGCGTAAAAAATCAAACTCAATAATTAAGCGTAAATGTAAATATTCGATATTGTATATTTACATATTATTGTACATATTCTATATTATACTTTTATATATTATAAATATATATAAAATATTATTTTATATTTTATATATATACTTTTACATATTGTTGTATCTATAGCAGTTTCGTATAGGGCAACGTCGGAAAGTATGTGTGGCCGCAATCACATCGGCACACATTTGATTATACTCAAATTTATGCAATAGCAATGTTAATTTTTATTTTGAGTCCGTGAACTTCGAATCCTACCCTTCCCTAATTCTCTCTCACGTAGTTATATCGCTTTCACAAGTCAATCCTCCGAAATTTGTTTAACGAGGAAGTGAAAGACTCGTCGATAGCGACGTTGCATCCCCCAAAGTGCTGTCTACGAGTTGAATATTATGAACGGAAAAACAAGAAACGGTACGGGGTGACATGCAAAATAATGGAATTGCCTGCTGCATAGTTTCTCTGGTAAGGAAAGTCCTATGGAGTATTCGAATTTTCGGTAGCTCCGCCGGTAACGAGAATTGTAATGGAAAAACGAAAAATCGATTCAGAATTTTGCAGTGAGGGGAAAGACCGGAAGGAACGAAGGTCGGGGGACGTTATGAAGCCGACACAGGTGCTCCTGCAAAAATCACGCAAAAATCGAAAAATCCACCGTCAATCTACCGTGGGAGCATGGTGAGAAATACGCGGGAATCGAAAAAACCCAGCGTCCAGCTAAGGTGGGAGCACGGTTAAAAATACGCGGGAATCGAAAAAAACCCATCGTCCAGCTATGGTGGGAGCATGGTGAGAAATACGCGGGAATCGAAAAGAACGCAGCGTCCAGCTACGGTGGGAGCACGGTTAAAAATACGCGGGAATCGAAAAAAAAACCCACCGTTCAGCTACGGTGAGAGCATGGTGAAAAATACGCGGGAATCGAAAAAACCGACCGTTTAGCTTCGGTGGGAGCACAGTGAAAGTAACAATCTGATGGTGGGTCGGACGGCAAAAACCCACCGGTGGGAACATGGTGGGAAACCGGTGGTTTCTCGGTGATTTGCCAGTGGTACGGATCCGCTAGGGGTAACAGTAATATGATCAAAAAAATTGTCTGTAACTTACATGTGACTTACATGTAATTTATTATTTCCCACTCAGCAATGTTATCGTGTTATGTAACGTGTGTTATGTAACCGTTACAATTTAGTTATGTTGTAGTGTTATGTAACATGAATTATACAGCCGCGTTACTGTTTCGTTATATTGTCGAACTGTAGTCATATTGACAATACGTTGGTTTTTTTGCGGACTGAAAGTCCGCAAAAAATAACTTCAAGGGTTGCTAAATCGCTACCCTTGAAAATAAAAAAAATGAGCCGCTACTATTAAAAGTAGAGCAAGCTATTGGCAAATGATGCCAACCGTTTGATACCTCCGAAGAGTATCACTCCAGTATATTTATGAAGCTGCGCCGTCGCGCTGTCTTATACACGTTATAGACACGAATCGCTTGCGAGAAACGTTTGAGTCGTAGGCCATCTAGCGGACATCACATCGTTATTCACATGTTACGTAACAATAACATATTTTTGTTACATGACTGTAACGGAACTACGTTTTCATGTTGTTAATGCAACTTAACAACTGTGACATGCATGTTACGTACATGTTACATGTTTTTGCAATATTCTTGCAATGTTACCACGTTATATAATTGAAACATGACTAAATCATCGCCACAGTTACATTACAATTGTTACTTACGTGTTACATTACAGTTACTCACTTTGCTTACATAACTGCAAGGGAACTACGGCATATAACAATTACGTAACGTGCATGTTCACGACGTTACATAACTACTGTGATATGCATGTTACGTAAACGTTACATATTTTTGCAACGTTCTAGCAATGTTACCACATTACGTAACTGTAACATGAACGAACTATTGCTGGAGTTACATTGCAGTCGTTACATACATGTTGCATTACAGTTACACACCATCGTTACATAACTGTAATGGAACTACGGCATATAACAGTTACATAACGTGAATGTTCACGATGTTATATAACCACTGTAATATACATGTTACATAGATGTTATATACTCTTGCAAAAATCTTGTAATGTTGCCACGTTACATCACTACAACATTGCGTTCCTGTGACGAAAGTGACGTCCCAATTGTTACTTGCACGTTGCGTTGCAGTTTCATAACATCTGTTATCTAACTGCAACATAAATATGTTAAATAACGGTAACATTACCTCCATATAACAAATGCAACATCACAAGTTGCTCCTACGTTACATAACCTCGACATATCACAAGGGTAACATTGTTACAATCACATGTAACTTCCAGGTTACATTGCTGTTCCGAAACGTGTTTACTGGGGAATTACCGTAAAATCCTGGAGCGGTAAACTTACCAAAAAATTACCGTATTTTTACCGTAAAATGACGTAATTTTTTTTTCGCGCAATCAGGTGTTGTGGAATTACCGTCAGAAATTTTTTCGATAAACATACCGTAAAAATATGGTAAATCCAACTATTTAGATGTGGAATTACTGGTCACTTTCATTTTTGGTAAATTTACTGTCACAAAAAAGTGTGACCGGTCATTTACAACTAGATAGGTGTACAGCTCGCTATTTTTTTTTTTTTTTTTTTTCTCATGTATTATTATGAAATGCTGTATTCAAAGATAATTAATTATTCATTTATTGTTTGCACGTTTATCGAATACGTATCTTATTGTTCAATCACAAATTTATGGAAAGCAATTGTATATAAAGTTTTTTTATTAGGCGACACGCGCGCCACAGCTGTGAAATTTCAAATCATACGACCATATGATTTTGTGACCGATGTGGTCATTTTGGAAACGGTCATGTACCGTATTTTTACGGTAAAAATACCGTAACTTTACCGGTCACATTTACTGCTTACATCTCTAATGTTAACCTGATCAAGAGACGCGGTAGCGTCTCGAGATATGTACATTTACCTACTTTACCGACCGAAGACGAGACGCTCCAAGGCTAGAGATGTGGTATTACCGCAAAATCCTGAAGCGGTAAAATTACCAAAAAATTACCGTATTTTTACCGTAAAATGACGTCATTTTTTTTCGCGCAATCAGGTGTTGTGGAATTACCGTCACAAATTTTTTCGATAAACATACCGTAAAAATATGGTAAATCCAACTATTTAGATGTGGAATTACTGGTCACTTTTCTTTTTGGTAAATTTACGGTCACAAAAAAGTATGACCGGTCATTTACAACTAGATAGGTGTACAGCTCGTTTTTTTTTTTTATTTTTTTTTATTTTATTTTATTTTATTTTTTTTTCATGTATTATTATGAAATGCTGTATTCAAAGATAATTCATTATTCATTTATTGTTTGCACGTTTATCGAATACGTATATTATTGTTCACTCACAAATTTATGGAAAGATAATTGTATATAAATTTTTTTTTATTAGGCGACACGCGCGCCACAGCTCTGACCAGACCACTGAGAACTGACTCTTTTACCAGAGTAAGTTAAAGTCAACGCGATTGCGGCTCTATTTTTTTTTAACATAGTTTATTAATTTAATAATTAAGTGTAAAAAACGTTGTCGTTTTATAAAAAACATTTAGGAAATTAAGAAAACCGTGAATGCAGTTGTTATGTGGTAATTACGTGGTGATTTAGAATACGCAAATAAAATCGAGAGATACATCTGCAGTGACAGGTGAACATTTAGAGACGAAAAGAGACAAAAAAAACAGCGAAAAAAGTAATAAGTGCCAGTGGAAATTAGCAAATAACAAATGATTTAATGAAAAATACACACGTCAAGCGCATAGTTCCGATAATAATGTACTTGTCAACATGTTTTACGAATATTGTGTTTAGGTTATGTTTACTCATATTTCAGTTTGGTGTATTAAATATAAATTATCTTCACAATTAAAGTGTACTAGTGCAATTAATAAATATAATAATGAAGAAATCATTGTGGAATCAATTATTTCGACCTTCTAACTTCTGACATGTGCAGCGGGTAATGATTTTTCAGGAAAAAACATTTTTAGTTGACGTAAGTGTCAAATTAAAAAAAATTAATTAATTAAAATGTATTAATGCAGGTAATACCACTCTAAAATGATCTTATGGCAAATATAAGAGAAGAAACACCTGAATTGAGATAAAATATGAGTATGCTGCAAGTTATAGCCAAAGTCAAGTACGCAGTGGGAAAATATTCACTTGTACACATATGCGTAATTAAAAATGTAATTTTTTAATTTTGGTGATAGGTATTCACCCCTTAAAAAAAGTGTAAGGGAAAAACTAAAAAAAGTGTATGAGAATTAAGGTATTTTAGAATTTCATAGCAAGTTTCAGCCAAATTCTTGGGTTGACGGCGGAGATTGGGCTCCGGACACAATTTGAGACCCAAAAACCCAAATTTTCTTGAAATAAACTCCTGTATAAAATTATTGGAAAATTACCATACTTCATGGGCATACTTTCCAGTGCTAGACTAAGAAATATTCCAAATTTCAACTTGTTCGGTCTGTTCAGTCCAGAGCCACTGAGTGATACGGACGTCCGGGTAACACAAAATCTGGTCCGCAGTAAAAAAGATATTTATGTCACTCCGTGCGTAAAACGCGACATTACGCACGCTTCGCGTGCGTAATACCGCGTTTTCCGACGTCGTGAAATAAAATTTCGTACGATACGCGTGCGAAAAACCTTTTTCGGACTCGTGTGATTACAGCACTCGCCTTCGGCTCGCGCTGCAAACTCACACTCGTCAGAAAAAGTTTTTTCGCACTTGTATCGTAATGTACTATTAGTAATGCAATTTCCTTATTATTTTATGTCAAGAATATGTATTTTACTATGTTAAAGATATCTGAACTAAAAAAAGTTAATACATTTGAAATATATCAATTTTTGTCCGTTAAAACCTAATTTAGACCCAGGAAAGCGATTTCAATAGGCACTCCTGGTGCGTTTTTTTAAAACGTGAGTGCCTAAAAACCGCAATTTAAAAAAATGAGACAAAATTCTGAAAATACCATAAGTATTCAGAGAAATTAATGAATCACTTTTATTAGAAAAAAAAAGTTTGGTTGCCGGATAATTTGTTGCTCCATTAATGTTTGCATTAATTTCTTAATAACATGTTGATATAATTATTGTGCGAAATCAATATTTGCAGCATTTTCAATATGCCTAATTACTTCCAGATTTTTATCATGAGAATTCCGCCAGATTTTGTCATTGAGAAACATTCAGAATTCCTTTGTAATCCGACATTTAGCCGGACTGTACCGAGGCGACTATTCTAAACGCATCTCACCATTTTTGTTGAGAATTTCCATGAAATTATATCGAGAATAAACATTCTTTGCAGCCGTTAAAAATGTACATGTTATATTATAATTACTCCATGTTACTATTAATAATTAAAAAGTATTAAGGTAGTTCGAGCGCCTAAAGTCCATTTCGCATAAATTCGAGAAAAATGAGAGAGCATTGCAAAAACTTTTCTATGATGTAAAGATCTGAACAAATTCATGCACATTAGAGGTACTGAAAAGATTAATTTTGTGTAGTAATAATTCTTAAATGTTATTAACAAATTGTGGGGATAAAGGACTCGGGAAATCGAAATAAATTGTATAGAAGTATGTTAAGATGTCGAGTAGATATATTTATTAGAAAAATGTTGGTGGTCGAGAGAGTGTGACTCGTCTCGACGCTCTCGCTACATCGTTAGGTGTCGATGTCTCGGCGAGGACTGATGGGCTCGCCCTTTACCCCTCCCAGCTAGACGTGCTCGTCGAGCCAATTCGCGGAAACCGATAAGCTCGGGTTTTCGCGGAATCGGCGACGGTTTGGTTTTTTTCGGCGAATCGCCAACCGTTGCTCCTTTTCGGCGAAGCGCGACTGTTACAGGCCTTTCTTCGTTTTCGCGAGCTCGCCTATAAGTCTCGCACTTTCGGAAAAAATAAAAATAATGCCTACAGTCGGCCAATCCTGACATTTGTACGTCTCGGACAACAAGAATAATAAGGAAAAATGCAAATAAAATATAAAAATACACACATGAATACAAAAATTACTTAAATTCTAATACCAAATCGCTCACATACCATTACAAAATCTCTCGCAAAAATGTCTCGCATTCAAATCCACTCCTTCACGCATAGATTATTCGCGAATGTAGGGCTTCATCTGGTCGACAGCGATCACTCCAGTGTACGGCAACTGGGTGAGCTGGAACCCCTCGATGTCGGTAACCACGTAACGATCGGAATCGAGCACTTTCTCCACGACGTACGGCCCTTTAAATTTTGGAATGAGCTTCTTATTGCTCCCGGCCGAAGTGTCGACGTTTCGGATCATGACGTAGTCACCTTCGCTGTATTTTGTCGCTTCTTTGTGCTTCCGATTATAATATCGCTCGTTTGCCTCCTGACTCTCACAAATTTCTCCGCGGCAGCCTCTCTCAGCGAGGCAAGATCGCGCTCGTTGTTCGAATACGACTATGAGGATCAGTCGGAGATTGTCGTTAATTTCGTCAATCTGATCGACACCAAACAGTAATTTACTCGGCGTCTCGCCAGTCGATCGGCAAACGGTATTATTAATCGCGAACTCTACTTTATTCAACACCTGGTCCCATTTGTTCAGACTGTCGCACAGCTTCGAAATCATCGGAGTAATCACGCGGTTGAATCGTTCTACCTGTCCGTTCGCGCGCGGAGTCGCCACAGCAACTAACACGTGCTTTACCGATTCGTCGTCTACGAATTCTCGGAATCGATCGGACGTAAACGCCGTCCCGCGATCGCTAATAATCCGTCTCGGCTTACTGTACGTTTGGAAATAATTCCTCAAATGTTTTATTGTCTCCTCCGAGGTCGTGGACTTACACGGATACAATCTGATAAACTTCGTGAACGCATCGACGACCGAGAGAATGTGCCGATAACCACGTCCGGTTTTCTCGAGAGGACCGCAGTGATCCACGTGGATCGTCTGAAAGGGCAGTTTATCCTTCGGGATGCTGTGCAAGCGTCCCTCCGGCTTGCCGCTCGCGGGCGAAAATTCGATGCATCGCAGGCAGTTCAACATGTACGCCTTGACTTTCGCTTTCAGTCCCGGAAACCAATAAACTTTCGTGATATTATCAACGACTTTATCGACGCCTACGTGTCCCATGTCGTCGTGACAGGTGCGAATCACATTATTTTCCATGGACGGCGGTACATAAAAGAGTAATTTGTTGTCTTTCGTCTTACGGTACACAAGTCCGTCTCGAATTTCGAAAAATTTATCTTCGGCTGTCTCGAGTCTATCGCGAATCTTACGAATCTCCTCGTCGCGGTCTTGCTGAATCGACAGCGTCTGCTCGAACAAATTCGACTCCAAAATGAGGATGCTGTGACAACGCGACAACGCGTCGACGTGTCCCATTCGCGACCCGGGTCGATGGACGATCTCGTAATCTTAACCCTCCAAAAACAAAGCCCAGCGCGAAATTCGAGGATTGACGGTTTTCTTGTTCAGCGTAAGACGAAAACTATCGCAATCTGTGACAATTTTAAATTTTATACCGGCGAGGTAGATGTGGAAGCGCTGAATCGCGTACACCGCGGCGAGACACTCGAGCTCAAAGCTGTGGTACTTCGCCTCCGCCGGCGTCGTTCGCTTGCTAAAATAAAACACCGGTCGAAATATTTTGTCGCTCTGTTTTTGCAATAATATCGCTCCAAAGCCGCTCGCGCTCGCGTCACAATGCAGTTCGGTCTCGAGGTGCGGCGAAAATATCGCTAGTATCGGCTCGGAGGACAGCACTCGCTTCAACGTCTCGAAAACCTCGAGCTCTTCCGCTCCGAATTTGAACGGCACGTCTTTTTTTATTAGGTCGTACAGCGGTTTCGCGATTACCGAAAAATTTGGAATAAATCGTCGGAAATAACTCGCCAGACAAACAAATCGGTGAACCTCCTTCCCGTTTCGCGGAACCGGATAATTCACGACCGAATCGACATTGTCCTTACTGGGTCTTATACCGTGCTCGTTTATCAAGTACGTTATCTCCTTTCGCGCGAAATAACATTTGTCCAGTCGAAATTTCAGTCGGTGCCTCCTGGCCGTCTCAAATACTTCTTTGAGAATTTCGAGATGCTCGTCGAGATCCTTTGTGGCGATCAAAATATCGTCAAGATAAAGCAAAATTTTGTTTTCGCGGATCAATTTCTCGAAAGTTCCGCTGAGAAATCGCTGGAATACGCGCGGCGCGTTTGTTAAACCGAAAGGCATCCGTTGGTATTCGTATTGACCAAACGGAGTGACGAACGAAGTATATTTTATCGAGTCCTCGGACATTTTCACGTGGTAAAACCCGTTCTTCAAATCGAGACTGGTGAAGTATTTTTTGTCCTTCAAACGATCGAGATGATCGTCGATGAGCGGCGCAGGAAAATTGTCCTTCACCGTCACCTTATTTAACTCGCGATAATCGACACACAGCCTTATCTCGTCGTTCTTTTTCCGTACGAGCACAATCGGACTAGCGTACGGCGACTTACTTGGTGTTATTGTCCCGTCTTTTAACAGACCATCGAGAATGACCTTGACTTTCTCTCCGTCAGAAAAAGCTAAACGTCGCGGTCGGAACGTGATCGGTTGCTCATTCTTTAACGTAATTACCATTTCTGGTTCGGGCTCCGGATCGTCGGTATCCCATTTCGCGACGTACTCCGACACGTACAGCTCCTCGATTTTACGCGCAACCCCGAATCCGACTTCCGGGTCGATATTTAAATGCCCATTCTCGCGGTACGGTGACTCGACGTAATTGATCATCATTATTTCCGTGATGCTATCGACTTGTTCCGAACAGCTGTTGTTCCGCGCGACTTTAATTTTCTCGCCCAACTCCAGCCTTATCAGCGGATTTCTCGAGAAATCTCGTCCGAGCAACGCGACACACGACATCGTCTCTTTCGGAACTACTAAAAATCGGATCTCGACTTCGATCTCTTCGACTCTCACGGTTCTCGTAAACGTACCTAACACGTTAACAACTGACTTGTTCATCCCGCAAAATTGATTACCGTTCGGCGGCACAGGCTCGAGTAAATTCGTCGGTACATATTCGCTTCTTATCAGACTCACCGGGGATCCAGGATCGACTACTGCGCTTACAGTGTGAATTTGCTTACTACCTTCCACGTCGTCGACGGAGAAACTTAGCTGCACGAAGTACGGATCGCTGATTTGAATCGGCTCGATCAAACTCGCTGTACTCGCCGGCGCTGATTTCTTCTCCTCTTCCGGGCAGTCTTTCTTCAGGTGACTCGTCGATCCGCAGGTGAAACACGAGCCTCTCGTCCTCTTCGGCTTCGGACAATCGGGGGCCACGTGTCCGGTCTCACGACAGTTGTAACATTTCGGCGTTCTCTTCTGCGACGTCGATTTCTCGTTCGCGGACGTCGAAGCTCCTTTCGACGACGTCGCGCTCTCCTTTTCCGATGACGAATTTTCTTTCACGTCCTTCGTCGATTTCCCGTCTTTCTTCCACTTCGATTCTCGATCGAGCGTTTTCTTCGGCTGCAGCGTCACTTTTTCAAACGCCTCGAGCAGCTCGGCCTGCGTCTTGAACCTCATAATACGCACTTGGTCCTGCAGATTTGTGTCGCCGATACCGTCGATGATATAATCGATTATCTCGTCCTCTTCGATCGGCACGCGATTCGCCAAGATCACTTTATCGTGATAATAATCACCAAACGGTTCGTTCGGCTGCCACTGTCGTTGTTCGAATTTCTTCCGGAGCACTAGCTTCGTCTGCCGGTGGTCGAACATCGATTTCATCTCCTTCAACAAATCTTCAACACTGAGGATGAGATGATTCGGCCTCGAATGGAACCAGTCGAGCGCGCGACCCTTTAATTTCGCGCTGATTAAAATTTTTGACGAGGTATCGTCCAGTTCGTATGTCACTCGCAGCAACGACAACTGCTGCTCCCATCTCCAGAACGTTCCTTCGCTGCCGTCAAAGTCACTCAACAGATCGCGAACAGCTCGCACGCTCTCGTTCGTAGACATCGTACCACGTCGCACGCGACCGCCATCGGCGTTGTCTCTCGATGCGCGTCTCGCGACGTCCAGTTCTCGTCGAAGTAAATCTCGTTCCCGCCTCAACAAATCGTTTTCTCGGCGCATGAGATCCTGTTCGGTCGGCGCGTCTCTTCGACCGTGTACGTCGGCGACCGTCTGAACAACGCGCTGGCTATCTCCCGATTCGGACGCATCTTCTTCGCGTTCCTCGATATCGTCGGTCGATCTAGCCCGCTCCGCGTCGAGACGCTCCCAAATATTCGGGTCGAAAGTCTCCAACCGTCTGATTAGTTCGGCCTTAGTGCCCGACACCGTTAAATTATTTTCGCGAAGAATCTCTTTCAATTCCGCGGTCGTATACTCGGCCGGTTGTTTCGCTGCCATCGCAACACACTCGCGACCTTGACGCGGTCACTCGCTCGGCACGGAAAAAAAAAAGTAAACAAACGTTCTCGCGCACACTCTCGCACACAGCGACGCACGGCGCCTCTAAGAGTCAGTCTGTCTTCGCAACAGCGAATAAACCGTGAATTTTCACCCAGAAAATTCGTTACAGTTCACGCATTGGCACACAGCACAATCCGTGTCGATCGCAATTACGAATAATCCGCACACAGCGTCGATTATTCCCGTATCGATCGCGATCGGGTCACACAGAAAATCTTCCGGCACTCAGCACGAAAAATCCAAACCGTGAAAAACACTCAGTAAATTCACGTCGTAATTTACGGTGACACACACGCGTAATTAAGAAACTCGGCACGTGTTCATTGTCCGGTGGTAAACGCGTTAATCTCGCACTTACTTCACACGCGAAAATCTCAGTAATATTTGAGAAAATCCGAGTTATCCCACTTCTGAACTGTGGGGATAAAGGACTCGGGAAATCGAAATAAATTGTATAGAAGTATGTTAAGATGTCGAGTAGATATATTTATTAGAAAAATGTTGGTGGTCGAGAGAGTGTGACTCGTCTCGACGCTCTCGCTACATCGTTAGGTGTCGATGTCTCGGCGAGGACTGATGGGCTCGCCCTTTACCCTTCCCAGCTAGACGTGCTCGTCGAGCCAATTCGCGGAAACCGATAAGCTCGGGTTTTCGCGGAATCGGCGACGGTTTGGTTTTTTTCGGCGAATCGCCAACCGTTGCTCCTTTTCGGCGAAGCGCGACTGTTACAGGCCTTTCTTCGTTTTCGCGAGCTCGCCTATCAGTCTCGCACTTTCGGAAAAAATAAAAATAATGCCTACAAAATTGATGAAAAAAAATTTGTTCACCGAATATTTCGATGACCCAAGTGTTTTTTAATGAAAATGATTTCTTCGTTTTTCTGAATACGTATGAATGTTTTCAGATTTTTAAGTACTCTTTGAAATTTGTTTTTTTATATGGAAAATATATAAAAATTTCAAAGAGTACTTAAAAATCTGAAGAAATTTATACGTATTCAGAAAATTGAAGGAATCATTTTCATTAAAAAAAACTTGGGTCATCGAAATATTTGTTAAACAATTTTTTTTCATTCATTTGTTAATAAGATTTTAGAAATATTATTATGCAAAATTAATGTTTTCAGTACCTTTAATGTGCATGCATTTTTTCAGATTTTTAGGTCATCGAGAAGTCGTTGCAATTCTCTCCCATTTTCCTCGAATTTATGCGAATTAATACTTGGCGATAGAACTACCTTAATAATGTTGTTGTCGGTTTTTGTCCTTTTTAAAGCGATACATTTTACATGTAATAGTAATCGAAGCTACGCAGAGTTTGTCTGGTCTTGTAATATAATAATTTTATGTGTAAACAATCGATCGAATAATTGATGGTCGCCAATCAAATCATTTTACAGATGATAGAGAAATTTCGGAGCAGATCGACCGCCTCAGCCAGGTGTCGATACAGGACGATGAAGGGGATCCACGCAGTCGTTTGGAAATAGAGTGTGCAAAGCGGCCTATGATGGATGGGAAATATTTCCAACTGCAAAAGGAAGGGTCCGACGTCGACAAAATCATTTTGGCGGTGTGCCAATTTTGTCAACTGCCGAAGATTTTGAAAACGACGCTAAGGTCGACGTCCAATTTAACTACGCATTTAAGAGTAAGAACAATGTTAGAATTTACACACATCCTTGATCTATACGTGTGTAATCCTCGAACATTCTATAGCGCGCAACATTCAAGTGTTTCATATCTTTCGTTACTAGGCTCCGTCTTTTGTATAACAAGAGACGAGAATATGTCACTCCGTTAACAGTCTTCCTCGTTGATAGAGATGTCGTTATTTATACTTAAATAAAGATTATATATTTGCTCGGACTTCTTGAATTACTCGCCTTGCTCTAACAAACAAACTACGCTTAATGCATGAAAGTTATTTATATTAGACCACAACATCTCTTTTAAATCGTCCTAGTGGTACAGTTCCGTCAAATGTGAGTTTTGGAGAACAGTTCAAATACTTCCCGGAATATGAATAACTTCATGGAATAATAATATGAAAAAAAAAATCGAGCATGTAAAACGTGCTGAAAATATTGATTTTGCATAATAATAATTCCAAATTGTTATTAACAAATTAATGAAAAAATTAATTGTTCGACAAATTGCATGGCAACCCAACTTTTTTCTGATGAAAATGATTGATTCATTTTTCTGAATACATATGAATTTCTCCAGAATTTTGTCCAATTTTTTTTAATTACGTTTTTATAGCAAAATGAGCGTCGAAAAGCGCAATTCAAAAAAGTAGACAAAACTCGGAAAAAATGCATGCCTATTCAGAAAAATGAATGAATAATCTTCACCAGGAAAAAACGTTGGGATTGTCACACTATTAGTTGCGGGATTTTCTCTTAGTGACCTTCACAGCCTCCGTCACAGGAAATCCCGCGACTTAATTCTGATGATATAAGTGAAATATATTTGAATAAATCGATCATATTAATTGCAGAAACGACATCCAGACGAGTTTGAAGAGTACAAACAGTACGCCGCAACAAAACGTACATCGTTGACCGTCGACCGGAAAAGGTGGTCCTGTACATTCTCCCAAGAAGTCTGGGAATCGAATCGGTACGTCGTTCGTGCTAGACGCCATGATACCGCTGTCTACGGTGGAGAATAAATCGTTTCGAAAAATCTTTGACGGTATAAGATTCTTTTTTATTTCGTATGGTTTTAATCGTTTAGCACAGAATTTCACTTTTTTAATTATTTTGCAGAATTCAACATTAAGAAAAATGGGACAACTTTGAAGCCCATGACGCGACATACGTTGTTAACGCGCATAAACCGCGTCGTCGAAGAACAGCTGGCCGAGATTAAACGTATTCTTGAAGATACAGAATACGTTTGCACAACAGCTGACGCGTGGTCGGGAAAGAAACGACGCTTTCTCGGAGTAACGCTGCATTGGGTGAGTTGAGTTTTTTTTAATAAAAAATTAGAAGTAAAAATATTGTGATTAGTAAATATCTGAAAATAAAATGTTATGATTAAAGCCCAGTACGCGTCTTCATAGACGTCCCTGGGAACTATTACATACTCTGAAAATAAAATGTTATGATTAAAGCCCAGTACGCGTCTTTAAAGACGTCCCTGGGAACTATTACATACCCTGGAAATAAAATTTGACGATTAAAGCCCAGTACGCGTCTTTAAAGACGTCCCTGGGAACTATTACATACCCTGGAAATAAAATTTGACGATTAAAGCCCAGTACGCGTCTTTACAGACGTCCCTGGGAACTACTAAATGCTCTGAAAATAAAATCTTATGATTAAAGCCCAGTACGCGTCTTTACAGACGTCCCTGGGAACCACTAAATGCTCTGAAAATAAAATCTTATGATTAAAGCCCAGTACGCGTCTTTACAGACGTCCCTGGGAACTACTAAATACTTTGAAAATAACATTTTATGATAAAAGCCACTTAAAGTTAATTCATGTGTGCTGGACTAAACTGAACTTTTCCGGTTTTTTCTATTTAGATAGACGAACGTACGCTAGAGAGGAGGTCAGCGGCCATTGCTTGTAAGCGTTTTCCCGGAACGCACTCCTACGACGCGATAGCACGGTATTTGATTGAAATCAATTCGTGCTTCAACATCGACTGCACTAAGCTAATAGCTACTGTCACCGACAACGGCGCGAATTTCGTGAAAGCCTTCAAAGAGTTTGGAGTTGACGGGATGGACGGATGTTCGCTGGGTAAAAATAGTTTATTTATGATTTTCGTTTTGCTATTTTGTATTCAGATCAACGTAATAATCACGATAATTGTGATAATTACGATGGTACATATATGATACACATTGGACTTATAAAAATAAATCATTTCTTAAAGTTGAATTCATCTCAAGTTGAATGACATCGGAGTTTGATATTCTAAAAAAGGCAACAAAAAACTATCACCATTATTATCAATATTCAAAATCTAAATAAATAAATAAAAGTCTAGAAATACAGAAGTATTACCCCTTCTCGTTTATTCTATCAGCCACAATGTCAATAAGAAATCTGAAAAAAATTAAATTAAAGTTCCATTTACGATCTGTATGTATGCATACCTGTGTGACTATAGAAAATTGTTTAATTTTTTAGATACTCCGTCAACGAGTACGCAGGATGTCGAAGCGACGGAAGACTCTGCAATCGGCGAGCTTCTGTCTGAAGACCCTGCAGAAATCGACGATGAGTTTAGCAACGAGTGCGAAAAGCAATTGCCGCAGCATTTGCGATGCGCGAGTCACACCCTGAATCTCATTGCCACAACCGACACAGCAAAGGCAATTGCCCGTTCATTGGAGCTTGCTGAAATACACGGAAATGCTATGTCTAAGTGTAATGCTTTGTGGAAAAGCTTACGCTCGCCCAATTTCAGCGAGGCGTTAAAAGATTACTTGGGCATAGCATTAAAGAGGCCAGTAGTGACGCGCTGGAACTCTTTACTTGACAGTCTACAGCAGCTCGTGTCGTGTAAGAAGAAGTTGTTGAACCGCAGCAGTAGAGATGAAGATCCAATCTCAATTAGAGATACGTTTACGCCTCACGAATTTCGCTACCTTGAGGAGTACATTCGATGCACGCTCGATCTTGCGAAAGCGATCGATCTGCTTCAAGGCGAAAGCTACTGCCATTATGGCTACCTCCTCCCGACTCTCGTGCAGCTACGACGACAAATGTTGTTGTTGAAAGACAACACCAGCATCCAAATCTGCCAACCGATTGTTGTAGGGACGATTCGTGCTCTGGAAACAAGATTCAAGGCTATGTTTGTTATTACCGAGCAAGGAAAAGCTGCAGCTATCGCCGCCGTAACTCACCCGAAATTCAAAGTACGCTGGCTCCGTTGCCTGCCGAGAACGAAGCAGAAGGTCGTATACGATCTCGTAGTCGACGCTGTCGCTTCAGTATCCACCGAAACGGCGGAACCCCCAGTTCCGGAATCGAAAGGACCGGAAGATGATTGGGATTTCGGAGACGACCCGATGATTTTTGAAAATCTCCAAAGTTCCGTCAATCACGCTACTTCGGAAGTTGAAGTAACGCGATATCTCGAGGACCCAGACGTCAACTTGAAGATGCTGCAAAAATATCCGGCCATTCGGAAGGTATTTTGCAAATTCAACACACCGTTACCTTCGTCAGCCCCCGTTGAACGCCTCTTCAGCTACGCCACGATGTTGGATCTGCCGAAATATAATCGGTTGACCGATGAACATTTCGAGCAGCGAATACTAGCAAAAGTAAATGCCTCGAAAAATTACCATTAAATTGGCGCAGGTACGGATATTGTAGTGACACTATTTATACTTACAATTACATTGAAATAATAACTGAAACATTTATTTCCTAGTGAGTAGAGGTGAGGCCGTCAATTGTTTCGCGCACACCTCGGGACGCGATTGGAGAACAATTTATCGCCGATAAGGGAGTCTGCAGGCATATCTAGTCCAGCCATTGTTGAGGCTGCGCTAATAAAGAAAAAAAGACAAAAAAATCGAGAGTTCGTTTTGTCCCCTTACCTATTCAAATAATGAAATAAAAAAAAAACCGAAATGCTAAAAAGGTATATACGTATTTTTGTTATTGTCACTTACCTGTTGCAAATATTTTTTGAACCGCTAATTTGTCAAAGTTTTTTTTATCGATTTGTTAATAACTTTTTGGAATTATTATTACGCAAAATCAAGATTTCAAACACTTTCCGTATGGTTGTATTTTTTGCAAATTTTTATTCCGTTGGGAAACTTTCGAAATACTCTCTGAATCTCTCCAACTTTCACGTTTTCCGTGGACTGTACCGCTCGGAATACCTTAAAATTCGCTACTGAGCGAGCTACAAATGCGGAACTCCATCAGACATCTCCTTCTTTGCATCCATCTCTTCTAGTAATATTATATTTATTAACAAATTTATCAATTTTTCGAGCGATTTTGCGGTTTATTTACTTATCTATTAACTTTTTGAATGATTTTCAGATTTATTTATTTATATATTTATTTATTAAGCAAATTTTTCTATAGTAATGGGACGATAAGATATGCATTACCAGATCCATTACCCATTGCTTTAAAAATCGATGATGGATCTAAGTATCGTTATCCATTTTTTTTTAAATGTGTGATGGATGGGAGTTCCATTACTCATCCAAAAAGTAATGGGCATTGGATATGAGTTCCATTACTCACTGAAAAAGTAATGGGTAATGGGTGTGAGTTCCATTACTCATTAAAAAAGTAATGGGTAATGGATGTGAGATCCATTACTCATTGAAAAAGTAATGGGTAATGGATGTGAATTCCATTAATCGTTAAAAAAGTAATGGGTAATGGATGTAAGATCCATTACTCATTAAAAAAGTAATGGATAATGGATGTGACTTCCATTACTCATTAAAAAAGTAATGGGTAATGGATGTGACTTCCATTACTCATAAAAAAAGTAATGGGTGATGGATGTGACTTCCATTACTCATTATTAAAGTAATGGGTGATGGATGTGACTTTCATTACTCATTAAAAAAGTAATGGGCAATGGTTCCGAATTCCAGTATCCATTTTTAAAGTAATGGGTAAGAAAAACGATAATGCATTACAAAAATAATGCATTATCCCCAACTCTGGCCCCAAGTATCCGTATTCGCTACATCGTAGGCAAAGTAATGTTCCGAGAATGTCACCGTCTTTAATCTCTTATAAAGGAAGTACACATTACATATATCGTCGACCAGAATATAACAGATTTTGCCAAATTTATCGTCGCCGTTACGAATCTGAATTATCATTTCGGGCTTATACAAGGTCCCGTAAACTTTTACCCATGATGTACACCTGCATTCCGTGTTAAACTCTCGAGGCAAAACTGGTTCGAAATTAACATATTCAGCTAAATGCGTAACGCTTTCGTACATCACAACTCCTGTCTCCACGCGAATATCAAATCCTTTACGGGAGATGAATCGGTAATTTATTTGCAATTGTTGTTTTAGCGCTAAGGAGTAAGCTGGGTTTTTTCGCGAGGTAATTGCTTTTGCTGTGTTTTTCAATTCTTGATGTTTGGCTTCGAATCTCATACAGGACATCTGATTCATAGGACCGGTCTGTTTCATCGTGCGAGGGTAATGTAATAGCAGGTGATGTTTGGTGTTCGAAAATAAACTCGAAGCTACACAAGAAAGCCCGCCTGTCCTTAGCTGAGACACTTCGCGAAAACAAGAGACATTCTATCCCCACTCTCACTCTCTCACAAACACTTACACTGATCCACACTGATACTCTCGAGGCAGAGAGCTCTCTCTCTTCCCGAGCAGTAGCATCGCTGTACTGCGCGAAGCGAGGAACTCGAGCTCCGAATCTCGCTCCGCAACCTTGTACTTTTACGAAATTAAACGGTTGAGTTTTTTGTTTTATATTAATCGACGTGTAGTTTATTGCAACCCTCTCCTCCGATCCGTTCTCTCTATATCTGACTTAGTGCGACTCTAACATTATGGTCCTTCGAGCCGGATAGGAGTGAGATCGCGATCGGTTAATGCAAAAACGTTTCTTCGAGCGCGAACGTGCAACCACGTGCTCCAAAAACTTTGAACTGAAAACCTACTCTTCTTATCTTGGCAGTGTTGATCTCGAGAAAGTGCAAGTGCAAATAGAAACTATTGTGACTCTGAAATTACATGTGTTTAAGTCCTGCCTCCAGAGATCCTTCATTTTCTCTTCGAGTTGTTGCACCCGCCACAATTCCATCCACTTTTCCGAGCTTGCCGCCAACTCCTTTACCTCCGCCTTTTTCCCCATGCCCCTGCGTTGAATTCTCCTCACTTTCCTCCCCAATCTCCCTCGCTTCCTCCACGCATATCACTGAACTTGCCTCCCTAGCAGGTTCGCCACCGGCCTCTGCTTCCCCTGTTAAAACCTTGAGCCTTTGCCTGAGAACCTCGGCCTCCTTGTCAAGCTCTCCGCGCCCCTCGGTCTCTTCATCCAGCCCTTCACGCGCCTCCAGTCCCTTGTCAGCCTCGTCCTTCGCCGCTTGATTTCCGCTGCGAGCGCTCGTCGGTGCATTTCGTGGCCCTTGTTTCGCCGGCACACTGCGAGAGCGCGTTGTCACTCCCGGTTTGACAGGGGACCTGCCGATTTTTTGACTCTTCGCAAATACCGCTTTCTCACTATTCTGCATCTGTCCATCCTTCCTAAAGTACTGCCCGATGGCTTCGCAAAAGGCTTTTTAATCGGCGGCCGCCCTCTCCCTTTTTTCTCCTCTCCGCCCGTGCTGTTCGACGCTTCTTCGCCGGTCCCCTCTCCGCCGACGTTGTCGCCCCCTTTCTTACCGACGGCCGCATCGCACCTCCTGTCACCCTCCTTGTCGACATCCACTCCTTTCTTTCCGGCACCCTCCTTATCGATATCCGTCTCCTGCGTTCTCTCTACTTGGTCCGCCATCTTGGCATCTGCTGACTTCTAACCTCCACTTTCCTTCCTTCCCAAAAAAACCAAATATCTTCCAAAAAAACCAATTCCGTCACCGGCACCGAATTTAAAAAAAATTTTCAGAATTTCCCACCGGTTCACCTCGCCCTCGCGATCACTTCGACCCCCTTTTTGGTTCCAAACACACCCGATACTCTCTGAGTCACCCGAAAAACTACGCAGCCGAAACACAAGCAACCGTTCTAGGCGCGTCCATCTTCGAATCCCATAAAAAATATTAATAAATTCGAAAAAAACTTTTCCGCGTTACCTCGTAAAATATGTATAGAAAAAGTATGCAAAAATTCAAAAGGATCGGTGCAGTAGTTTTGACGGTATGATGGGCACCGACTTTGAAAACGTGAGTTGTGGAAAAAACGCTTTAAAGTCGCGCTCGGGCCGGGCGGTACAGCAATCCGCGAGTATTAAAATACTCATAACGTCGTCAGTTTTGCTCCGATCGACTTGAAAATTTGACACAATATTCTTGAGGTATTATGCATCCAGTAAAATATATAAAATAAAAATGCAAAAAAAAATTGTAATACCCTACCCCCCCCCCCCCTTCCCCCCTTAAGGGGGGAACCCACATTTGCAGGCTCATTTTCACTGGTTTTTTAATGATTTTTTTTGGGTAGGATGTATTTGTTAGAATTTAATAAAATGTAGCCATCATGTTATTCATATTACTACTTTTGTGAATTTTTTAAAATAATTCCACCGAAAAATAACAGCGTTACGCACTGATGTCCGCTGAAGGTCGTAAGTAGAATTCTTCCACTGCGGTCAGGATAGCTATTCCAATTGTTATCCGAAATGATTAGGGTTTTTTTTTTTTACATTAATAACTAATTTCCCAAGAATATGAACCTCAATGTAGGTAAAAACGACGGAAATTAAAAATTTTGCAGGCGTTTGAACATTTTTTCTCATTTTTCACAATTTTTTTCCCGAGTTATGCACAAAAAAACACCCATAGAAATATATCATCCCCGATGTTAGTTCATCTACTTCATAATTGCATAAAGAATATTACTGCCAATTTTCATAATGATCGGTTCATTACTTTTTGCGGCAGAATGCCCGCAGAGAAGGGTTGCCGTTTTTTAATCGATTAATCGAAAAATCGACCCTTTTGTGACCAATTAATCGATTATGAATCGAATCCACCGAATTGATAAATTCAGTTCCAGATCGATCCACATTTTTTTATTTGTTATTATACGGGGTGTCCCAAAAATAATGAACTTCCGGCTGCTTAACTCTGTTCGATTAACCCTGTTTATGTACAGGGTTAAATGAAAAGGTTTAATAGAGCCAAAAACTATGAAGTTCCGGCTGGTTAACCCTATTTGTGTATAGGGTTTAGCGAACAGGGTTAAGCAGCAGGAAGTTTAACATTTTTGGGATACCCTGTATAGAGAAACAACAACGATTTTCGGTAGATCTATCTTATGGTACCCAATTTATGCTCGGATCGATTCATTAGTATTTATTTACATCATCATATTAAGGTCTGTCAAAAATATGTATTTTTTAAAATGATTAACTCTTTGTCGTTTATTGTGTTGTCAAATTATAGTTGCACATGTTATTACTACGGTGGTGATCGACCCACCTTAAGCTAACGATATATGCAATTAGAAATCAAATGTTTTGAAACTTCTAATGTGCTTTCCCCCCTTAAATTTTTACCCGGGATTTTTTCTTACGGAAGGAATTAAGCGTGAGAAATAATCGCATCGATGGAACGGTATCGTTCGTGATTTTTTTACTTCAGTTGTCCCTGTACATTATAATGTACAAATAATGGTACAAATATAATTGTCCCTGTACAAATAATGAGACAAATATCATTTCAATCGGAACATCCGTCAGGTAGCAGCCATGGCACTTAATATAAAGTCCTTATAATAGAAGACTCTCGTGTAAACGTCTGGAATTCCAATTCCACATTGAATGGGAGATGTGGATACGATTCCTACAACCGCCCCGTTGTAGACCAACGGACCTCCGCTGTCACCCTGCGTTAAATTAATCAACAATTAAGGTAGTTCTGTCGCTTCACGCGCACTTAACATAAGTTTCCGAAAAATGAGAGCGAATTGCAAACACTTCACGATCATATAAAAAACTGAGAAAAATTATGCATGTTATAGCTGCTGAAAAGAGTAATTTGGCATTATAATTATTCCAAAATGTTATTAACAAATTGATGACAAGTAAAATTGTTCAACAAATCTTCCGACAATCCAATTTTTTATTTCGATGGAAATGATTGGTTCATTTTTCTGAATACGTGCAAATTTGTTCAAATTTTGTTCTTTGCTTTGAATTGTTCTTTTTTTTTGCATTGGAAAAATCATAAAATTCAAAGCAAAGAAAAAAATCCGAAAAAATTCGTACGTATTCAGAAGAATAAACGAATCATTTTCATCGAAACGAAAAATTAAGTTGTCGGAAGATTTGTTAAACAATTTTATTTTTCATCAATTTGTTGATAACATTTCGGAATTCTTATTATCTCTCTATATTATAAAAAGATCTCGCCGCCGCCGCCGCCGCCGGTGTGTAGAACACGTCAAAAGGCCATGGCCAACTCGAAACCACTCGCTCGAAATTCCATCAAAATTTTCAAAATTTGCAAGATTTGCAAAATTTTTAAAATTTGCCAAATTTGAGGGGTGGAGGGGGGTGGTTTCGAGTTGGCCACGGAATTTCGAGCGAGTGGTTTCGAGTTGGCTACGAAATTTCGAGCGAGTGGTTTCGAGTTGGCCATGGAATTTAGAGCGAGTGGAAAATTTTGGAAATTAAGATCATTTTTAAAATTTTCAGAATTTTAAAAACGGCGGCGGCAGGGGCGGCGATATCTATCCACCGAGGGGCGGTGGTGGATATCATGCCACAATGCGAGCGCGCGAAGCGCGCGAGAGGGAAATTTTTTATTGTTTAATCGTTTTAATTGTTTAATTGTTTAATTTAATTTTTATTGTTCTAAGTCCCTCAAGGCCCCCTGGGTCGCCAATATGTTACTTTTCAAATACTCGACAACGACAAACAAACAAAGACAAAAGGGGGAGGAAGTGCACAAAGCGCGAGGATGCCCCATCTTTACGTGTCAACCTCCCAGGTGTTGGCCTGCGAAGAGAGGGGCGGGGGGGGGGGGGGGGGGGTGCGCGCGAAGCGCAACATACCTATATTGTCAAGTACAAATTATACTCAGTACTTGGCGAGTTACAAAAATGTAGTGAATTGATTAATTAAAACCTCGCCAAGTACTGGGTATAATATGTACTTGACAATATAGACATGTTCAGTTTATTTAACAATTTTTGCACTTTGAGACATTGATACCACTAATGGAAATGTACTTGTCTACAATTTTTACCCGTTAGGGTTTTTTGTGAGATTTTATAACTTTTTGCAAAGTTTATTTATGTATAGTTTGGTTTCACGCGCGTTGGCAGTGTCGTGTGTGTATATAGCATGAGTTTTTCGTGCGCTATGTACGCCGTGAAGTTGCGCGTGTGCTATTATTTTGAAATAAAATCTGAAATGCAGCACGTATAACCGAACATAAAACCACATGTTAAAACCATAGCGCATTGTTTTTAGTGTCAATCGTAATATTTTTAGCTAATGCATCTGCCTGGAGCATAAGTAAATCATTCGCAGAGCATTCGAAATTTGTTTATATAACGATATAACCTCTTAAAAATGTGCCTAAAATGAGTTGGCTCCGGAAAGAAATACTTGGAGCGTCTCGTCGGGTCGGTAAGGTAGACAGGGAAATGATGTACTTGTCTCGAGACGCTACCGCGTCTCTTGATTGAGAAGTGTTGGCAAGTACCTCTCATTTTCCGAAAACTTATGCGAAGTTTGCGAAGCTTTATCACTCGATAAAATTGATATACTTGAGAAAAATAAATCAGTCAATACTGATTGATCTTACCTTGCAGGTGCCAAAACCAGGTGCCTTGACACCGCACACTTGATACCGCTGAATGCGAAGACCATTGTCGAAGCACTGGGCGCTTCCCAATAGGGTGACCGTCAACTTTTGCAGAATATCGGATCTTCTTCCGTTGCGATCGGTGCGACCGAAACCGGTGACGATGCCCTCAACGCCATTTGGAATTTCCGCGGTCGGCAAGGCAACGGGTTTTTGGAATTGGTTCTCCTGGATTTCTTTCCTCAGCTGCGAATTGATTCACGATTAACCGTAAAGGCAAATTAATCAACACAATTTATTGCTCCGAGTGCGTTATTTAAGCATGTTATACAGCTCCACACTAGTCAAATAAATGCTGATTTTGTTAAGGGGTCTCTCTACTGTGGATGCATGAAAAAATGCTATTTTTATCCATTTTTTTTTACAATACTGTTATGTTTAGTATTAGGGCGTTACGTGGCTGTGAATAACGAAACACGATGTCGAGTACACTTTAATTACGATGTATTTATTTTACATTACAATGGTAAGAAAAATCACGCGCTCGGCGTAAGCGACTGCGAGCGCGGTAACAAACGAACTGTCGAGACTTTAGTTCTCGCGCTGAGGCCAAAGTGAAAAAGAGGGCGCACGTCGGCGTTGCGGCGTGGGCCGGAAAGTAGTCCCGTAGGGCCGCGGCGGTCGCGACGCCGCCGCGCAACAGGATCGTCGTCAATCGTAGCGCGGGCGACGTGGGAAGTTGCTCGTGTTTCAACATTTAGCGATATCAAACATATTGGGCTAAACAAAGGCATTCGTAGATTATGTAGAAAACATAAATAAATAAATGGATTTTAGTCACTTTTTAAGTGTGAAAATGCCAGGTAAACAGGAGTCCGCAAAAAGTAGGTAGGTGTGCGCTGTTGAAAAAATCTCAACAATGGCCGATCGGAATCAAAAAAATTAAATGGTTTTAGGTTCAGTATATCAGTAGCAGCTATATCCTCTATCAGAATTATTCATGTATAGGCGAAAATAACAAAATGGCGGGCAGAAGAAAATAAAATGAAAAAACGTGTTTTTTGCATGTTTTTTGCCCAAAAAAATAGTAAAAATTCTAATTATGCAATAATTCTGGTAGGGGATATAGCGATTCGTAGTTTACAGCATATGTGGTTAAAATTTCATAAGGATCCGATCAGTAGTTCCTGAGATTTTTTCAACACCCCCATGGAAATAAAGTATACTTCAGATATATAACGGATATATAATTTTTGGCCACTATATATAGCGGCAAAAAGTTCTATATCCTCTATATATCTGATATATATCCGACGGATATATCGCGGATATAAAATACATACATGTTTCATATGTGACAGACATATGAAGAATATATTTTTGATATATTGCGTGTCTATGACGCATAGACGCTCTGTGTATAATATATGGATGAAATATACATTCTTCATTCATAACATGTATATCACCGATATATACTTACAGTAATATATAGTACGGAAAAGCCAGCCCTCGAGTAGCAATTCCCCAAAGCTGTTCGGCAAGATGGCCAGTGATTTTAGGGAAAATCGACGTTAAAATATTTCGCGGTATTAATGAGGGTTGAACGTAAGATAAGTTTCAAAGACGAGTGTGGCTCGGAGGTAGCGAGTGAGCCTGATAAGTGGAAGGTCCCGGGTTCGATTCCTGCCGAGGGCAGGATTTTTTTTTTTTACATGAATGCAATCCTTGCAGATTCTAAATATATAATTCGTATATCATGAATGCATTAATAGCAATAATAATATAACTATATATATATGTGACGGGGCAGTTTTGGGGACATTTTCAAAACCCATTTTCATAAGTACAGAAAATTTCAAAAGGCCGTCCTGAGTGACCTCTCCAAAGGATTAAAAAAAAAAAAAAAAATTGTGAAAAATGTACTTGAAAACGTTAAAGTGGCAGGTTTAAGGACTGTCCTCAAAACTGCCTTTACCCATACGAAAAATATGAAAAATATACATTTTTTTTCGAAATTCTATTTATGTAAAGGCAGTTTTGAGGACAGTCCTTGAAACTACCTTTACATATATCTATTTTATATATGTAACGGTACTTTTAAGGACTGTCCCCAAAGCTGCCTTCGCATGTGCATGGGCAGTTTTGAGGACTGTCCCCAAAACTACCGATACTAATATGAAAAATATAAAAAATATACGTTTTTAAAAATATTTTCGTATGAATAAAGGCAGTTTTGGGGACATGTCCCCAAAGCTTCCCATACATATATTTTTAAGTTATATGTATCGGTGCTTTCAAGGACTGTCCCCAAAACTGCCTTCATATGTGCATGGGTAGTTTTGAGGACTGTCCCTAAAACTACCGATACACATATGAAAAATATAAAAAATATACGTTTTTTTAAATATTTTCGTATGCATAAAGGCAGTTTTGGGGACGTGTCCCCAAAGCTTCCCATACATATATTTTTGAGTTATATGTATCGGTGCTTTCAAGGACTGTCCCCAAAAACTGCCTTCGTATGTGCATGGGTAGTTTTGAGGACTGTCCCCAAAACTACCGATACACATATGAAAAATATAAAAAATATACTTTTTTTTAAATTTTTTCGTATGCATAAAGGCAGTTTTGGGGACGTGTCCCCAAAGCTTCCCATACATATATTTTTGAGTTATATGTATCGGTGCTTTCAAGGACTGTCCCCAAAACTGCCTTCGTATGTGCATGGGTAGTTTTGAGGACTGTCCCCAAAACTACCGATACACATATGAAAAATATAAAAAATATACGTTTTTTTAAATTTTTTCGTATGCATAAAGGCAGTTTTGGGGACATGTCCCCAAAGCTTCCTATACATATATTTTTAAGTTATATGTATCGGTGCTTTCAAGGACTGTCCCCAAAACTGCCTTCGTATGTGCATGGGTAGTTTTGAGGACTGTCCCCAAAACTACCGATATATATATATGAAAAATATAAAAATTTACGATTTTAAAAATATTTTCTTATGTATAAAAGCAGTTTTGGGGACATGTCCCCAAATCTTTCCATACATATACGTAATGGCCGTTTTTTCCCGGATAAAAATTCCCCGACCTTTCCCTGATTTTTCCCTGACCAATTTATCAATTTTCCCTGACCGAAATTCCAAGGATATCTATTATAAAATGTATAACGCGAATAAAAAAATAGTACTTTGTGATACAAGGGCGAGAAAGCGGCCATTACGCGCGGAGGTTAGGAAGCGGCGCACTCGCCAAATCGAGTGCTACAACGACACGAGGCGAAGCCGAGTGTTGTTTGTAGCACGAGAGGAGGCGAGTGCACTGCTTCCTAACCTCCGCGGGACGGCCGCTTTGTCGCCCATGTATCACATACTACTTTTTGTAACGAATGTCAACGTGATGTCGCACATCTTCGTGCCTGCAAAGCGTGCGTGAGATTATCTTGTAGATAGTTTCATGCACGCCAATGTGTGCGTGAAGTAATGTAGATAACTTCACGCACCAGATGGCGTACGTGAAATTATCTACGTTGACATGAGCATAATACGCGATCTCACGCACGCTTTGCGGGCACGAAATGTGCGACATTACGTGCATGAGTTACAAAATTACATTTACAATGGGCCGAAGCTCATAACTGCGTGATAACAATACTGTTAGTCCAATCTACGTGGTTAGAGAAACAAAAGAAAAATGATACTAAACGTACAACTTTTTGAAGTTAATATTACATAAAATGTTGAAAAAGACAATAAAGTTAATAAAGAAATTGTCTTACGAGAAAGAAGAATTACTATACTACGTATAGATGTTTTTGCAAGTGAAGCGCAGATTGTGAACAATAAAGAATAATGATTAAAAAAATATCTGTCTGTAACTTCTTTTATTTATCTGTTAACACCCTATCTGGCCAAGGGGAACAACTACATCGCCGTTTGTTCATTATGACAAAGCGAAGAAAGCTTTCCGTTTGTAACCGTTAATTGAGTCACAAAATATGAGTTTCTGACCAGCGTACTAATAGCCGTGAGAATATCCCATACACAATATTAGGTAAGTTCAATTATATCACTCCGTGCGAGAAGTGCGATTTCTCGCACGCGAAGCGAAGCGGAGCGTGTTAGAAATCGCACTTCTCGCACTACTGAAATAAAATTGTATACGAAACTCGCGCGAGAAACTTTTTCTCTACTCGTGTGATTGCAACACTCGCCTTCGGCTCGTGCTGCAGTTATATTTTTTTCGTCGATTCGGACAATTTTTTTTTGCTGAAAAATTGACAGCAATTTCCTTATGTTATTCAGAAACTAAAAAAAAATTGATGTACTGGGATCCTCATTTTTCCACCAGTTGCAGGCCGAAGAACATGTTCTTGCAGGCCGAAGAAATTCTTCTTCGGCCTGCAACTGGTGCAAAAATGAGGACCCCAGTACGCCAATTTTTTGTACTTTCTGAATAAACTAACGAAAATACTGTACATTTTTCAGCAAAAAAAAAATTGTCCGAATCGACGAAAAAAATATTACTTCATTATTTTGCCTGAAAATACATGATATTTGTCTTGGGCGACCTCGGAAAAATATAACAAAAAAGTACATTAAAAAACCTAAAACATATGTCGAGACAAATTTTTTCAGTAATGGATATTTTTCAAAGCACAGCAAATCATAGGAAATACAAATAAAAATAATCGATATTTATTATTGGATCAATAATGCGATTTAAAATTTGAAAAGATTTGACGACTTTCAGAACATCCTAAAGAACATTAAGAAAAATTATGAACATTTTTAGACAACCCTCGAAATAGAGGTGGTCCCAGTTGGATTGGAATGCCCCTTATAGGTAACTGCCCACTGGACAACACCAGAATAATTCGCCAGTTGATGTCGCAATTTTTTTGGTACACGACAGACAAATTGAATCTTATTCGGGAGATATATTTTTGTTCAAAATGTGCTAATTTCTCAAGTTATATTTGAGTAAGATTAAATTGCAATATCAGGAAATCTAATGTAACAGAAGTAATATTGAGTAAGATCATTCAAGTACACATTTTTTACATTATTTGTGGTTTTGTCCCCAAAACTGCCACTCCCACGTGTATACAATATGTGTAAGGGCAGTTTCGGGGACTTCAACTGAAGACATAACGACGGGTCAATGAAAATGATATGTAAATTCTCTTACAACAAATGTTCAAAGAATGTTTTAAATTACTTCATGTAAAACTGTTTAGCTATCATATTTATACGTAACTACCTGCTGGGCAAAAATAGAGTAATTCGCCAGTCAATGCCACCATTTTTTGGGAATACGACAAACAAATTAATCCATATTTAGCGAACAGATTTTTCCGAAATATGCTCTTTTCTCAGGCAATATTGAAGTGAGAAAGATCCTCAGCTTTACTACATTTAATGTAACAGGAGTAATATTTAGTAACATCATTCAAGTATACGTTTTTATTTTTTGTGGGTTTGTCCTCAAAACTGCCACTCTCACGTGTATACAATATGTGTAAGGGCAGTTTCGGGGACTTCAACTGAAGAAACTACCGCATAACGACGGGTCAATGAAGATGATATGTACATTCTCTTACAACAAATGTTCAAAGAAAGTTTTAAATTACTTCTTGTAAAACTGTTTAGCTATCATATTTATACGTAACTGCCTGCTGGGCAAAAACAGAGTAATTCGCCAGTCAATGCCGCCATTTTTTGGGAATACGACAAACAAATTAATCCACATTTAGCGAACAGATTTTTCCGGAATATGCTCTTTTCTCAGGCTATATTTAAGTGAGAAAAATCCTCAGCTTTACTACATTTAATGTCACAGGAGTAATATTTAGTAACATCATTCAAGTACACGTTTTTATTTTTTGTTGGTTTGTCCTCAAAACTGCTACTCCCACGTATATACCATATACGTAAGGGCAGTTTCGGGGACTTTATTCAAAGATACTATCAAATGACCTTGGGTGAACGGTAACGAAATCTGAACCGTCTCACAAAAATAGGACGACTGATGTTTTATATGACTTCATGTAAAATTCCTTAGTTATCTTATTTATACGTAACTGCCCACTGGGCAACACAAGAGTAATTCGCCAGCTGATGCCGCAATTTTTTGGGAATGCGAAAGACAAAATTGAATCATATTTAGCGCACAAATTTTTCCAGAATGTATACCTTTCTCAGGCTATATTTACGTGGGAAAAATCCTCAGCTTTACTACATTTGTCCTCAAAACTGCCACTCCCACGTATATACCATATGCGTAAGGGCAGTTTCGAGGACTTCAACTGAAGAAACTATCACATAACGACGTGTCAATGTAAATGATGTGTAAATTCTCTTACAACAAATGTTCAAAGAATGTTTTAAATTACTTCATGTAAAACTGTGTAGCTATCATATTTATACGTAACTGCCTCCTGGGCAAAAACAGAGTAATTCGCCACTCAATGCCGCCATTTTTTGGGAATACGACAAACAAATTAATCCACATTTAGCGAACAGATTTTTCCGGAATATGCTCTTTTCTCAGGCTATATTTAAGTGAGAAAAATCCTCAGCTTTACTACATTTAATGTAACAGGAGAAATATTTAGTAACATCATTCAAGTACACGTTTTTATTTTTTGTTGGTTTGTCCTCAAAACTGCCACTCCCACGTATATACCATATACGTAAGGGCAGTTTCGGGGACTTTATTCAAAGATACTATCAAATGACCTTGGGTGAACGGTAACGAAAACTGAATCGTCTCACAAAAATAGGACGACTGATGTTTTATATGACTTCATGTAAAATTCCTTAGTTATCTTATTTATACATAACTGCCCACTGGGCAACACAAGAGTAATTCGCCAGCTGATGCCGCAATTTTTTGGGAATGCGAAAGACAAAATTGAATCATATTTAGCGCACAAATTTTTCCAGAATGTATACTTTTCTCAGGCTATATTTACGTGGGAAAAATCCTCAGCTTTACTACATTTGTCCTCAAAACTGCCACTCCCACGTATATACCATATGCGTAAGGGCAGTTTCGAGGACTTCATCTGAAGAAACTATCACATAACGACGTGTCAATGTAAATGATGTGTAAATTCTCTTACAACAAATGTTCAAAGAATGTTTTAAATTACTTCATGTAAAACTGTGTAGCTATCATATTTATACGTAACTGCCTCCTGGGCAAAAACAGAGTAATTTGCCAGTCAATGCCACCATTTCTTGGGAATAAGACAAACAAATTAATCCGTATTTAACGAACAGATTTTTCCGGAATATGTTCTTTTCTCAGGCTGTATTTAAGTGAGAAAAATCCTCAGCTTTACTACATTTAATGTAACAGGAGAAATATTTAGTAACATCATTCAAGTACACGTTTTTATTTTTTGTTGGTTTGTCCTCAAAACTGCCACTCCCACGTATATACCATATACGTAAGGGCAGTTTCGGGGACTTTATTCAAAGATACTATCAAATGACCTTGGGTGAACGGTAACGAAAACTGAATCGTCTCACAAAAATAGGACGACTGATGTTTTATATGACTTCATGTAAAATTCCTTAGTTATCTTATTTATACATAACTGCCCACTGGGCAACACAAGAGTAATTCGCCAGCTGATGCCGCAATTTTTTGGGAATGCGAAAGACAAAATTGAATCATATTTAGCGCACAAATTTTTCCAGAATGTATACTTTTCTCAGGCTATATTTACGTGGGAAAAATCCTCAGCTTTACTACATTTGTCCTCAAAACTGCCACTCCCACGTATATACCATATGCGTAAGGGCAGTTTCGAGGACTTCATCTGAAGAAACTATCACATAACGACGTGTCAATGTAAATGATGTGTAAATTCTCTTACAACAAATGTTCAAAGAATGTTTTAAATTACTTCATGTAAAACTGTGTAGCTATCATATTTATACGTAACTGCCTCCTGGGCAAAAACAGAGTAATTTGCCAGTCAATGCCACCATTTCTTGGGAATAAGACAAACAAATTAATCCGTATTTAACGAACAGATTTTTCCGGAATATGTTCTTTTCTCAGGCTGTATTTATGTGAGAAAAATCCTCAGCTTTACAACATTTAATGTAACAGGAGTAATATTTAGTAACATCATTCAAGTACACGTTTTTATTTTTTGTTGGTTTGTCCTCAAAACTGCCACTCCCACGTATATACCATATGCGTAAGGGCAGTTTCGGGGACTTTATTCAAAGATACTATCAAATGACCTTGGGTGAACGGTAACGAAATCTGAATCGTCTCACAAAAATAGGACGACTAATGTTGTATATGACTTCATGTAGAATTCCTTAGTTATCTTATTTATACGTAACTGCCCACTGGGCAACACAAGAGTAATTCGCCAGCTGATGCCGCAATTTTTTGGGAATGCGAAAGACAAAATTGAATCATATTAAGCGCACACATTTTTTCAGAATGTATACTTTTCTCAGGCTATATTTACGTGGGAAAAATCCTCAGCTTTACTACATTTGTCCTCAAAACTGCCACTCCCACGTATATACCATATGCGTAAGGGCAGTTTCGAGGACTTCAACTGAAGAAACTATCACATAACGACGTGTCAATGTAAATGATGTGTAAATTCTCTTACAACAAATGTTCAACGAATGTTTTAAATTACTTCATGTAAAACTGTGTAGCTATCATATTTAAACGTAACTGCCTCCTGGGCAAAAACAGAGTAATTTGCCAGTCAATGCCACCATTTTTTGGGAATAAGACAAACAAATTAATCCGTATTTAACGAACAGATTTTTCCGGAATATGTTCTTTTCTCAGGCTGTATTTATGTGAGAAAAATCCTCAGCTTTACTACATTTAATGTAACAGGAGTAATATTTAGTAACATCATTCAAGTACACGTTTTTATTTTTTGTTGGTTTGTCCTCAAAACTGCCACTCCCACGTATATACCATATGCGTAAGGGCAGTTTCGGGGACTTCAACTGGAGAAACTACCGCATAACGACGTGTCAATGTAAATGATGTGTAAATTCTCTTACAACAAATGTTCAAAGAATGTTTTAAATTACTTCATGTAAAACTGTGTAGCTATCATATTTATACGTAACTGCCTCCTGGGCAAAAACAGAGTAATTTGCCAGTCAATGCCACCATTTTTTGGGAATAAGACAAACAAATTAATCCACATTTAGCGAACAGATTTTTCCGAAATATGCTCTTTTCTCAGGCTATATTTAAGTGAGAAAAATCCTCAGCTTTACTACATTTAATGTAACAGGAGTAATATTTAGTAACATCATTCAAGTACACGTTTTTATTTTTTGTTGGTTTGTCCTCAAAACTGCCACTCCCACGTATATACCATATGCGTAAGGGCAGTTTCGGGGACTTTATTCAAAGATACTATCAAATGACCTTGGGTGAACGGTAACGAAATCTGAATCGTCTCACAAAAATAGGACGACTAATGTTTTATATGACTTCATGTAAAATTCCTTAGTTATTTTATTTATACGTAACTGCCCACTGGGCAACACAAGAGTAATTCGCCAGCTGATGCCGCAATTTTTTGGGTATGCGAAAGACAAAATTGAATCATATTTAGCGCACAATTTTTTCCAGAATGTATACTTTTCTCAGGCTATATTTACGTGGGAAAAATCCTCAGCTTTACTACATTTGTCCTCAAAACTGCCACTCCCACGTATATACCATATGCGTAAGGGCAGTTTCGAGGACTTCAACTGAAGAAACTATCACATAACGACGTGTCAATGTAAATGATGTGTAAATTCTCTTACAACAAATGTTCAAAGAATGTTTTAAATTGCTTCATGTAAAACTGTTTAGCTATCATATTTATACGTAACTGCCTGCTGGGCAAAAACAGAGTAATTCGCCAGTCAATGCCGCCATTTTTTGGGAATACGACAAACAAATTAATCCGTATTTAACGAACAGATTTTTCCGGAATATGTTCTTTTCTCAGGCTGTATTTATGTGAGAAAAATTTTCAGCTTTACAACATTTAATGTAACAGGAGTAATATTTAGTAACATCATTCAAGTACACGTTTTTATTTTTTGTTGGTTTGTCCTCAAAACTGCCACTCCCACGTATATACCATATGCGTAAGGGCAGTTTCGGGGACTTTATTCAAAGATACTATCAAATGACCTTGGGTGAACGGTAACAAAATCTGAATCGTCTCACAAAAATAGGACGACTAATGTTTTATATGACTTCATGTAAAATTCCTTAGTTATCTTATTTATACGTAACTGCCCACTGGGCAACACAAGAGTAATTCGCCAGCTGATGCCGCAATTTTTTGGGAATGCGAAAGACAAAATTGAATCATATTTAGCGCACAATTTTTTCCAGAATGTATACTTTTCTCAGGCTATATTTACGTGGGAAAAATCCTCAGCTTTACTACATTTGTCCTCAAAACTGCCACTCCCACGTATATACCATATGCGTAAGGGCAGTTTCGAGGACTTCAACTGAAGAAACTATCACATAACGACGGGTCATTGAAAATGATCTGTAAATTCTCTTAGAACAAATGTTCAAAGAATGTTTTAAATTACTTCATGTAAAACTGTGTAGTTATCATATTTATACGTAACTGCCTGCTGGGCAAAAACAGAGTAATTTGCCAGTCAAAGCCACCATTTTTTGGGAATAAGACAAACAAATTAATCCATATTTAGCGAACAGATTTTTCCGGAATATGCTCTTTTCTCAGGCTGTATTTATGTGAGAAAAATCCTCAGCTTCACTACATTTAATGTAACAGGAGTAATATTTAGTAACATCATTCAAGTATACGTTTTTATTTTTTGTGGGTTTGTCCTCAAAACAATTTCCCATTTTCACAAAGCCACCTCAATAGCGAAGCTTTAATTTATTTCCTTGGCTTTTTCATACAGGAAGCTTTGTGCAAATGGGAATTAGATGAGAAAGCAATGTGCAAAGTTCCACTTTGCAACTTTTTTAATGAAGTTTGACTTTGAAAATCTAAGTGCGCCCACATTCTTTTTGAAAATTTGTAAAAGCTATAAAAATTGTATGTGTGGATCGTATTTGTAACAAATCAGAGCAATTTCAGTATAGTTGATATTTCACTTGTTTGCAAAAGTTAATATAGATCCGTGGTGCCGTTCGTGAGATATGGGCAATTAAATGTTCGTACATACGGTTTTTAGAAGTAGAAAAAAAAATGGTAGATATTAAGAAATAATCATTGTTGTATACGGCTATTAACCACCGTTACAAACACAGTTCTATCTAATTTTAATTTCTTTGGCGAAAGTTAGAGCAAAAATCTAAATTAAACAAAATGTTTAATGGCATAAAATCGGAACCATTTCACCGATCATCACTAGATTTGATACTCGGCAACGCTGTATGTTATTTTCCGTCTGTAGAAAATTTCGGTTGATTTGTTTAGATTCGCCGAGTTTTAGAGCAAAATGCATTTTTTTTTAAATCCAAAATTCTATATAATCCAAACCGCTTTACCGATTTCGTCGAAATTCAAAATCATGCAATTTTTTTTTGCATAACATTTATATGTATATTTTTCTGAACACATATGAATTTTTTCAGAATTTTTTCTAGTCTTCGAAATTTGTTTTTTTTTTTACATTTTTTTTTCATCAAAAATGCGTGTTTAATCACGAATTTTGGATATGTATTTCTTCCAAAACCACCCATGACACCCTGCAAGTTTCGAAAAGATTGATTAAATAGATTCGCGAATACAGTCCAAAGATGAAAACAAAAAACCAAATTTCGATGACTAGAAAAAATTCTGAAAAAATTCATATGTGTTCTGAAAAATATACATATAAATTTTATGCAAAAAAAAATTAGGTTGACCATAAATTTGTTGAACAATTGTTTTTTTCACCTATTTGTTAATAACATTTTGCAATTATTGTTATGCGAAATTATTCTTTTGAGCACCTTTTAAGGTAAACGGCCCAGTTTCGGTCACTGTCCCAGTTTCGGTCATCTACCTTCCATTTATACCAATAATAAATGTATTGTACGAAAAAAAAAAAAAAAAAATAATGCCATTTTGAAGACCGTTTTTTGCTGTATACTATTGTCGAAATACGATTTTTTTAATGAAATTTTACATCAGGAAATGTTAGTGTAAGTGGCGCTGCTCGTGCGTCTGCAGTTTCGAACGGCAACCGTTGTCCGAGCTTGCTTGCCGAAGGCTTTAAAAAAACATCGAATTTCATAATATGTAAGTATTCAGAGACATAAATATTATATGGAAAGCTTCGCAATGAATCGCGTAATCGATTAGTGTAGTTAGAATTTGGTTTACGAACAAATTTTCCAATAAAATTGCCGTGTCCGTTACTGGTTCCGCAAATAAGGTTAGGTTGCACTTTCGGTCACTTGTTACACGAATCATAGCTGCGTGTTTTGTCTACTTAATGAAACTTTTTTTTATAATAAAATATCGATTAAATGTAAAAAAAAATTATTTTTTATTAGTAAATAGTAGTAAATCATAATTTACTACCTGTAAATTCCAGTCGCGAATTATAGTATAGAAATAAATGTTCAGTGCAACTAAAAAAATACACAAAATTCGATTTTAAGTAAACAATTGTTTATGTATACACTTAAAATAAATGAAATAAGTAACGAATCTGATATTTCACAGTGATATATATAGTGGCATATTCATGGGAACAAGGAAGAAAATCTGGTCCGGCAGAAAGAAACGAAGAACTCATGGACCTTCCGGAAGCAAAAGTGCATTGAGGGAAGCACCAAAAGCTCTCATCACAGCGATGACCACATCGAAGAAAGTAAGATCAAAGGCTGGGGACTCGAAGAAAGTCCTATCGAAGCCTGGTGACTCGAAGAAAGTCCCATCGAAGCCTGGTGACTCGAAGAAAGTCCCATCGAAGCCTGGTGACTCGAAGAAAGTCCCATCGAAGCCTGGTGACTCGAAGAAAGTCTTGTCGAAGCCTGGTGACTCGAAGAAAGTCCCATCGAAGCCTGGTGACTCGAAGAAGCCTGACAGCTCACCGATGGACTTATCGCTGACTGATAAGTCATTGATGGACTTATCGCTGACTCACAAGTCATCGATGGACTTATCGAAGACTGAGAACTCATCGATGGACATATCAAAGGCTGGCAGCTTATCGATGGACATGTCAGCGAATCAACAGTCTCAGCTGGACATATCGTCAAACTCAATGACAGATACATCCCAGTCGACAAACTCAACTGTGGACAAATCTGAGGGTGTGAATTCAACTGTAGATCCTAAGCCTCAAGCAAAAAGGTTTGACAACATTTTTCACAGAATTTTTTTATATCCGAGACTATAAAAAAAAAATTAATGTTTATTATTTTTAATTTTATTTTTTTTGTTTAGCAAGAAGGGAAAAACTGCTCGAACATACGACGACCTTGCGCTCCAGAACGCCTTAAAAGCAGTCAACGAAGGGATGCCCATCAGCACTGCAGCAAAATTATTTAATATCCCAAGGACTACGTTGCTTAATAAAAAACGAGGCATTTTTCTGCCGCGGCTACAAAATCGGGGCCCAGAATGTATCATCGGAGACGAGTACGAACGCCATCTTGTACAATGGATACTGTACATGAGCCAAAACGGATTTCCTGTGACACGAGCTCAACTGTTAGACAGCGTTCAACTGCTGTTGAAACACGAGAAGAAAAAAACGGTGTTCAAGGATAATCGACCTGGACGCTATTGGTTCAGTGCCTTTCGAGCTCGGCACACCGAATTATCAGAACGAATGTCGCAGAATTTAACGCACTGTCGAGCTTCAGTGACAGAGGAAAAGCTGCAAGCGTGGTTTGCAGAAGTAAACATTTATCTCGAATCCAAGCAGCTCCTCGACGTGCATCCTTCTCGCGTCTTTAACTGTGACGAATCGGCATTCTTTCTGAGTCCGAAAGGTGGCACCGTCATAACGAAGAAAGGTGAAAAGACGGTATATAACTTTATACAGAATGACGAGAAAGAATGCCTAACGACGCTCTTCTGCGCGAGTGCCGATGGGAACATTGCGCCACCGATGGTAATCTTCTCGTATCTACGGATCCCGGGAGCCATCGCTGCAAACATGCCGAGAGGATGGGGCATCGGCCACTCCGAAAACGGATAGATGACTGGGGAGACGTTCTACGAATATATCGCTAACATTTTTCACCCGTGGTTGGTGAGAAATGCCGTTGTTTTCCCAGTCATCTTGTTTTTGGACGGACACTCTTCGCACTTGACGATGGCGTTAAGCGATTTTTGCAGACAAAATCAAATAGAGCTCGTTGCACTCTATCCGAACGCAACACACATCCTACAGCCATTGGACGTCGCCTTTTTTCATCCGTTGAAAACGGCGTGGGCGAAGGTAGTTCGCGAGTGGAGGATGCAAAATAACGGCGAGCGTATAAGACCGGAAATGTTCGCGAAGCTCCAGCAGAGTGCCGTCGAGTTGCTGGACGCGAAAGAAATTAAAAAAAATGGCTTCAAGAACACGGGGCTTCACCATTTTTCAGCAAGTGGCATTAATTACAACAAGTATTTTAAACATACGGTATCGTCCAAGCCGCTTACCCACAGTAAGCCAAACGAAAGCGATCAGAATACGGTACTCCTGACACTTTTCGAAGGTAAGATGGAGAAAGAGCTCTTGCGAAGCTTCCAAGACGTCGAGGAAGAGGCGGAATGGAATGGTGAAACGAGACTCGAAGGTCTGTTCTACTTTTGGCGGCAAATTAAGAGAAGCATCAACTCTGGCGTCGAGAATGCCAGTATCGCAAAAAGCAGCGTTGTCAACGGAATTAACGACGTCGACGAAAATGCAGTTTCGGTATTTACACACGATATTTTTGGATAATTTTCCAATGATTAATCGTATTCAACTATAATTGCCGACGAATTCAACAGCACATTTTAATGCATCGATTCATATTATAAGAATTTACACGTAATTTATACAATTTATTTTTATGTGACATTTTTTTTTTTCAAGGTCATCTTTAACTGTTTTTTTGATGATGGTTATAATCAATTTATGTACATATTGATAATTATTTTTTATGTAAAAATAGATCCGCGATATTGACGAAATGGGGAGCGAAGAGATAGAAGAAGCGAGAGTCGAAGAAGCGAGAGTCGAAGAAAAGGAGGAAATATTGAACGTCACTGCGGAAGCGTTTTCAGATTCGACGATAGATATCGATAGTCTTCCGATCACTGCCGTAGATTTCGAAGTAGGTGAAGTTAACATTGACGACATTCGCCAAAGGGAACACGTTATCGTCTACGATGTTAGTTCGACCGGAGAATTATTACCGATGCAAGGAGGTGTCGTTGAAACGCCGATGACTAACAGTTCGTCCAACTCTCCACCGCCGAAATCGGAGACAAATAATTTGCCAAATGTGCCCTCTCCATTCAAAACTGCATTGTTCTGGCCCTCGAAGGGCGAGAACAAAAAGGGCAAGGGTAAAGCCAGTTCGGCGAAAGAAAAAGTGCCGTCAGTGTTAACCTCCGATAAATGGATAGAATATCAGAGATCGAAAGAAGAAAAAAAAAGGAAACTGATCGAGGAAAAAGAAGCGAGGAAGACAGAACGACTGGAGAAAGCGCAGCTAAAAAAACAGCAGCAAGAAATCGTTAAGGCGGCAAGAATTGCGAAGAAGGAAGAAATGGAAGCTGCGAAAGTTACGAGAAAAATTCAACAAGCAGAAGCCCATGCTGCGAAACAAATAAAAAAGGAATCGTTAGACACTCTGAAAGGATGATAACTCTAAAGATAAATAAAAATACGCAAAGTAATTATTAAATATGGAACCTGTTTTCTTTTAGAGCACTTACATCGAAGATTTTGTACCGAAGCAATACATAATTTTTTCAAGTTAATTTACTTTGTTTTTTGATTATTGCGCTGGCTGAAATAAAGATAATAATTAAGGTACTAAATTAAAAGTTATTGCTTTCTTGACAAGTTGATGTCCATCCAATTCGCCTGTGACATCGTAAAATATGAGGAAGTGACCGAAACTAGGTCCGCAGGGTGGCCGAAACTCCAACCGGCATGACCGAAACTGGTACTTGCGCAGTGACCGAAACTGCGACATGGAGGTTGGAAAGTGACCGAAACCCCGGCAGCCGAGCGTCGTTAGAAAAATGATTATTTAAATATTATAACCTAATAATTTAACGTATAGAATTATTTGACTTTGTTTAGAAGGATTTATTCCACAAGTTAGAACAGTTCGTTTTCTAAATTTCGATAAATTCCATTGAGAAGCAGCGGAAAACATTGGCTCGGGCTCTAAAGATGACCGAAACTGGGCCGTTTACCTTATATGCTTGATTTTTTAAAGATTTTTAATCCATCGAGAAGTGGTCGAATTTACCTCTGGATTTTGACTTTTGAGCGGTTTGAGAACAGTCTCGCCGACGTATATCCTTAAGGGATCGTCACAGTGTGAAATAAAAAAAAATCGATTTTCTTTTTTTTCATTATCGGATAGTATACACGGTTATAAACATTCTGTTAAATTTTTTTTAACGAAATTCGAATTATTTCGGTCGCTACAGCATTTCTTAGAGAAAGGGATTGCAGCGTGACAGTGGCGTGTGCAAACTTTAAACGCGTTTATCTCGTCATGGTGTTTTTCAAAACGATGTCCAGTGTTAAAGGAAGAGTTTTGACGATATCGATTTGAAATTTGGAGAGAACATTTTTAACGTCATTCTCTATAGCGCTATGAGAGCTTTTTTTTTTTTTTTTAAATCTTCCTATTTTTTTTTACGAAAAACTGTCGAAAAAAAGGGCTAAATTCGACACTTTTTGTTCACCCCGCCGCCATTTTGTCAAATTTCAAAAAAAAAAAAAAAAAGCTCTCATAGCGCGATAACGAATTTCCTACAGATTAATAATCTTTTTGAAATTTTTGGTTCAGACAAAAATTGCGGCCGCAATCGTGGACATGATGGAGCATTTTTTTTGCACGAGCTATTTGAACAATTATTTTCATTATTATAAACTAAATAAATGCACATAAAAAAAATCATTTTGTATTATTCATGAATGTATCTATTTATAAAAAAAAACAGACCAATTAGTTTATTACAACTTAACAAAGAAAATTCGCGAAAACCATTGATTTTTCGGAGGGTCACACTGTGACGATCCCTTAAGCGGCGAGAAAAATGTCACGCTGCGCGCAAAAGAGGAAAAAATCGGACCTTCACGAAAATTGGTGTCCCAGGGTTTTCGAGGTCACTGATTACGATTCTGTCCTCAAAATAAAAAAAAAATAAAAATGCCGGATGCAACATGGCCGACCTAAAATAATAAAAACTTATTTGAATCGGCTGAAATGCGGCACTTGAGGGTTTCCGAGGTCGCTGATCACGATTCTGCCCTCAAAATGAAAACAAAAAAAATTGTGGATCCAATAAGACCGACCTAAAATGCAAAAACTCATTTGAATTGGCTGAAATGTGGCACTCGGGGGTTTTCGAGGTCCCTGTCACGTGACATTTTTCTCGCCGCTTAAGGGGTGAAAAACGTCATTTTGGGGGTGAAAAAGTTGATTACGACAAATTTAAAAAATACGATGTTAAACTGCAACTATTTTATGCACTCATGGTAAAAAAAAAGAAGGGGTCTTCCAGCGTCTTCTATGCGAAAAAAAAATATTTAAAAAATGTCTGATTTTTTCTGTTTTTTGTTTTTTGTTTGCGTCTCGAAAATCTCGAGAACATTTTTTTTCATGAAACCAAAGCTTCCTCTATGAGGAAGCAAAAAAAATAAAAAATATAGAACCTCAAAGAATTTCCGTGCGTGGAGTATCTGCCGAGATATGCCGAGATATATTCGAACGTAACGGAAAAACACCATGACGGCCAGATAATAAGAGTAGCGGTAGCGCCTCGTTTCTCTCGGGGCATATTTATATTTCTTTTTATTTGTATACTTGGCGTCGAGACGCTCCCGCGTCTCTTGATACGTAGCTTGCAGACCAGATAGAATAGGATGTCGTTCAGTAAGTGATAGAGCTGGTATGAAGTGCTTTGTATCAATGGTACAGATGTGAAGGCCGTCCTTTAAAACACTAATATTTTGATGTCATTGAAAAAATATACATTAGCGAAAATTAGTGTTTTCTTTTGCGTATACGGGGACTGTCCCTGTATATGCCCGTGCACGTGTAGTTTATATACAAATATACAAATTTGACAATTTATTTATATACTGGCATATACAGGGACTGTCCTTGTATATGCCTATCCATATATAGTATATATACATATATACGAATTTGACAATTTATTTATATACTGGCATATACAGGGACTGTCCTTGTATATGCCTATCCATATATAGTATATATACATATATACAAATTTGACAATTTATTTATATACTGGCATATACAGGGACTGTCCTTGTATATGCCTATCCATAAATAGTATATATACATATATACAAATTTGACAATTTATTTATATACTGGCATATACAGGGACTGTCCTTGTATATGCCTATCCATAAATAGTATATATACATATATACAAATTTGACAATTTATTTATATACTGGCATATACAGGGACTGTCCTTGTATGTGCCTATCCATGTATAGTATATATACAAATATACAAATTTGACGATTTATTCATATACTGGCATATACAGGGACTGTCCTTGTATATGCCAGTATATACATTTTTAATGATGTCCCCAAATCTACCTATACATATAAAGTATATTGTATATATGTATAATGTAAAACTTGGTGGATACAGCGACAGTCCCCAAAACTGCCTTTCCATATAAAATTCTTTGGGGACAGTCCCCAAAACCACCGAATGTCCCCGAACCTGCCACTTTTTACAAGAACGTGTCCCCAAAACTGCCCCGTCACACATATATAATAATATAATGATGATATTATCCATCTTAGATATATAATTTATATATCGCGAAAACATGTATTATATATCTTTTATATAAACCTGCAATATATAAAGCGGCAGAAAGTTCTATATCTCGGATATATAATAAGATATATAAACAATATATAATATGAATTTTTTATATATCCGAGATATATAATGGATATTTTAAAACTATACTTTCAAGTATACTTTTTTTCCATGGGGGCAAGCGGTTCGAAAACGTTCTTTCGAGAAAAACGCATTCAAAGTTTTAGCAATATACGATATATGTATAAGCGCGCTCAGGTAGCGTTCAACATATGGAAAATACCTTCAGAATGCTCTGATCTTTCTAAAATTTTCAGAGAATACTTTTAAATATATAAACTTTCGAAAAGTGCATAAAAAAGAAATTTGATTTAAAAAAAAATTCAAAGTGGAGAGACCCCTTAAACAATGTATACGGTGTTTCATCTATCAAATGATTATTTTGGGTGCGGTACCTAAGAGACCCAGCGACTGGCCGAACGCCCGAATAAACGACCGGTCGTTAAATGCAAAAAAAAACCGTTGAAGAGAGGCAAACGACCAAGAAAACGACCATTGTACCAAGAAACGACCAAAAAACGACCATTGAACCAAGAATCGACCAACCAAAAATAATTTCAATGGTCGTTTTCTCAGACGTTTACCTCTTTTGACGAGGTTTTTTTTTTCATTTAACGACCGGTCGTTTCTTCGGTCGTTTTTTGGACTTTTTAGGTCGTTTTCGCGGTCGCCGGGATTGCTAAGGGTGTTTCGTATTACCAAGCATGTTCCTGACCAGAAAAAAATGTAATTGCAATGGATTTGCAAAAATATTAACCGATTTACATAAACTTTTGAAATAGTACATTAAGATACTACGGCAAAAACATTTTTTCTGACGAGTGTGGTTTTGCAGCACGACCCGAAAGCGAGTGATGGAATGATGCATTTTTTCTTTTTCTGAATTTTTTGTATTTTTCGTATTTATGCAAAAAATGATTGTAAAATTTTGTTTAAGGCGATGCTAGGGTATTATTTCGTAGTTTACAGAATTCGTTGTTATTTTAGTATATTTAGTATATTGGTTGTTGTAATATCAACATAGGCGCATCGGCGTCCACTCTCATTTTTCGAATGTGATTCCTAAAACTGTTTATATAATACAAAAGAGGTGGCAGTTAACAGTTCGAGTGGCCATATTGGTTTTCGATAGATTTACGAATTTACGATTAGTGATGCCGCCAAGACTCGAGAATTCTCGACTTTCGAGACAAGACAAGAAATTTCTTGTCTTGAGCCCTCTTGGGCTCAATTCTTGTCTCGAATTGAACATTTCTTGTCTTGACTCTTGAGACAAGACAAGACATAGATCTCGAGACTTTTCGAGATTTCTCGAAATTTCTTGAGATTTCCCGAGATTATAAAAAAGTATGAAAAAAAAAATCCGGGACGCCCTTTATAGATGTTAATCCTTTGAAGCATATGTTATCCTAACATAAGATCTACTTCAAACTTGGGGTCCGGGGGTCTTTTTGATCATAGATTACGAAACTAAGCTCAAATCCAGAAATAAAAATGGCGGACCAAAAAGGGAACAAGCAACCCGGTCGCCCCTGCGGGGCGCCGGGCTGTTGTTGGGGGGCTCCGCCCCCCAAACCCCCCGAAAATGACCCTGCGGCAAAAATGTCCCTTCGGGACATTTTTCCCTGGTGTCATTTTAAGGCACTCACGCGGTCGTCGCGCTACGCGCTCCGCAGGGGGGGCCGTTCGGTCGTCGCGCTTCGCGCTCCGCTCAGTGCCGTACGGGCGTCGCACTTCGCGCTCCACTCAGTGCCGTTCGGGCGTCGCGCTACGCGCTCCGCTCAGTGCCGTTCGGGCGTCACACTACGCGCTCCGCTCAGTGCCGCTCGGGCGTCGCGCTACGCGCTCCGCTCAGTGCCGTTTGGGCGTCGCGCTACGCGCTCCGCACAGTATCGTTCAGACTGGAGCTGTGAGCGGTAACTAGAACGCAGTGGAAAAATATTCACTTGTTCACCTAAGTAGAGTTCTTCATTACCGACACATGCAGCTAACTGTGTCGGTATATTGGAGTTCTCTAGAATTCAATCTATAGCCGCCTCGTTCACAGATAGTTTTCGCCTCTTAAGGGGCTGCTGGAGTAGATTTTTTTACCGACTGGTCGGTAAAAAAGTACGGTTTCGTAGTTTATGGTTTACGTCGTTATTGTATTACAAAAATGTCTCAAATTGCACAAGATTATTATATCAATGTAAGCGCATCGGCGTAGATTCTCGTTTTTCGTATGGGATTCCTGGAAATATTTATATAATACGAAAAAGGTGACAGTTGACAGTTCTAGCGGCCATATTGGTTTTCGATAGACTTACAAATTTACGATTTTCTTTGTTTTTCAAGCGTTTTCACCCAAAATTCGAGTCTACGCTGATGCGCCTATGTTGATATTATAATCCTATGCAATTTGAGACATTTTTGTAATACAATAACGACGTAAACCGTAAACTACGAAACCGTACTTTTTTACCGACCAGTCGGTAAAAAAATCTATTCCAGCAGCCCCTTAATATTTACCAGTCGATATCCACATGATGTAATGATTATTAAGCTTATTAAGAGACGAAAACTATCTGTGGACGAGGCGACTATAGATCGAATTCTAGAACTCCAATATACCGACATGGTTAGAAGCATGTGTCGGTAATGAAGAACTCTACTTAAGTGAAAAATATTTTCTGTCAAAATCCCATTCGGGAGAACGGACTTTCGAGCGTTCGATACATTCAGGCAAATGGTGCATTCGGGAACATTACAATTCTGTTGAAATGAAATTCGGTATTTTCATCCGTTCGGCATAAAAACTTTTCGGCGTTTTCACCGTTCGGCTAATAAATATTTCGGTATTATGACTCGTCGGATCTTTTCTCATTCGGGTGACGGTCAATCGGCATTTATAAATTCGCGCGTTTAGTACGTTCGGCTATCGTATTTTTTGGTCGAGTGACGGCAAGCCGTCAGCGCGATTGCGGTCGCGGCGTGAAGTATGAATCAGGTGACAATCGTGAAACACCTGAATTTGTTGGGTTCTATTTTTTTATAGTAGTTAATTAATTTAATAATTGAGTGTAAAAAAATGTTAGAAATCAATAAAATCATGAATGCAGGTGTTATATGGTAATTACGTGATGATTTACAATGAGTAAATAAAATTGACAAAAACATTAGCAGTGACAAGTGAAAATTTACAGACGAAACCAGACAATAAATAGTGAATACAGTTATGAGTGCCAGTGAATAAAAAATAACGAATAATTTAATGAAAAATATAAATTTCAAACATATATAGTTCCGTAGAGAAGGTGTCAATATGTTTTACGAATTTTGTGTTTAGGTTATGTTTATACTCATATTTCAGTTTGGTATATTAATTATGAATTAATAATACAATAAAACTGTATCAGTGCAATTAATAAATATAAAAATTGAAAAATCATTTCGGAATCAATTATTTTGACATTATAATATGTGGAATGTACAGCGGATAATTATTTTGAAGAGAAAAATATTATTGTTATCATAATTGTGAAATTAATTAAAATTTAATATTTTGATTCTATTATGGTAGGTAATCATCATTCTAAAATGATCTAAGGGCTAATATGAGGAAAGATACATTTGAATTAAGGTTAAATATGAGAACGCTGCAAGTTTTAGTCAAATTACTTTATTGACTGCGAAGACTGACAGCCGGACCCAATTTTCAATTTCATGATTTGAGTGTCTTAGGTATTCACCACTTAAAAAGTGTGTAAGAAAAAAACTAAAAAAAGTGCATCAAGATTAAGTTGAATTAGAATTATGCAGCAAGTTTCAGCCAAATTCTTCCATCGATGGCCAAGATTGAGACCCGTATACAACTTGACGACCAAAAGTGCCAAATTTCTTTAAGTGAACTCCTGTATAAAATGATTGGAAAATTAACACACTTCATGGGCATACTTCCCAGTGCTAGACTAAGAAATATTCCAAATTTCAACTTGTTCGCTCTGTTCAGTCCGGAGCCACTAAGTGATACGGACGTCCGGGTAACACAAAATCTTGTCTGAAGGAAAAAATGTCTTTAGTAATGCAAATTCCTTATTATTTTATGTCAAGAATATGTATTTTAGCATGCTTAAGAAATGTGAACTAAAAAGTAGTGGATAAAATAAAATTATATTAACATTTTCCTTAAAAAACGTATTTACACCCTTGGACAGCGAATTCAATAGGCACTCTTGGTGCGTTTTTTTAAAACGTGAGTGCCTAAAAACGGTAAATCGAAGTCCTTTTAGTTTCGAACGTCAGAGTCAGGCAAACGAAAAAGCATAAAATTGGTCTCACTTTTTTTCGCTCGACCACATCTCGGAGACGAAATTGGGAGGAACACCGATTTATATTCCATTAATGTGAATCCTTAGCTTTAATATGCACCTAGAAAGAATTCAATCGGAGGAATTTCCATAGAGATATGAATTTTTTGAAGGAACGTCTTTTTAGAGCAATATTTCGTTAACATATGACAACATTCGGTCATTAAACAAAGTTATTAAAAATTAATCATTAATTCCGCTCAATAAAAAATGTTAAACTGACTCAAGACTGTATTTCGAAGGTGAAAATACAGCGAGAAAACGGTAAATCGAAGTCCTTTTAGTTTCGAACGTCAGAGGAAGGCAAACGAAAAAGCATAAAATTCGTCTTACTTTTTTTTCGCTCGACCACATCTCGGAGACGAAATTGGGAGGAACACCGATTTATATTCCATTAACGTGAATCCTTAGCTTTAATATGCACCCAGAAAGAATTCAATCGGAGGAATTTCCAAAGAGATATGAATTTTTTGAAGGAACGTCTTTTTAGAGCAATATTTCGTTAAAATATAACAAAATTCGGTCATTAAACAAAGTTATTAAAAATTAATCATTAATTCCGCTCAATAAAAAATGTTAAACTGACTCAAGACTGTATTTCGAAGGTGAAAATACAGCGAGAAAACGGTAAATCGAAGTCCTTTTAGTTTCGAACGTCAGAGTCAGGCAAACGAAAAAGCATAAAATTGGTCTCACTTTTTTGCGCTCGACCACATCTCGGAGACGAAATTGGGAGGAACACAGATTTATATTCCATTAACGTGAATCCTTAGCTTTAATATGCACCTAGAGAGAATTCAATCGGAGGAATTTCCAAAGAGATATGAATTTTTTGAAGGAACGTCTTTTTAGAGCAATATTTCGTTAAAATATGACAAAATTCGGTCATTAAACAAAGTTATTAAAAATTAATCATTAATTCCGCTCAATAAAAAATGTTAAACTGGCTCAAGACTGTATTTCGAAGGTGAAAATACAGCGCGAAAACGATAAATCGAAGTCCTTTTAGTTTCGAACGTCAGAGTCAGGCACACGAAAAAGCATAATATTGGTCTCACTTTTTTTCGCTCGACCACATCTCGGAGACGAAATTGGGAGGAACACCGATTTATATTCCATTAATGTGAATCCTTAGCTTTAATATGCACCTAGAAAGAATTCAATCGGAGGAAATTCCAAAGAGATATGAATTTTTTGAAGGAACGTCTTTTTAAAGCAATATTTCGTTAAAATATGACGAAATTCGGTCGATAATCCAAGTTATTAAAAATGAATCATTAATTCCGCTCAATGAAAAATGTTAAACTGACTCAAGACCGTATTTCGAAGGTGAAAATACAGCGAGAAAACGGTAAATCGAAGTCCTTTTAGTTTCGAACGTCAGAGGAAGGCAAACGAAAAAGCATAAAATTTGTCTTACTTTTTTTTTGCTCGACCACATCTCGGAGACGAAATTGGGAGGAACACTGATTTATATATCATTAACGTGAATCCTTATCTTTAATATGCACCTAGAAAGAATTTAATCGGAGGAATTTCCAAAGAGATATGAATTTTTTAAAGGAACGTCTTTTTAAAGCAATATTTCGTTAAAATATGACAAAATTCGGTCATTAAACAAAGTTATTAAAAATTAACCATTAATTCCGATTAATAAAAAATGTTAAACTGACTCAAGACTGTATTTCGAAGGTGAAAATACAGCGAGAAAACGGTAAATCGAAGTCCTTTTAGTTTCGAACGTCAGAGTCAGGCAAACGAAAAAGCATAAAATTGGTCTCACATTTTTTCGCTCGACCACATCTCGGAGACGAAATTGGGAGGTACACCGATTTATATTCCATTAATGTGAATCCTTAGCTTTAATATGCACCTAGAAAGAATTCAATCGGAGTAATTTCCAAAGAGATATGAATTTTTTGAAGGAACGTCTTTTTAAAGCAATATTTTGTTAAAATATGACAAAATTCGGTCGATAAACCAAGTTATTAAAAATGAATCATTAATTCCGCTCAATGAAAAATTTTAAACTGACTCAAGACTGTTTTTCGAAGGTGAAAATACAGCGCGAAAACGATAAATCGAAGTCCTTTTAGTTTCGAACGTCAGAGTCAGGCACACGAAAAAGCATAAAATTGGTCTCACTTTTTTTCGCTCGACCACATCTCGGAGACGAAATTCGGAGGAACACCCATTTATATTCCATTAATGTGAATCCTTAGCTTTAATATGCACCTAGAAAGAATTCAATCGGAGGAAATTCCAAAGAGATATGAATTTTTTGAAGGAACGTCTTTTTAAAGCAATATTTCGTTAAAATATGACGAAATTCGGTCGATAAACCAAGTTATTACAAATGAATCATTAATTCCGCTCAATGAAAAATGTTAAACTGACTCAAGACCGTATTTCGAAGGTGAAAATACAGCGAGAAAACGGTAAATCGAAGTCCTTTTAGTTTCGAACGTCAGAGGAAGGCAAACGAAAAAGCATAAAATTTGTCTTACTTTTTTTTTGCTCGACCACATCTCGGAGACGAAATTGGGAGGAACACCGATTTATATTCCATTAACGTGAATCCTTAGCTTTAATATGCACCCAGAAAGAATTCAATCGGAGGAATTTCCAAAGAGATATGAATTTTTTGAAGGAACGTCTTTTTAAAGCAATATTTCGTTAAAATATGACAAAATTCGGTCGATAAACCAAGTTATTAAAAATGAATCATTAATTCCGCTCAATGAAAAATTTTAAACTGACTCAAGACTGTATTTCGAAGGTGGAAATACAGCGAGAAAACGATAAATCGAAGTCCTTTTAATTTCGAACGTCAGAGTCAGGCAAACGAAAAAGCATAAAATTCCTCTCAGTTTTTTTCGCTCGACCACATCTCGGAGACGAAATTGGGAGGAACACCGATTTATATTCCATTAACGTGAATCCTTAGCTTTAATATGCACCCAGAAAGAATTCAATCGGAGGAATTTCCAAAGAGATATGAATTTTTTGAAGGAACGTCTTTTTAGAGCAATATTTCGTTAAAATATGACAAAATTCGGTCATTAAACAAAGTTATTAAAAATTAATCATTAATTCCGCTCAATAAAAAATGTTAAACTGGCTCAAGACTGTATTTCGAAGGTGAAAATACAGCGAGAAAACGGTAAATCGAAGTCCTTTTAGTTTCGAACGTCAGAGGAAGGCAAACGAAAAAGCATAAAATTCGTCTTACTTTTTTTCGCTCGACCACATCTAGGAGACGAAATTGGGAGGAACACCGATTTATACTCCATTAACGTAAATCCTTAGCTTTAATATGCACCCAGAAAGAATTCAATCAGAGGAATTTTCAAAGAGATATGCATTTTTTGAAGGAACGTCTTTTTAACGCAATATTTCGTTAAAATATGACAAAATTCGGTCGATGAACCAGGTTATTAAAAATGAATCATTAATTCCGCTCAATAAAAAATGTTAAACTGACTCAAGACTGTATTTCGAAGGTGAAAATACAGCGAGAAAACGGTAAATCGAAGTCCTTTTAGTTTCGAACGTCAGAGGAAGGCAAACGAAAAAGCATAAAATTCGTCTTACTTTTTTTCGCTCGACCACATCTCGGAGACGAAATTGGGAGGAACACCGATTTATATTCCATTAACGTGAATCCTTAGCTTTAATATGCACCCAGAAAGAATTCAATTAGAGGAATTTTCAAAGAGATATGCATTTTTTTAAGGAACGTCTTTTTAACGCAATATTTCGTTAAAATATGACAAAATTCGGTCGATGAACCAGGTTATTAAAAATTAATCATTAATTCCGCTCAATGAAAAATTTTAAACTGACTCAAGACTGTATTTCGAAGGTGAAAATCCAGCGAGAAAACGATAAATCGAAGTCCTTTTAGTTTCGAACGTCAGAGTCACGCAAACGAAAAAGCATAAATTTGGTCTCACTTTTTTTCGCTCGACCACATCTCGGAGACGATATTGAGAGGAACACCGATTTATATTCCATTAACGTGAATCCTTAGCTTTAATATGCACCTAGAAAGAATTCAATCGGAGGAATTTCTAAAGAGATATGAATTTTTTGAAGGAACGTCTTTTTAAAGCAATATTTCGTTAAAATATGACAAAATTCGGTCATTAAACAAAGTTATTAAAAATTAATCATTAATTCCGCTCAATGAAAAATTTTAAACTGACTCAAGACTGTATTTCGAAGGAGAAAATACAGCGCGAAAACGATAAATCGAAGTCCTTTTAGTTTCGAACGTCAGAGTCACGCAAACGAAAAAGCATAAAATTGGTCTCACTTTTTTTCGCTCGACCACACCTCGGAGACGAAATTGGGAGGAACACTGATTTATATTCCATTTACGTGAATCCTCAGCTTTAATATGCACCTAGAAAGAATTCGATCGGAGGAATTTCTAAAGAGATATGAATTTTTTGAAGGAACGTCTTTTTAAAGCAATATTTCGTTAAAATATGACAAAATTCGGTCGATAAACCAAGTTATTAAAAATGAATCATTAATTCCGCTCAATGACAAATTTTAAACTGACTCAAGACTGTATTTCGAAGGTGAAAATACAGCGAGAAAACGGTAAATCGAAGTCCTTTTAGTTTCGAACGTCAGAGTCAGGCAAACGAAAAAGCATAAAATTCGTCTCACTTTTTTTCGCTCGACCACATCTCGGAGACGAAATTGGGAGGAACACCGATTTATATTCCATTAACGTGAATCCTTAGCTTTAATATGCACCTAGAAAGAATTCAATCGGAGTAATTTCCAAAGAGATATGAATTTTTTGAAGGAACGTCTTTTTAAAGCAATATTTTGTTAAAATATGACAAAATTCGGTCGATAAACCAAGTTATTAAAAATGAATCATTAATTCCGCTCAATGAAAAATTTTAAACTGACTCAAGACTGTATTTCGAAGGTGAAAATACAGCGAGAAAACGGTAAATCGAAGTCCTTTTAGTTTCGAACGTCAGAGGAAGGCAAATGAAAAAGCATAAAATTCGTCTTACTTTTTTTCGCTCGACCACATCTCGGAGACGAAATTGGGAGGAACACCGATTTATATTCCATTAACGTGAATCCTTAGCTTTAATATGCACCCAGAAAGAATTCAATTAGAGGAATTTTCAAAGAGATATGCATTTTTTTAAGGAACGTCTTTTTAACGCAATATTTCGTTAAAATATGACAAAATTCGGTCGATGAACCAGGTTATTAAAAATTAATCATTAATTCCGCTCAATGAAAAATTTTAAACTGACTCAAGACTGTATTTCGAAGGTGAAAATCCAGCGAGAAAACGATAAATCGAAGTCCTTTTAGTTTCGAACGTCAGAGTCACGCAAACGAAAAAGCATAAATTTGGTCTCACTTTTTTTCGCTCGACCACATCTCGGAGACGATATTGAGAGGAACACCGATTTATATTCCATTAACGTGAATCCTTAGCTTTAATATTCACCTAGAAAGAATTCAATCGGAGGAATTTCTAAAGAGATATGAATTTTTTGAAGGAACGTCTTTTTAAAGCAATATTTCGTTAAAATATGACAAAATTCGGTCATTAAACAAAGTTATTAAAAATTAATCATTAATTCCGCTCAATGAAAAATTTTAAACTGACTCAAGACTGTATTTCGAAGGAGAAAATACAGCGCGAAAACGATAAATCGAAGTCCTTTTAGTTTCGAACGTCAGAGTCACGCAAACGAAAAAGCATAAAATTGGTCTCACTTTTTTTCGCTCGACCACACCTCGGAGACGAAATTGGGAGGAACACTGATTTATATTCCATTTACGCGAATTTTTTGAAGGAACGTCTTTTTAAAGCAATATTTCGTTAAAATATGACAAAATTCGGTCGATAAACCAAGTTATTAAAAATGAATCATTAATTCCGCTCAATGACAAATTTTAAACTGACTCAAGACTGTATTTCGAAGGTGAAAATACAGCGAGAAAACGATAAATCGAAGTCCTTTCAGTTTCGAACGTCAGAGTCAGGCAAACGAAAAAGCATAAAATTCGTCTCACTTTTTTTCGCTCGACCACATCTCGGAGACGAAATTGGGAGGAACACCGATTTATATTCCATTAACGTGAATCCTTAGCTTTAATATGCACCTAGAAAGAATTCAATCGGAGTAATTTCCAAAGAGATATGAATTTTTTGAAGGAACGTCTTTTTAAAGCAATATTTTGTTAAAATATGACAAAATTCGGTCGATAAACCAAGTTATTAAAAATGAATCATTAATTCCGCTCAATGAAAAATTTTAAACTGACTCAAGACTGTATTTCGAAGGTGAAAATACAGCGCGAAAACGATAAATCGAAGTCCTTTTAGTTTCGAACGTCAGAGGAAGGCAAACGAAAAAGCATAAAATTCGTCTCACTTTTTTTCGCTCGACCACATCTTGCAGACGAAGTTGGGAGGAACACCGATTTATATTCCATTAACCTGAATCCTTAGCTTTAATATGCACCAAGAATGATTTAAATCGAAGGAATTTTCAAAGAGATATGAATTTTTTGAAGGAACATCTTTTGTGAATTTACCGTCACACATTTTTTCGATAAACATACCGTAAAAATATGGTAAATTCAACTATATAGATGTGGAATTACTGGTCACTTTTCTTTTTGGTAAATTTACGGTCACAAAAAAGTATGGCTGGTCATTTACAACTAGATAGGTGTACAGCTCGTTTTTTTTTTTTTTTTTTTCCATGTATTATTATGAAATGCTGTATTCAAAGATAATTCATTATTTATTTATTGTTCGCACGTGTATCGAATACGTAACTTATTGTTCAATCACAAATTTATGGAAAGATAATCGTATATAAAGTTTTTTTTATTAGGCGACACGCGCGCCACAGCTCTGACCAGACCACTGAGAACTGACTCTTTTACCAGAGTAAGTTAAAGTCAACGCGATTGCGGCTCTATTTTTTTTTATCATAGTTAATTAATTGAAGAATTAAGTGTATAAAACGTTGTCGTTTTACAAAAAACATTCAGGAAATTAAGAAAACCGTGAATGCAGTTGTTATGTGGTAATTACGTGGTGATTTAGCATACGTAAATAAAATCGAGTGATACATCTGCAGTGACAGGTGAACATTTAGAGACGAAAAGAGACAAAAAAACAGCGAAAAAAGTAATAAGTGCCAGTGGAAATTAGGAAATAACAAATGTTTTAATGAAAAATATACACGTCAAGCGTATAGTTCCGATAATAATGTACTTGTCAACATGTTTTACGAATATTGTGTTTAGGTTATGTTCACTCATATTTCAGTTTGGTGTATTAAATATAAATTATCTTCACAATTAAAGTGTACTAGCGCAATTAATAAATATACTAATGAAGAAATCATTGTGGAATCAATTATTTCGACCTTCTAACTTCTAACATGTTCAGCGGGTAATGATTTTTCAGGAAAAAACATTTTTAGTTGACGTAAGTGTCAAATTAAAAAAAAATTAATTAATTAAAATGTATTAATGCAGGTAATTACTACTCTAAAATGTTCTTATGGCAAATATAAGACAAGAAACATCTGAATTGACATAAAATATGAGTACGCTGCAAGTTATAGCCAAAGTCAAGTACGCAGTGGGAAAATATTCACTTGTACACATATGCGTAATTAAAAATGTAATTTTTTAATTTTGGTGATAGGTATTCACCCCTAAAAAAAGTGTAAGGGAAAAACTAAAAAAAGTGTATGAGAATGAAGGTATTTCAGAATTTTGTAGCAAGTTTCAGCCAAATTCTTGGGTTGACAGCGAAGATTGGGCTCCGGACACAATTTGAGACCCAAAAACCCAAATTTTCTTGAAATAAACTCCTGTATAAAATTATTGGAAAATTACCATACTTCATAGGCATACTTTCCAGTGCTAGACTAAGAAATATTCCAAATTTCAACTTGTTCGGTCTGTTCAGTCCAGAGCCACTGAGTGATACGGACGTCCGGGTAACACAAAATCTGGTCCGCAGTAAAAAATATCTTTAGTAATGCAATTTCCTTATTATTTTATGTCAAGAATATGTATTTTACTATGTTAAAGATATCTGAACTAAAAAAAGTTAATACATTTAAAATATATCAATTTTTGTCCTTTAAAACCTAATTTAGACCCAGGAAAGCGATTTCAATAGGCACTCCTGGTGCGTTTTTTTAAAACGTGAGTGCCTAAAAAGTAGCTGGATGAAAATGAAACTGGGTATTCGGGGGCTCTTTGGGTCGCTGATTACGAATCTGAGCTCAAAACCGAGAAATTAAAAACGGTGAATTCAACATGGCGTACCAAAATGCACAAAGTAGCTTGATGAAGATGAAATTCGGTATGCTGGGGTTTTCTTGGTCACAGATTACGAATCTGACTTCAAATCCAGAAATTAAACATAGCGGATACAACATGGCGGACCAAAATGGGAAAAGTAGCTGGATGAAGATGAAACTGGGTATTCGGGGGTTCTTTGGGTCATTGATTATGAATCTGAGCTCAAAATCGAGAAATTTAAAAAGGTGAATTCAATATGGCGGACAAAAATGCACAAAGTAGCTTGATGAAGATGAAACTCGATATGCAGGGGTTTTCTGAGTCACAGATTACGAATCTGAATTCAAATCCAGAAATGAAAAAGGGCGGATGGAACATGAAAGACCGAAATCCGCCATTTTGAATTTCTAGATCTTGAGTTCAAATTCGTAATCAGCGACTCGAAAAACCCTCCAATACCAAGTTTCATCGTCATCAAGCTACTTTGTGTGTTTTGGTCCGCCATATTGGATTTACCATTTTGAGCTCATATTCTTATTTAATCAGCCACCGAAGGAACCCCCAAATACCCAGTTTCATCTTCATCAATCTACTTGTTCCATTTTGGTCTGCCATGTTGAATCCGCCAGGTTTAATTTCTGGATTTGAACTTGGATTCGTAATCAGTGACCCAAAAAACCATGCATACCGAGTTTCATCATCATCAAGCTAGTTTGAGCATTTTGGCCCGCCATTTTGAGCTTCTGGTATTTGAGCTCCGATTCGTAATCAGCGACCCAGAAAACCCCTGGACCCTAAATTTCAAGTAGATCTTATGTTAGGAAAAATGTATGCTTCAAGGGGTTAATAGTTATACTGTAGTAGCAATTGATCTCCTAACATCCTAAATATACATTTACATTCGTTGTTATCCGCTAAACAATTTTTTATTGAAGAAAAATAGAGTGGAAGTAGGTGACATACCCGTATGTCACTATGCTTCAAACGCTTAAAAGAACTATGCAACAAATCATTGAGAGTGTCGAGAAATTCGGGAAAAGACAAGGATCTCGATGTCTCGAAAAAATATTCGAGACAAGAAGTCGAATTTTCTTCGAGACAAGACTTATTTCTTGTCTTGTCTCGTCTTGTGGCATGACTATTTACGATCTTCTTTGATTTTGAAGCGTTTTCACCCGAAATTCGAGTCGACGCCGATACGCCTATGTTGATATTATAATCCTGTGCAATTTCAGACATATTTGTAATACAATAACGACGAATTTTGTAAACTATCAAACCGTACTTTTAACCGACCGGTCGGTTAAAAAATCTACTCCAGCATCCCCTTAAATTGAATTAGGAGGTTCATCAACGAAGGTTTGCAGTTATGTATCTAAAAACCTTTGGTTTATATGAATAGGATGAATAGTTTTTTTTTTATAGCGCCCGTCATTTTCGAAAATGTAGTTTTGAATACGTCGCATTTCAAGTTTTGGGTAAAGAAAAATCAAAGTCTCTGGTGCCTTTTCATACCTTCTAATGTACAATAAAATACCCTAAAAATTTCAAAATTATTGGCCGAGTAGTTCCGTTGAAAAAAAATCCCGAAATTTGTCGTCGTTTCTATGTATTCGCCCCCTTAATCGGAATTGCTAACCAGGGCATAGCTGAGTAGGAAATTGTAATATAACTCCGATGTAATTGTTACTTTGTGCTTACTGGAATAGACTAATAGTGTGGAGCTATATCCTCAAATACTTATGTCTAATTCTTACTGAAATGACTGCGATGTCGTTCTGAACAGCTTTGGTGCGCGTGCGCGCGACATATTTTTCGTGAACCATGACGCTCTTGACGCGATACGCGTTCCCGGTACCCGGCTCGAGGGTGTGAGAACCCGTGTTGACGGTCATCTCGGAGTAAGGAGCCTCCGTGACTCCGACGATGCAGTGAGCAGCGGTAAGGATGTGTCTCTTGCCGATTATGGTTCCGCCGCAGAGATGAGTGTCGTACGCCCGTATCGACACCTGATACGGGAATTCCCCGGGTTTTGCATTGCTGCCGCCGACTATACGGCTCGGTGCACGTGCACTCGTACCTGACAACGATTATTCTCACGATATACATAGTATTCAATATCATGCGATAATATAATAAATTACTTAAGTTAGGTACAGAGCTGGCCAGTACTTCGCAAGTACGGGGTACTTACGAAATACTGAAAATGCAGTACTTGAAGTACTTGAAGTACTTCAACAAATATTTGAAGTGCAAAGTACCTCAACAAATATTTGAAGTACTATACTTAAATGTTCAAGTACATGTCCTGTACTTCAAGTCAATTTGTACTTAAAAATGCAAGTACATGTCGTGTTCTTGAACTATTTGTACTTAAAAATTCAAGTACTTCACTGTATTTGAAGTACTTTTTTAAGTACTAAGTACCAAGTATTTTTAAGTATTTCGTATATTTGCGTGGCGACTTCGTCTGCGCAAGATCACCCGTCGTTCCTTCCGTCTGCGCAGACGCAACCGCCGCCGATTCAATCGGTGCTATTGAAGAGTTTTTCGGAGACGAACACGAAGTTGGAATAGTTTTTAACAATCCGTCAAATGTATCCACTGTTTTTTTTTCTAATTTAAAGTGAAAATAAATAAGTGTTAATTTCTACCGTCAATGTCTTTTGAAAAATGAATTTGTAATCCTCGAAAAAGTTGGTGAGTAACGTGGTAAAGTGGTCGAGTTATACGACCTGTGCTTCGTCGTGAACCGCAGGACGATCGGCAGTCGTATCGGTCGGCCCGTTTTGCCAAATATACGTAAAAAATACAAGAGAAGTACTATAGTTTACGAAGTGTAGCCGAAAAAAAAAGTATTTAGTACTTGGTACTTGACGCACTTCAAGCACTGAGTACTTCAAGTACTCGGAGTACTTCATGTGCTAAGTGATTCAAGCGCTGAGTTCTCCAAGTACCGAGTACTCCGAGTTGTGGGTTGTTACGTCCAGAATAATTCCGGACGAATTATTCTCGATGGAACGCGTAACTGTAGTCTCGCTTTTGAGATCAAGGCGTTGGCCCTTTATCTCGGGGACGGAGACCGCGCCGTGGAACCACTGATGAGACGATGAAACGACGATGTATAGAGAGGATCGAAGTGCTGCTTGAGGTTCTCGACATGCGGAAATGAATCTTCCGAAGTCTTTTATTAATTTCTCTGATGTATTATTATTTTGTCTAAGTATTACAGTTTCGTCGTGGAGCCTTGCTCGCTCCAGCCAAATACAGAGTAACGTCGTAGTTTCGTTGCCGTTGAATAACTGATTTGAATAGCCAATTGCTTCAGGTTTTATACCATTTTTCTATCCGAAAATAGGCAAGAGTGATTGTGGTGGGGTGTAACTATATTAGGAACTATCGCTTAACACCCGGTACAAAAAGGGATTCATGCTCTTTCGTGGACCGCGTCCCCTTTGTTTACGCGTTTCTAGGAACGCGGGCATAGCGGCGTGGTCGGCCAGGTCGCGTAGTGCCGCAACGGGGACGCCGGCTGGTGACTTCTTCCGGTGGGCTCGAGATGCGAATACCCAGTGCGATCTCTTATTAATATTATATAACTAATTCGGATTCGATTAATTGCTGGAGTGTGGTGGGTTACGTGGGACGTAACAGGGTACTTTAAGTACAGAATACTTGAAGTACTGACCACTTGAAGTAACAAATACTTCAAGTACTAACCACTCGAAGTAACAAGTACCTCAAGTATCCAGTACTTCCAGCATTTATGATTCTTGGTGATTCAAATACACAAGTACTTCCAGCACTTATAGTACTTTGTACTTCAAGTACTTTCCGGTACTTTGCCCAAATCTGGTTAGGTATGACTTTTGACCCTTCGCGCTCACGCATGGTCAGATGGATGCCAAATTTAACTGCAACTACTGTGCAAGTCTCCGTATGGTGCGACTGCGAAGGATTAAGGTAGTGATAGCGCGCAACGGTGCTCAATCTCCGAAAAAGTAAAAAGTAAGATAGAATTTCGGACATTTCTTGATGGGATAAAAATCTGAAAAAAATCATGTACACTGCCCGACACGGATGCCTGGTTTGACAGATTTGCCTAGGATTTGAAGTTGACTGTGAGTTTCCAATCTAGATTGTGACTTTCTAACCGATGCCTCATGCTCGGCAGACGGAACGGCGGAATTGAACCAGTGCAACTTCAGACGTTAGCCTAAATATTTATATCTGTCAAAACAGTGTCGATGGTCGGTGTCGGTGAACTTCAAGATTTTTACTGAACAGAATGATTTTAACACAGGGCAACATTCTTGTGAATATCGGAGATTTGTTTGCCGATAAAATCTCGATAACTGAAATCGACAGCCAAAGGTGAGTAACAATGTTGCGAATAGCTGTCTCAAATAAATAGGTTACATTTTTCAATGAATTTGCCGCCCTCGTTCCAAATACGCTACTCATGGCAGTAAAAAAATACATATAAAAATTATTGTGAATACGGTGCGAGCCAGAGCCAACAGCCCTTACCAGTCAAACCGGCACTGGCTCGCACCGTATTCTCAATAATTTTTATATGTATTTTTTTTACTGCCATGAGTAGCGTATTTGAGAACGAGGGCGGCTAATTCATTGAAAAATATAACCTATTTATTTGAGACAGCTATTCGCAACATCGTTACTCACCTTTGGCTGTCAATTTCAGTTATCGAGATTTTATCGGCAAACAAATCTCCGATATTCACAAGAATGTTGCCCTGTGTTGAAATCATTCTGTTCAATAAAAATCTTAAAGTTCACCGACACCGATCACCGACACTGTCTTGACAGATATAAATATTTACGCTAACGTCTGAAGTTGCACTGGTTCAATTCCGCTGTTCCGTGTGCCCGGCAGCGCCACAAACTAATCGTTTGTAGATGAGTAAAATCACATAAAATCTGTCAAACCAGGCATCCGTGTCGGGCAGTATACATAGGAAGTACTCAAGAGATTGATTTCGCATAATAATACTTTCAATATGTTATTAAAAAATTAATGAAAAAAATAATTGGTCGACAAATCCCCCGCTTACTAAACCTTTTTTTTTTCATATGAAAGTGATTTGCTGATTTTTCTGCATGCGTATGCATTTTTTCAGAATTTTTTGTAACTTTTGAAAATCGTTTGTTTTTGGATGTTTTTCATTGTGAAAAATATGTGAAAATTCCCGAATTTTGGATATGTGTTAGTTATAGAACCACCGAAGAACCCAACCACCCACCCAAGAAGTCCCAAGAAGTTTCCGGATAATTGATCAAGTAGATTTGGAGATACAGCTCGAACAATGTTGAAAAAAGCCAATTTTCAAAAGTTACAAAAAATTCTGAAAAAATTCATACGCATGCGGAAAAATTAACAAATTATTTTCATATGAAAAAAAAGTTTGGTAAGTGTTACGTCAAATATGTAGAAGATTTGCATCCCCGACAAATTTACACGTTTAAGGCAGTTCGATCGGGAGGTCTGTTGCGCCCCGGCCTGGAAAAACGGAAGGTTCTTCCAATGCCCGCATCTGGTTGACAAACACCGAACTGCAACCCCCTTTTTAGGACTGCCCTCGCGAACAATATCCAAGGATAGGGGTTTACGCGATTTCGTCCGGTTTGGACTGAGAATTATATTATATTCGGCCGAAATGTGACAGAAAGATTACAAGAAGGTGGTACTTACGTTCCTCGGCGTTCCCACGTCGATCTGGGGTCGCCAGGCACTCGAAATCGGTTCACGGGTGTAATGAATTTAATACTTTTCTTTAGGAACACACAAATGTCTCGCCGGTTTATTCTTAAATGATCAAAGGGTTATACAATAGAAAATGGAAATTCCACGTTTAAATAACCGCAGGACAAATCGTCCAAACGGAACAAAAATGTCGAGTCGGAATTAATCCGAGAAATGTTGTTAACAATGTTTAAGTGCAAGGGACCAAAGGTCCGTACAAATTTAATTGGTCTGGGTGGCTGAGACAAAGAGTCGTACAAAAATGATAACAAGCAACCCGGTCGCCCCTGCGGGGCGCCGGGCTGTTGTTGGGAGGCTCCGCCCCCCAAACCCCCATTGGGGGGCTCTGCCCCCCAAACCCCCCGAAAATGACCCTGCGACAAAAATGTCCCTTCGGGACATTTTTCCCTGGTGTCATTTTAAGGCACTCACGCGGTCGTCGCGCTACGCGCTCCGCAGGGGGGGCCGTTCGGTCGTCGCGCTTCGCGCTCCGCTCAGTGCCGTTCGGGCGTCGCGCTACGCGCTCCGCACAGTGTCGTTCAGACTGGAGCTGTGAGCGGTAACTAGTACGCAGTGGGAAAATATTCACTTGTTCACCTAAGTAGAGTTCTTCATTACCGACACATGCAGCTAACTGTGTCGGTATATTGGAGTTCTCTAGAATTCAATCTATAGCCGCCTCGTTCACAGATAGTTTTCGCCTCTTAAGGGGCTGCTGGAGTAGATTTTTTTACCGACCAGTCGGTAAAAAAATCTATTCCAGCAGCCCCTTAATATTTACCAGTCGATATCCACATGATGTAATGATTATTAAGCTTATTAAGAGACGAAAACTATCTGTGGACGAGGCGACTATAGATCGAATTCTAGAACTCCAATATACCGACATGGTTAGAAGCATGTGTCGGTAATGAAGAACTCTACTTAAGTGAAAAATATTTTCTGTCAAAATCCCATTGGGGAGAACGGACTTTCGAGTGTTCGATACATTCAGGCAAATGGTGCATTCGGGAACATTACAATTCTGTTGAAATGAAATTCGGTATTTTCATCCGTTCGGCATAAAAACTTTTCGGCGTTTTCACCGTTCGGCTAATAAATATTTCGGTATTATGACTCGTCGGATCTTTTCTCATTCGGGTGAACAGTCAATCGGCATTTATAAATTCGCGCGTTTAGTACGTTCGGCAATCGTATTTTTTGGTCGAGTGACGGCAAGCCGTCAGCGTGATTGCGGTCGCGGCGTGAATTATGAATGAGGTGACAATCGTGAAACACCTGAATTTGTTGGGTTCTATTTTTTTATAGTAGTTAATTAATTTAATAATTGAGTGTAAAAAAATGTTAGAAATCAATAAAATCATGAATGCAGGTGTTATATGGTAATTACGTGATGATTTACAATGAGTAAATAAAATTGACAAAAACATTAGCAGTGACAAGTGAAAATTTACAGACGAAACCAGACAATAAATAGTGAATACAGTTATGAGTGCCAGTGAATAAAAAATAACGAATAATTTAATGAAAAATATACATTTCAAACATATATAGTTGCGTAGAGAAGGTGTCAATATGTTTTACGAATTTTGTGTTTAGGTTATGTTTATACTCATATTTCAGTTTGGTATATTAATTATGAATTAATAATACAATAAAACTGTATCAGTGCAATTAATAAATATAAAAATTGAAAAATCATTTCGGAATCAATTATTTTGACATTATAATATGTGGAATGTACAGAGGATAATTATTTTGAAGAGAACAATATTATTGTTATCATAATTGTGAAATTAATTAAAATTGAATATTTTGATTCTATTATGGTAGGTAATCATCATTCTAAAATGATCTAAGGGCTAATATGAGGAAAGATACATTTGAATTAAGGTAAAATATGAGAACGCTGCAAGTTTTAGTCAAATTACTTTATTGACTGCGAAGACTGACAGCCGGACACAATTTTCAATTTAATGATTTGAGTGTCTCAGGTATTCACCACTTAAAAAGTGTGTAAGAAAAAAACTAAAAAAAGTGCATCAAGATTAAGTTGAATTAGAATTATGCAGCAAGTTTCAGCCAAATTCTTCCATCGATGGCCAAGATTGAGACCCGTATACAACTTGACGACCAAAAGTGCCAAATTTCTTCAAGTGAACTCCTGTATAAAATGATTGGAAAATTAACACACTTCATGGGCATACTTCCCAGTGCTAGACTAAGAAATATTCCAAATTTCAACTTGTTCGCTCTGTTCAGTCCAGAGCCACTAAGTGATACGGACGTCCGGGTAACACAAAATCTTGTCTGAAGGAAAAAATGTCTTTAGTAATGCAAATTCCTTATTATTTTATGTCAAGAATATGTATTTTAGCATGCTTAAGAAATGTGAACTAAAAAGTAGTGGATAAAATAAAATTATATTAACATTTTCCTTAAAAAACGTATTTACACCCTTGGACAGCGAATTCAATAGGCACTCTTGGTGCGTTTTTTAAAAACGTGAGTGCCTAAAAATGAGAAGTCTGAATATTATCAAAGTCCAGAGGGGTCTTAAAAGTGGCAAAGTGCCAGTCTTCGATTTTGTTCTAATTTCAACGAAAAGTAACAGAATGCTCGTCTAAAGATTCTAACACTTTAACTCTGGATCTACTGGACCGGATGAACTGCCGTAAATGTTACCGATTCTACTGGGCGAGTTGGACTGCCGTAAATGTTACTGATTCTACGGGGCGGGTTGGACTGCCCTGAGCGCCTCGGAGCGCTTCTTTTTATGGTTTGCCGGACTCTTTGTCTCGTCTGAATTTTAAAGGAAAATTGGTGGGGGTGACCTATTTAGTCTGCGGTTTTGGTCACCACCATCTTCGGGGGGTATTTGCCGTTCCTCCCATTTACACATACATTCGAACTTGCAAGCTCACCGATTCGGGGACACAAGCTGTCAGCGCTTTAGTTCGTCGGTCGGACCGGCGTAATGGCCTAACCGGGCCTGTGAATGATATGCGGTATAGTTTAGTCTATGCTGTGCCCCGGCCTCTTCTTGCGCGAAGAGGAGGCACCGAACGCGGCTTAGCAACGGAGGGGCCGCGCGCGTGGCACGCACACGTGTGCACACTAACTCCTCTTCTCGGTGCCCCACCGTGATGCTCCTCCCGGAGGGGAAGGCGAATTCGGACGCTGAGTTCTGAGGCGCTTAAATGCGCATTTTTAATTATTGCCTTTTTGGCTTTTAATTCGCAAATGAAATTATCTATTGTTCCGAATTCGTATTCGCCTCCATGTGACGAGTGCGTACATATGTGAAAGATCTTTCTAGGGTTATTTTTACGGGAGTTACGGTTAAATAATTAATTTCACGGAGTTTGTTTAACATTAGAATGGCGAAAGTATAGTCGTTACATTTCTTGACGTCTTCCCGTTCGTTTGGAATGGTTTTTGTAGCCAAAATCGCCACGCGTGATTCTGGGCGGCATTTTTACGGGTGAAACGGTTAAATTGTTAATTTAACGGGGTTTGTTTAACGTTAGAGTGATAAAAGTATAGTCATTACATTCCTTGACCTATTCTCGTTCGTTTGGGATATTTTTCATGGCCAAAATTGCTACGCCCGATTCTGGGCGGCGTTTTTAAAGGGTTTATAGTTAAATTGTTAATTTGATGGGATTTGTTTTAATGTTAGAGCGATAAAAGTATAGTCGTTGCATTCCTTGGATGCTTCTTGTTCGTTTGGAATAGTTTTCATAGCCAAAATCGCTACGCCCGATTCTGGGTGGCATTTTTAAGGGGTTTATAGTTTAAATTGTTAATTTGATGAAGTTTGTTTAACGTTAGAGTGGTGAAAGTATAGTCGTTGGATTCCTCGGACGCTTCTTGTTCGTTTGGAATAGTTTTCATAGCCAAAATCGCTACGCCCGATTCTGGGTGGCATTTTTAAGGGGTTTATAGTTTAAATTGTTAATTTGATGAAGTTTGTTTAACGTTAGAGTGGTGAAAGTATAGTCGTTGGATTCCTCGGACGCTTCTTGTTCGTTTGGAATAGTTTTTACGGCAAAAATCACTACGTCCGATTCTGGGCGGCATTTTTAAGGGGTTTAATGCGTTATACGCCGTTGTACATAAATTGCCGGTTTTGCTGTCGTAAAATAGTGATATCGGAGTCGGTCTTTCGCGGATTTATCTATTCGCGTTAAACCCTTTATAACAATGTTCTTTTTTCCTAGATCCGTTGCATAGTTTTCGAGATAATGGACCTTGATGAAGTTACAGTCAGATTTTGATGTAGTAAAATCCCTAATGCGGATCGATCTTTCCTCTATTAATTGCATTTATCAGAAAGTGATTTCAATTGTAATCTTCGGCGGTATTGCATTTTAAAGTCAGAAAAACAAAGCCTTAAAGACTGAATTATGAGCTTCTAGCCGAGGCGGGGGCCAGGACGGTCCCACTACCACGAGGCACGGCAGCGCTCACAGACACATGACCCTTTTCGCGTCGTGTAAACAGTCGGCGCGCCCGCTCGGACACGCTCGGCGCTGTGGTGTACGAGTCTGGCATCCTCTGACCCTGAGTTATTTTTAAATTCGCTAGTTCGTACTGGCTAAATGTTAAAACGTTTCGAAGTGCATTTTGGAGTTCAGTCTAGGGCCCTCGCCATGTTCCCCAAGCAATCTTTCATGGATCTTGTAATTTATTTATTTAATTATTCAACGTAATTAATCATTAATTTGACCACCCGGTTTCAATATTAATTCTCAACTCACATCTCCTCGCATCTGCCCGGTTTCCCTTGTTCTCCGTCAGACTACGAGAAACTTGACCAGAGATCCATGTAATCGATTCTTGGTTTAATGCGAAAAATCCCGATTGTGATCTCCTTTTTAGCTACACGTATTTAATTGATATTTTATTTTTCAGTCATTTCGCGATTCCGCCGCTGGTTGCCAGTCTCGTTCATCCAAGCTTCTTTCTTGTTGTTCTTAAAGATTATTTTCTTATTTGTTTCTGAATTAATTTGTTTTACTATCTCGAGACGGCATTGGATCATGTTCGTCATTTAATGCGTTCGTTTTATATATTGTTGTTTCCTCTCATTTGTTATTTTTAATTTGTGCTTTATCTTTTCCCTTTTGTTTAAACCGTCTTTGTTTTATTATCTTATCGTCTATCTTAAATTCCTAGTGAACGCGGGTCATTCTTGACGTTATAAACTCCGTGTGAATTGTCAGTGTTGAGTGAAAACGAATTATTTATTCTTTAAACGATTTGTTCATACGCTGCATTGTTGTTCTCGGAAATAAGTCTCCAATCTCTTTTATTCTGCGATTATTGATATTATCGTCAAGGCGTGAAATTAGTCTCTAAATTTCCTTTATCCATTATTTTCTTTCAATATAGTTTAGATGATTTTTACAGTTGTGACTAGAGCTTTACTCATAGTGAGAGCGAGATAGAGGGAGAGATATGTGTATAGCCAGCGTACCAGCCTGACGCGCGTCGGGAGCGACGCATTCGCACACGTGCCTTGTTGGTTCCGTGTGGGGGAATACCGCGTCATGGTAGTTTCGGCTACTCAGGGATCTAGGTCGATGGTAACGAAAAACGACTGCAAGATCCCAAAGAGCGTCGGTCGATAATGACCGGCGCAGGGTGGCCTCCAGTTACGAAAAGTCGTCGCTGCGTCACATGGAGCGCTGGCGAATCCTTTCCTACCGGGCTCTAACTTGCCAGCAATTTAGTTGTTATAGTCGTATTCCTTCTTTTAACCATTCGTACCCGGATTATTTCCACAAAGTAACTCATTAGCTCGGAGTTTACAAATTTACAAAATCTATCGATTCTACACATTTCCTTCATTTCTCTCATTCTCAGGAGTCTCCAGTAAAAATTTTGAAATTTTTTGATCGTCAAACTGGCGTTACGGCCAGGACGTAACATAAGCGGGGATTTGTTGAACAATTTTTTTTTTTTTCATTAATTTGCTAATAAAATGTTGGAAGTATTATGCCAAATCAATCTCTTGAGCACCTCCTATATACTTGATTTTTTTCAGATTTTTATCCCATCATGAAGAGTTCGAAATTCTATCTTAGTTTTAACTTTTTCGGAGATTGAGCACCGATTCGCGCTACCACTACCTTAACAAATCTTCCAACAACCTAACATTTTTGGTTATGAAAATGGTTCGCTCTCTGTTTTCTCAGTACGTATTCATTTTTTCAAATTTGTCATTTTACTTTGAATTTTATTATTTTTCCTGTGTAAAAAAAAACGGAAAATCAAAGTAAACAGAAAAATTTGAAAAAATTCATATGTATTCAGACAAATAAACAAATTATTATCATAACCAAGAAAAAGTGAGGTTGTCGGAAGATTCGTCGAATAAATTTATTTTTTATCAATTCATTAATAACATTTCGGAATTATTCTTTTGCCACATTAGTACTTTCAGCACTTTTAATATGCATGATTTTTGTCAGATTTTTATATTATTGAGAAATGTTTAGAATTGCCGCTCATTTCTCGAAAACTTATATGACGTATGTTAAGCTTGAAACGACAGAACTACCTTATTGCATAATAGCAAATAGGGTACCATGTCCAAATAACACAACGACAAAATAACACGTCAAAATAACACACGACAAAATAAACCCGACGACTAAATATATAGCTTTTTCATCTGCAGCAGAAAATATTGGTAGACACTTTCAACTAGAACGGAAGATACCCATAAAGTTTGTCAACTATAGAGGAAAATATCTATATAATTTTCATCTACAGCGGAGAATATTCATAGAATTTTGTCGCGGACGATCATATTCCGTGTGTTGTTTTGTCGTGTGTTATTTTAACGTTGGATAATTTTGTCGTCGGGTTTTTTGTCGTGTGTTATTTTTGCATGTTATTTTGACGTGTGATATTTTTGCATCGTGTTATTTTAAAGTGTCATCGCAAGTAGATTCTGTCGTTTGGATGGTGACACGTCTAAATAACACTGATAGATGTCGACATTTACCAACTCAACACAAAAATTCAACATAGAGAAACGCAACACAGGAGAACTCAATACAGGGAATCTTAACACAGGAATCTCAACATAGGAAAACTCTCAACATAGGAAATTCAACACAAGTAAATATTTTCCCCCGTTTTCAGGCATTTTCGCCTATAAAAGGTTGGCCCGGTTTGCCTCTGGACAGAGCCCAGAAGACACAGGAAAACTGCAGAAAACCTCAGTCGATACAGTCGGTGTCTCAGGTTCGCTTCGCGCCGCCGGAGCTAATCATGTTTCGCTGAGAATATAAACACTCGGACTACAGGTATACATATGTATTGTAACCGGGATTTTCCTATTCCCCCGATACCTTCGCCGTCGCGCTGTCCGCCGTCCTAACTGGGCGCCAGCCACCAAAAGATGACCCTAACAAAAATTACACCGATGCGACTCGGCCACTAGCTCGATAAACTAATGACGGCGGAACAGCCAAGGCGGCTTAAACCCACTAGCTCAGTTCATTAACGGTAGAGGGGCGGGGCCGAAATCACGACAGCTGAGACACAAATTAAATAAAATGGAAAGAGTACAATTTATTTAATAATATGAAATGCAGAAAATAATGTGACAGACGTGAAATGATCGGAACGGCTGTCGGACCGAACCGATCGCTACTCTTTCAATAATCATCAATAACACAAGATTGCAATAAGCGAGAATCACAGGAAAATAACAAAATAATTTCGGAAATCATACGCGGCTCTTCGACAGCCGAAAATTCTCGTCGGTAGGACGTGGCGCAAGGTCGTAGTATCTCCAATAATTCTGAACTCAACTTTCGCTCAAAAACACAATAACAAAACTAACTAATTTCTGACTGCTTATCACGCTAGTTTTGGCTTAAGATGGCGATACCAAAACGCCGGGCGTTTCCCTTGGAAAGTCGATCCACCGGCACGACAGCTCAAAATTCTCCGGATAATTCCTCCAATAATGAGTCAGACTCAAACACAATACTAATAATAATTGACTAACCTAGTGGACCCCCCCACGAGAGCAGCTCCTCTCCCAAGGCCATTAACGACTAACTTACAAGAAAATAATTAACAAAAAGAAACGCTGATCGGCAGCGGAATAAGTCGCGAGGATTTCACACGACAAAATCTACAAAAACGTCGCACAGCGACAGCACAATAATTGTCTCGCGTAAATTGCCGAATTACTCGACCGAATTAAATTACAGAAAATTCGTCGCGAAGCGACAGCGAGACTAAACTTCAAGACAACATAATTCAACAAAAGTGTCGATAAGCGACCGCAAATAATTTTCCGCCGATTCCGGACAAACAATAGGGGAAACAAAACCCGACAAGCGGGACTTACTGCCCTCACTGGCACTGGCTCACAAGTTCTCCAAATTTCGTCCATCTCCGGGAGGTTGGTGGCCGATCGGGGTCACTGATGTCCCATACCCAAAATTGTCACACGTCCGGCGTCGACAGCTGCTCACGCGAAGAGTGACTCGAGGTCCTCGTCCTCGAGCCGAACTGATTGACTGATCCCCTCTCCGGGGTCAAATGCCGAAATTTACCGGCGCGTGCCGATGATGTCCGCCGATCGTCTCACCTCGCGCCGCTTCCCCTCGCATCTTGTCGCCTCACTCTCCATCTTCAAACTGCTGACCCGCGTTCCCGACAGCGTTGCCAGAGTTTCCAATAACTGGGACACTTCTGGGGAAATTCTCAAGGATCGTAAGAGTGCGGGAAACGCTCAAAATCTGCCAGCTCAAGTCGTGGCCGCGCCTCAACCCACGTCGACGGTGATTCCTTCGACTGTTGCCGGTCGTCGCGAGGCCCCGTGGGCGTCCTGGCTGGTGGAGGCGCCGCTGCTCGGACAGATGCCGAGGATGGCCTTTGGCAGGGCTGGCAACACGTCGAAGATCGGTCTCGGGGCTGCTCCGCGGCATTGAAGTGTCAACCGGTGACCAGACACAGCCCGACCATCTAACGTGGCCGGATCTGTGTCCTAGGTTGGACGAGGCGACGGTGACACCTAATGACTGACGGTCCACCGCCCCTCGCCCTCTGAAGCCTCCCACGACGGGGTGAACGATCCCGCCATGGAGGTTACCCGGCCGCGAGCGTTCACTCCCACGACCGGAAAGGTCTGACTGGAGGCCCCGTGGTCCCTCAATCCACGGGGTCCGAATAAACGTCCCGGTGACCCGACGCTATTCCTTAATTCGCGACGATGCGAGGTGGCGAAACGTCATAAAATGCTCCAAGTCTCCAATGTCCAAGTCTGATAGCCAGTTGTCTCAGGCCAGTGAGAGGCATCACAAAATAAATATTCACAAAAACGGGACAAAAATCGGGAATCGGAGGGCGAATAACCAATTAAATAATAATAAATAACACTTAGAAACTACCTTAAATGCTAACTACAACTATTGGCCAAGGGGAGGTTCGACGGCGGACGGTGTGAATGCGCCTTAAATGCGCCGCGACAGCAATTGTAACGGTGGTAAAATTCCACCACGTTACAGTATATATACCTGGAGCCACATCACGCCCGATGTATGTATTCCCAGCGAAAACAACGGCAGCGAGACTCGAACCCTCGACCTACCGGTGCTCTGGTTTAGAGGCTAGCACACTATCCACTAAGCCAACGCACCGGCCATTAAGTCGTCTTAGACATGAATTTTACCTATATGATGATAACTGTATTATGTACGAAATTAGAGTGTGAGGAATATTTGGATATTTTGTGACCGAATGCATTTTTTAATATTAGTTTCATTAGTGTTAATTTTAAATTAGTGACAGTCCTGAGACACTATCTATAGTACTAAAACGGAAATTTTCCGCTTTAGACAGGAATTTTATCAGGTTTTTCCTTTAAAACAGAATGAAGACACTATCTATAGTACTAAAGCGGTAATTTTCCGCTATAGTACTGCGGATAGTGTCTTAAGGGGAAAAAATAGGCTGTTTTCGGGAATTTTTTCCAGAAAAACTGCAATGTAAATCGAGATTAAAAAAACGGGTGTTTATCATACATATCAGTGACTGTATACGATAATTTTTTTCAAGCGATTCGTCACAAAATGGCGGTTGTGCGGCGTTTCTGCGATGACGTCTGCGTTTTTCCGCGTTCCACGGCTGGATCGATTCCTCGAACATGTGCGTTTTTCGATATTTACATTTTTAACAAAATGGCGCACTTTTAAAGTGAAAAGAGCAAAATCTGCATAAAAAATCGTCACAAAATTGTTAGTAATAAATGAACTAAGGGAAAAAAGAAAAAGTCCTACGTAGTGTCGAAGACAACGTATTTTTAAAGATATGTGCAACATTTCAAGTGAATCGGAACATGCTCGAGTAATCGATCCGGCCAGCTTGAAAAAAGTAATTTTGGGATAAACGCGCGTTTAAAGTTTGTCTTCCTAGGATGCTGCGGGCACCAGCAGGCGGCCGCGCGCTAAAATTCGAAAATCGAGTACCTAAAAACTTGTCCCAGTCATAATCTTTTGGGACATCATTTTTGAGGTCTCAAAAGACTTTTTAAAGGAAAAAAACGATTTTTCGAAAATTCTACAGTGGCATAATCCCTTAATACAGTTTGACATTGTGTTGAATTGACGTTGTGTTGTTTAGACATGTAACAATTTGGATCACTTACCAACGACGCTAATGACCAGAATAACGAAGGCTAAAGCGTGAGACCCGCTGCAGCTTTGAGCAAACATTTTGTGTTCTACCGCGAAATGAGATCGGTTTAAGCAACGCAGTATGAGCTTATATATACATATGAGGCATTCCACATCAACACGGCCACTTCAAAACCTTAATGTCTTGGATTTTTGTGCAATTGACGTATGCTATAGTACTCTTTGAAACAAAAATATTGACATGTATTAAATTTATGGTAGCATTGATTGGGGTGACATTACAGGAAAATGTGATTTTTGCTTGTTTTTCTCTCTGATTTTATTACATGGAAATAGTGTGTCGGAGCGAAAAATGGCTTGGAACAACTTTTGTTGTGTTTGTCGCAAGGATAACGAAAAAAAATGTTACAAGGCAACATTTTACATTTTTCATGGAAAAAAACCTATTTTAAAAATGGAAATCGATTTTTGGGCAATTATGACATTTTTTAAAAAATTGAAATATTTTTTTTTGGATTCCTCAAACTTTTTTCAAAAGGAATCCGTCTTTTTCCAGATGGAGAAATTCAATCTAAAGGCTCAGCAAAAAAAGAACGAAAATTGAAAACAAAAATTTAATGCGATATTGAAATAAAATAGTACATTACGCTACAAGTGCAACTTTTCACCGAGTGTGAAGTTTGATGCCCGAGCGAAGCGAGGGCAGAAATTCACTCGAGGTGAAAAGTTGCACCCTTCCCGTGTAGCGTACTATACTTTTCTCCCGATTTCACTGCAAAATAACTCCATTTCGCGTGTGCAACGGGGACGGAAAATAGGTTATTTTTAACAAATGACGATCCGCATGTGTAATGCGATTTTCATTTCTCCCGCCGGGCAGGAATGAGCCGATTTCCTCCCTAGGGAGGAAATAAAATCGTATTTCGCATGCGTGAGTCATTTGTAAAAAATGAGCTATTTTCCGCCCGCGTTGCGGACACGAAATGGGGTTATTTCAGTGGAGTCGGGAGAAAATGTTATATAATTTGAGTGCATTGCTCAATATTTTTTACAAAATATTTGCACCGTCAAGCTATATAATACGTCATGTAAGATTCAAATATATCAAATCGATAATTTCGTCTACATTTTCTAGGGTTGAATTTTATTTATAAATTCAACCCTAAAATTTTTTAAAAATTTGAAATATTTTTTTTTGGTTTCCTCAAACTTTTTTCAACAGGAATCCGTCTTCTTCCAGATGGAGAAATTCAATCTAAAGGCTCAGCAAAAAAAGAACGAAAATTGAAAACAAAAATTAAATGCGATATTGAAATAAAAATGTTATATAATGCGAGTGCATTGCTCAATATTTATTTACAAAATATTTGCACCGTCAAGCTTTATAATACGTCATGTAAGATTCAAATATTTCAAATCGAAAATGTAGACGAAATTTTCGATTTG
>CAXITY010000126.1:0-126435 GCA_964034905.1 Itoplectis maculator
AATCAGACAGCACGAAATGGACGCAGAAGGCTTCGTGATGTCTGGTTTACTGGGTTCGCTCATATGATTGCAACACTCGCCATCGTGTTGCACGCATATTCGCAAAATAAATGTTTTCCGTTATTGTATCGTAATACAATTTTTTACGTTTTACAGCACCAGCTATCCGGAAACGCCGGAGGAAGTCGGCGGAGGAGGAGGAGGAGGAGGAGGAAGCGACGACGAAGAAGTTGGAGGAGGAGGAGGAAGCGACGACGAAGAAGTTGGAGGAGGAGGAGGAAGCGACGACGAAGAAATCGGAGGAGGAGGAGGAGGAGGAGGAGACGACGAAGAAACCGGAGGAGGAGGACGGGGAGGAGACGACGAAGAAATCGGAGGAGGAGGACGAGGAGGAGACGACGAAGAAATCGGAGGAGTAGGCGACGACGACGAGCCGATATTATTCAATAATAATATGGACGAAAAAAAAAAAATGGAAAAAAAAAGAGAAGGCGCCGCAACGAGCTCGAACTCTTGCAGAGCGGGGTTACGTACCCCAGTGCGTGGCCGACAAATCAAAATTATGAATATATTTAAATATAATAAATAATTACAAAGAAACCTAAGTTACGTGTTACTTATTTTCCTCGATAGGGTATTTTTTTATGTCCCTTTTTATGTGCAAAAATCGGAGTTTAAGGTAGCTATACCGCTGCACACGAGTCAAATGAGTTCTGACATTTAAAAATAATGTATGCATAGTTTTAAGTATCAGGTGATTATTTTGAGTGGTGATTTGTATTGCCAAGTATGTTCTTGACCTGAGAAAAATTTAATTGCAACGGATTTGCAACAATATTGACCGATTTACGCAAATTTTTGAAAAGGTTATTTTCATTCATTTTTTTCAAATAATAAACCGTGTTTTTGTTCGATTTTTATTTATCGCGGCTTGTTCTCTTCCTTCAGAGATGCTTTACGTGTTCATCGTCTAGATATTTCATAGTATTCACCGTTTAAAAAGTACAGATGGTTGTTTACGAAGAAATTTCGTCGATGGGCAAACAAAAGACTGTAATGTTTAAACGGTGAATACGTCAAGCATCTCTCAAGGAAGAGAATGAGCTGCAATAAATCAAAATCCAACAAAAACCACGGTTTATTCTTTGAAAAAACTGAATTAAAATTACCTATTAAAAGTTTGCGTAAATCGCCCAATATTTATGCAAATCCGTTGCAATTAAATTTTCCCCAGGTCAAGAACATACCTGGTAATACATATCACCACTCAAAATAATCAACTGATACTTAAAACTATGCATAACTTATTTTTAAAAGTCAGCACTCATTTGACTAGTGTGCAGCGGTAAAGCAACCTTAACGCACCCGTGCACTTGCGTATTTATATCTGCTGATACTCAATAAAATCGAACGGGGTTTGATCGGACATCGCTATGATTTTTTTCATTTGCAAGTAGCAGTTTTTTGTGTCTATCCATTGAATTATAGCAGTCTTTCAATGCAACACTGCTCCACACAGTAAACTACTGTCGGACCCGAGTGAATTCGGCATGGCTGTTTTTTTTTGCTGGAGGCGGCAAGACGGAAGGACTAACCAATGTAAATATTGTCAGGAATCAAAACTACGTGGCATTTCGCAGTAACGAGTCAGTGCGACCTTTCCTATCATATCGCACATGCCTCTGGACCGAGAGATTCGCCATTAATCGCGAAATAATTAATTTCAGATACCTGCGATATGCTCGCATTCAGCAATTCCTAGTTACCTAGAGTTGACCTTGCTAACACTCTGTTCACACCTTGCTCTCACCTTCCTCACACCTTGCATTTTGTCAAACCGGTCGCACTGATTGACGCGTCAGAATTATGATTCACAGTATTCAATACAACTGGCAGTAACGTCAACGGTGCTATTCTACCTACAGAAGTAAAAAAATATATTGCGATTACGGAGCGAGCCAGTCAGTGCAGTCATTTATTATCGACCCTGCGATATGGACGTATTCATCCTCCATTCAATAATGGAAATCAGAAATTTATTTACAATACGTGTTTTTTATTCTCGAGATATGACATTCATTAAATATCCATTGCAGTCAAACGGAAAATTACAATACATTTTTTTCTAATGAGGAAAATAAGAGTACAATTTCATTCAATCATATTTTCTGCGAAATAAAAAAAACGTGAACATAGAAGGTTTATTTGCAACGAACACTAGTTTGAAAGAGTTTGAAATGCATACACTCAAAAACGTTTTCTCGCAAAACTGAATTCGCCGCGTTTCTTTGATGTGAACGTCACCTCTGGATTTATTCCTATAAGAAACAAGAAACAAATTGAATTACTGCACTGAAGTTAAAACGGTTTCGACGTTTGGTCTTTCGACAGTCTTTTGTATTGGGTGAAAATTAATCAAACGACATAACCAACTCGAGATAGCCGCAAAATAGTATCCCGAAGAGATGGCAGAAACTCCGTGTAAGTTATATCAATATTTTTAACAATTCACTATTTATTGGCAGATATCCGCTGATACACATCCGATATTTTTTTTTTCTTATGAACTTTTGTTGCAGGGACTTATACTTTGGAGATGGAGCTCATCGACAGAAGGATCGACAACGACAAAAGTTTCGTCAATCACAATGCAATTGATGTTTTCCACGCGTGGGTGTGAGTATTACAATGTTTTTTTTTGTGATTTTGATCACGATAGTGTATATCATAAAGAATTGATAAAATTTATTTTTTCAGTGCGCTTGCGAAACAGCACATGCCGGAATTCATCGATGGCGCGATGTGCCAGGAAAAGTGGGACGAACTCCTTGCTGGCGCGATGGTAAGTCGAAGTTTTTCAAAAAGCACGACTTCTATCGTGAATAACCTCGACATAGAAGTTGCGCTTTCGGATACTTTTCTGTTTCCTTTTAAAAACAGCCGATTGATCCGAAACACCAAACATGATTATTTCATGCAAACTTTTTGGTTAGTTTCGTGAACCAATCAAAGGTTTATAGTCAGTTTTTAATTACTCTTGTGTTTGTATTCTTTACGAATTACAGGTGACATTTCACAACGCTGAGCAGGACGTCGAGAAACAAAAAATTTTCATCGACGAGAAAAATTTCAATCCGTTTTTGGAAAAATTAATTAATTTCTTCTGCCCGCACAACAAATGGATTGTCAACTATTATTGAAATACGAAGAAATGTATCGCAATACATAAAATCTGTTTTAAAAATAAGTAAACTTAAATAAATGGTAATAATAATATTGTCATAATAATAATAAACTTAAATAAACATAAAAAACGCAGTTTTGGAAATATGTATACGTATTTAAAAAATTAAACAAATAAATGTTTTATTTTAGTAAAAAAGGCCTCAATTTTTAAAAAATGTGCATTAAATAGGATTGAATGAATTTATATTATGTATTTTATTATCATAAAAATATTTCTTATAATTATCCGTTCACTTGCAATGGATTTTCAATGCATCTCACAACGTAAGAGTAATTACGGCAATTATAAATTCATACACGATCAATTATTGTATGAATTTATGATTCCGTCATTGAATAAAGATCAGTAGATGGTTTACTTTACCAAGCAGAGTTTTCGACACGCTGCGATTTTTTTGTTGATATGCACAATGCGTTATAACATGAATTTTGCTAATATTTACGGATTCAAAATGGGTATGATGAAAAAAAGGCGAAATTTTGTTAATTTCGCAGCAAATACGATTAAATGGATTTTTAGGCTCGATTTTCTTAACAAAAAAAAATTCATTTGGTTATCCATTTAACAATACCGGTTTCCTGCGAGAATAAAACATTTTTTACGGTAGAACAAAATTTATTATCACCGGTCTATCAATGAATGTCACAATTTGAGATTCAGAAAATTATACAAAAATTAATCGCGTAAATTTACGATAAGTGTTATTTATTCTCGAAATTTGACATTCATTAAATATCCATTGCAGTCGAACGGATAATTATGAGTCATTTTTTTTTAATAAGAAAAACAAGATTGCAATTTCATTCAATCATATTTTCTACGAAATAAAAAAAAGTGTCACCGGACCAACCGATTGATTCAACCGTTTGCATGAAAACGATATTTGAGGTTTTACACTCCACACTTGATCCAGAGAAGTCTTCTTGGGAGCAAGCGCAGAGTGTAAAATCTCGAAATGTGACTTTGATCCAACCGGTTGACCCGATCGGTTGGACCGGTCTTGAAGTTCAGAAAATTATACAAAAATTAATCGCGTAAATTTACGATAAGTGTTATTTATTCTCGAAATTTGACATTCATTAAATAACAATTGCAGCCGAACGGATAATTATGAGTCATTTTTTTTTAATAAGAAAAACAAGATTGCAATTTCATTCAATCATATTTTCTACGAAATAAAAAAAAGTGTCACCGGACCAACCGATTGATTTAACTGTTTGCATGAAAACGATATTTGAGGTTTTACACTCCACACTTGATCCAGAGAAGTCTTCTTGGGAGCAAGCGCAGAGTGTAAAATCTCGAAATGTGACTTTGATCCAACCGGTTGACCCGATCGGTTGGACCGGTCTTGAAGTTCCGAAAATTATACAAAAATTAATCGCGTAAATTTACGATAAGTGTTATTTATTCTCAAAATTTGACATTCATTAAATATCCATTGCAGTCAAACGGATAATTATGAGTAATTTTTTTTTAATAAGAAAAACAAGACTGAAATTTCATTCAATCATATTTTCTACGAAATAAAAAAAATTGTCACCAGACCAACCGATTGATTCAACCGTTTGCATCAAAACGTTATTTGAGGTTTTACACTCCACACTTGATCCAGAGAAGTCTTCTTTGGAGCAAGCGCAGAGTGTAAAATCTCGAAATGTGACTTTGATCCAACCGGTTGACCCGATCGGTTGGACCGGTCTTGAAATTCAGAAAATTATACAAAAATTAATCGCGTAAATTTACGATAAGTGTTATTTATTCTCGAAATTTGACATTCATTAAATAACAATTGCAGTCAAACGGATAATTATGAGTAATTTTTTTTTAATAAGAAAAACAAGACTGAAATTTCATTCAATCATATTTTCTACGAAATAAAAAAAATTGTCACCAGACCAACCGATTGATTCAACCGTTTGCATCAAAACGTTAATTGAGGTTTTACACTCCACACTTGATCCAGAGAAGTCTTCTTTGGAGCAAGCGCAGAGTGTAAAATCTCGAAATGTGACTTTGATCCAACCGGTTGACCCGATCGGTTGGACCGGTCTTGAAGTTCAGAAAATTATACAAAAATTAATCGCGTAAATTTACGATAAGTGTTATTTATTCTCGAAATTTGACATTCATTAAATATCCATTGCAGTCAAACGGATAATTATGAGTAATTTTTTTTAATAAGAAAAACAAGAATGAAATTTCATTCAATCATATTTTCTACGAAATAAAAAAAATTGTCACCAGACCAACCGATTGATTCAACCGTTTGCATCAAAACGTTATTTGAGGTTTTACACTCCACACTTGATCCAGAGAAGTCTTCTTTGGAGCAAGCGCAGAGTGTAAAATCTCGAAATGTGACTTTGATCCAACCGGTTGACCCGATCGGTTGGACCGGTGAACAAAAAAAAACGTTTTCTGCGATCCCAAGAAAACGATAGAACTTACCTCGATTACGCGCTTTACGCTGGACTTTACACTTTGACGTTTCGCACTTCCACGTTTCGACATCATCGTCCTTGCCCTTCAGTGTCCCGAATTTCTCGGACAATGCCGACCGATTTTAAAAAGGCGTCAACTGTGTTTATCCTGCCGCGACGCATCGCCGCACTGAGCGGGTTATGTTACCTCGCTGTCAGCTGACTTCCGCGCCAGTTTCACTTTGACACTGATCAACGTGAATCTCGCGCGAACTTCGCCGAACTTGACAAATGACAATAACACACACACACGGATAACCCGAGAACTGTCAAGTCCAGGCATTAATGAATAGCACTGTACAACTCATGCCTTCGGGAGGGAACGTTCCCGAAGCAATGGAAACGGCAGAGGCTTGTGCTCCTGCCCAAGATTGGAAAACCACCCGAAGATCCTTCATCGCACCGCCCTCTCTGCATGCTTGACACATCAGGGAAGATCCTCGAACGGATCGTACACAATCGGATTGAAGCCACTATTGAAGACTCCCTAGAAGATAACCAGTATGGCTTCAGGAAGGAAAGATGTACAGTGGATGCAATCAGCCGCGTTACCGATACAGCAGCAGAGGCCATAGCTGGGAAGCGATGGAAGCGTGGAGGGAAAAAGTACTGCCTGGTTGCAGCTTTAGATGTAAAGTACGCCTTCAATTCTGCTCGATAGGACCACATCTGTGCCGCACTTGACAGAATGGAGGTGCCGGCTTACCTAAGAAAGATTATTCGAAGCTACTTTGAGGACAGGGAGTTGACATACGACACGGAAGACGGACCACGTGAATATAAAATCACGGGGGGAGTCCCTCAGGGATCTGTTCTGGGTCCTCTTCTGTGGAACGTCATGTATAACGACCTGCTGAAGGTAAAACTTCCACATGGAGCGGAAATTGTGACGTTCGCGGACGACGCAGCATTGGTGATCGTAGCTAAGTTCCTGGAGGAAATCTCTCAAATTTTTACAGACTCGTATGAGAAGATCCAGCAATGGATGGGCCACCGGGGACTCCAGTTAGCAGACCACAAGACCGAGGCGGTCCTTGTAACCTCGAAGAAGCAACTCGAGAGAGTCGACCTCGACGTTGGCCCCCACACCATCACATCTTTATCTGCAATGAGATATCTCGGAGCAATGATCGACGCGAGATTAAGCTATAGAGATCAGGTAGAGAAGGTAGCCATGAAAGCCTCAAAAGTGGCTGCTACATTGGCACGGCTCATGCCAAATATAAGTGGTCCCAGACAACCTAGAAGGAGACTTCTTGCTTCCGTGGTGACATCCGTTCTTATGTACGGCATAGCAAGTTCGGGTGAGGCACTGAAAATAAGGAACTCCGTCGGAAAGTTGCAGCACCGTATAGGCTTAGCGCCCTACACGTGGCTTGCGCTTACCGCACTGTTTCAGAGGATGCTGCATGTGTCATTGCAGGCATGATGCCAATTGAAGTCCTAGCCTGCGAACGGAAAAGACTCTACGAATGTAGACATGTTGAGGCAAAAGCCCGTGAAGAGCAGGAGAGAGCCATCCGGCAAGAAAACCTCCAATCCTGGCAGGATAAGTGGGATGCCTCGGACAAAAGGAGGTGGACCCATCGGCTGATACCACCGGTAGAATGTTGGCTAAACCGAAAACATGGCGAAGTGAACTACTATTTGACGCAGATGCTCAGCGGACATGGATGCTTTAGAGCATACTTGTTCCGCTTTGGCCACGATGACTCTCCGTTATGCCCGGCAGGATGTGAAGTACCTGAGGATGCAGAGCACGTGTTTTTCGCGTGCCCACGATTTGAAGGCGAAAGAAGCGAATTGGCAAGGAAATTCGGAAGAAGACCTGAGCCAGAAACCTTGGTGGAAACGATGATGAGGACCGAAGAAGACTGGTCGGCGGTCAATGCAATCGCCGCAATCATCCTCAGACAGCTCCGAGAGGAAGAGCGCGAAAGGAGCAGAGAGAGGCAGCGAGAAGGCCAGCTCGAACCGTTAAGGAGGCAGTAGTAAGGGAAGAGAAGGAAGAGCCGTAGCGCTGAGGCCGCCCTCGCGAAGTAATGCCTAACGGCGGTTCCGCGGGGGCATTTAAGAGGCCAATGTAGACGTGGGGGGGGGGGGGGGTTTAATCGGTAGGGCACGTAGCGAGTCCAACACACAGGGTGCGCCCCAGGTGCGTAAATGCATTTCCCCGCCCACGGTAAAAAAAAAAAAAAAAAAAAAAAAACACACACACACACACACACACTTTCTGAGTGTACTGACATGAAAATCTCGAAAAAAAAATTTTTCACGAAAACAAAGCTTCCTCTATAAGGAAGCAAAAAGACAAGAAAACTTAATGAAAATAATAGAAGAATTACCAAAAAAGAAAGGAACGCAGGAAGGAATGTCAAACAGAATCATGCATCATGTAGTTACAGCAATAGGAAAATAATTTACCGATGTAATAAACAAATCGCTAGAAAGAGGAGAATGCCCGGAAAAATGGAAAAAATCGGAACTTATCCCAATCCGTAAAGTCAGCAAAACGATGCAGGCAGAGGAATTTAGGCCGATAAATATGCTACCGCAGTACGAAAAGATCTTAGAGTTGGTGATTAAGGAGCAAGTTGCAGAATACCTGGAAAATAACAAACTGCTTTCGGAATATCAATATGGATTTCGGGAGGGTAAATCCTGCGAAGGGGCGATACAAAAAACGATAGCGGAATGGAAAAAAAATATCATTGAAGGAACAGTGATCGGTGCTATATTCGTAGATCTAAAAAGAGCATTCGAAACGGTAGACCGTAAAATATTGCTGCAGAAAATGTATAGGTATGTAATACAAGGTACAGTGTTAAAATGGTTCAGAACGTATTTAAGCAGACGATTGCAAGTAGTAATAATAGAAAATCAAAGCTCGGAGGAAATGGAAACAACGTATGGAGTACCGCAGGGTTCTGTGCTGGGGCCACTACTTTTCATATTATATATAAATGATATTGTTGAAGAGATGAATGAAGATTGTAGCATTACCTTGTTCGCGGACGACATGATAATTTATACGAAAGGAGAGGGATCGAAAGACATACAGGAGAAGCTAAATAAACAATTAAATCGTATTGAAAACTGGCTAAACAAATAAATAAAAAATGAACGCGAGCAAAACAAAATTTATGATTGTGAGAGGGCCAAGGCAAAATAGGGGCGGGAAAGTGAAAATAGTAACAAAGGAGGGACAGGAATTGGAAGAAGTGAATGAAATAAAGTATCTGGGTATAATGGTTGACTCGAGACTGGGATTCAGTGCGCAGAAAGATTATGTTATAAAGAAAGTTGGAAAAAAGATAAGCTTCCTAAACCGACTAGGTAAATTTTTGTCGCCTCTAACGAGATGTAATGTCTATAAAAGCATAATAGCCCCACACTTAACGTATTGTAGGACCGTAATGCTTAATATGAGCGCGACAGATATTCAAAGAATATGAAAAATGCAGAACCGAGGGATGAGAGTAATACTGCAGTGCAATAGGGAAACGAGAGTGAATGGTATGTTGGATGCGTTGTGTTTTCTAAATGTAAGAGAAAGAATTGAATTTAATGTGATACTACTAGTGCATAAAATAGTTATAGAGGATAGGGGAAAGGGAGCAGGCAGTCGAACACTGGAGCTAGTCGGAGATAGGAAGGGCATGCGAACCCGACAAAAAAACGATATAAAAATCAGTTATAGAGGAACAACGTTAGGACAAAAGGACTTAATGTATGAGGGACTTGAAGTATACAATGAAACATAAAGGGAAATAAAGATTTTAGATAATATGAAAGAAATTAAGAGAAGATTAGCGGCGTATGTAAAGCGAAGACGAACAATGTAAATCGATGTAAAACGGAATACCTTATAATAAGAGTAATTGTAATTTTTGGAGTCAGCAAGGGAGGATGTAGCGCGTAGCGCAAGATAGCTGTCAACTAATAAAACACATTCATCATTCATTGTCTCTCTGTCCCTCTCTCTCTCTCTTATTTTTTTTTCTTATTGTTTTTTCGTAAAGATTTTGTTATTATTAAATAGGTGTTTGGGCCGTGATGACACTGTTTTCATGAGACGCCTTCGGATAATTATCCATGATAATTCCTTTCCTTTCTTTTTCCTTGACCCTTACCCCTTATCCACAGACACCCAGAATCCGCGATCCGATTGCTCTATCGAATGGTAAAGAGGTCTATGTTATGCTGCTCCTCGCTGCTTTTCCACCACTATGTGGAAAAGCAACTGGGTGTCAACCTACGCCGGGCGCAGAAACTTCAGCTCCCTCGAGAAAGTAAAAGATTTCCTGACGTCGAAGAAACAGGAGATTTCTACTCATAACCACGGGAGCTTGGACAGCAAGAATGTGAAGTGCGGCGATTCTACGTCCCTCATTTTGTGGGATCAAAAATTCATCATCAAATTTTCACAAACGGAGATGCTGCACGTCGACCCCACGTTCAAAGTGTATCCGCGCATCGGAATGAAACGGAGCCGAAAATACCAGCTTCTCGTCGTCATGGCAAACTGCTTTGGTTGTGTAAGTAGAAACTTATTTAATAAAATGTATGTCTTGCAACAAAAAATAATTAATTTCAGGCGTTTCCGATTGCGTGGATCCCCATGGAAGGGCGGACGGAGGCGGAGTATACCGTCGTATTCCGCACAATATTTCGCGGGGTATTCCGGCAACGTCATGTGCGACTTCAAAATTGGACTACGCAATGCCTTCTGCTCGGTTCTGCCGGAAGCGGAGGTATTGGGCTGTTTATTCCACTTCAGCCAGGTAACTGCTGCTTTTATTCTTTTTAAAATGGGAGATATTTTAGCCACTGATTCTCAAGTCTCTACAGTGTGTTTTTGTCGTTACAGGCTATACACAAAATGGCCAAGAAGATAGGCATCCTCCAGAGAGCCCGGAATGACGAGGAGCTTAAGTTTTTGATCCGTAAAATCGACGCGCTGGCGTTGCTTCCAGTTTAAGAGATACCCGGTGCTTTCCGGGCTCTCCGCGCGGAAGTCCGCCCAAAATGGGAAAATCTTCTCGAGCCACTCGTCGACTATTTTCAATCGTACTGGCTAGGTATAAGAACGCCAGCGGATTTTTGTCTGTTGTTACGTCCTGGCCGTGACGCCAGTTTGACGATCGGGAAATTTCGAAACTTTTACTGAAAACTCCTGAGAATGAGAGAAGTGAAGAAAATGTGTAGAATCGATAGATTTTGTAAATCTGTAAACTCCGAGCTAATGAGTTACTCTGTGGAAATAATCCGGGTACGAATGGTTACAAGAAGGAATGCGACTATACTAACTAAATTGCTGGCGAGTTAGAGCCCGGTAGAAAAGGATTCGCCAGCGCTCCATGTGACGCAGCGACGACTTTTCGTAACTGGTGGCCACCCTAGGCCGGTCATTATCGGCCGACGCTCTTTGGGATCTTGCAGTCGTTTTTTCGTTACCATCGACCTAGATCCCTGAGTAGCCGAACTGCCATGACGCGGTGTTCCAACACAACGAACCAGCAAGGCACGAGCGCGAATGCGTCGCCCCCGATGCACTTCAGGCTGGTACTCTGCCAAGTTTTAAAAGAGATTCTGTATGCCACCTGACGAAACTTCTCACGACACGAGACGCTAGCCCTACTCTTATTATCCGCAACATCGCCCCTTTTTCATCTGCTACGAAATCTAACTAAAATTATATAAGTCAAAACGTCACGGGCGCCAAATGTATCAGGTTCAATATTTTTTATTTATTTTTTCTCTTTCTAATGAGCCCTGTTTCAATTAAATCGGTGCCCGCAATCCTAATATCCGGGTAGTTTGAATTCTGAATCTGTCAAAAGGAGTTTCGTTTCGTCTGCACTCACACAACGTTGAACGCGAATTTGTCCGATTCATATACGTACATGACGTGTACCAGCACAGTCACACTTCGTCTGTTACTGTAATTATCGCAGGAAATACATCACAGACGCTAAATGTATCAGCGCCAATATTTTCTATTTTTTCCCCCCTTTTTAATGAGACCTCGTGCGATAAAATCAGGTCCCGAACTGCTGAAATCTCGCAGCATTCCACTTTTGTCCGAACTCACACATCGAAACAGATTTATCCGATCGCATATACGTGTAGAAAGCCGCGCGAACACAGCGACGACAGGCCGACGAAATCACGCCGGTTGACCAGCTCTCTCTCTCGTCTTGTCAGTGTGACTTTTTGACAGTCTCCGACTCGGTCTCGGACTTGCGTGATTTTTTTAGTTGTATTATGAGAAAAGAATGTAGTGTGTATTTAACTCGTTTTTCTAACCAAGTTCACGGGGCTTTGCGGAACAATCGGTATTTTTGTAGTTTTTCCGGTTAGATTTTATGGTTATATGTGCTAAACAAAGTGGAATTGGACAAGTAGGTGTGCCCACGTAATATGAAAAAATCTACAAGTAAGCATTATTACACGAAAAGGGGGACGTTAATTAGTTTACTAATATTAGAATAGAATAGAATAGAATAGAATCTTTATTGCTCTTCAGGGATAGTGTTCCCTATAGCAAGAAGGTACAAATTGCGTTACAAATATATGTGAGGATGCTTAAGCTACGATATAATATTTACATACTTAGACTTATTTGCAATAGGTTAGCGCCTAGTCGGCACAATGAAGCAGCAGGACACCGAGTTCGCACGTTCGCCACGTTACAATTGTTTTTCTATTCGTTGAGGATAAAACTACGCAGCATTAACGCGTTTATGGTGAAGACGAAGATCGCTTTCAGTTGGTGTTTGTCGGATTTGCTAAGAATGTGGGCGGTGTCTTCGTCAATGTTTTCAACCGAGAGTGGGCGATTCAGGAGGCTCGACAGAAGCTGAATTCTTAGTGGCATGTAAATTGGGCAGCGGAGCAATATATGGGCAACCGATTCTTTTTCCTGCAGATTGCAGATAGTGCAATTTACCGAGGGGTCTATACTATGGCGAATACCTTTGTGTGAGATTACTAGCCCTCTGTACGTTGCCAGTCTCAGCTGGGAGATTACTCTCACAACCGCCCAGTTATTTCTCGACGAGAGATGTTGAGCCTCGCTGCATCCCTCTGGGCGGGGAATAGACATTTGTAGGCTGCTGGAGTTTACCAGTCTAGTTAGGTCTTTGTTGCGCAAAAAGCTGTGGTACTTTATTAGCACGTCGTGTTTCCTGCTAGCCCAGTGTTTTGCATCTGGATGATGCCATAAGTCTTCCTGTCCTATATTCTTCAGTAGATCGTTCACTTGACTTGCCCAGTTAAATTTAGTGTTTACGTTGCTGGTACGCATTAGTTCGATTTGCCTCATTAGACAAATCTTGGGAAGCCGATTATCAGCCATTTTTAAGATTTTAATTATCCACCCCAGGGTTAGCGAGAGAAGTCTGTGCTCGATAGGAACTATGCCGAGATCCAGCCTAATTGCATAGTTGGGCGTGCATCTAGGCAGCAGAAGCAGTTTTTTAAAAAAGTACATTTGGGCCCGTTCCATAAGGTCAGTGTATCTAAGGCCCCAAATTGGAGCAGCATACAGGAGGGTGGAGGTTACTATGCTGTTATAAATTTTATTGTTGCTGTGCCAGGAATCAGACTTTGCTTTCGAGAGAATTGATAGCGCTGTGCCGCAAGCTATGCGCGATTTACTAATAGCACTGTTTGTAGCCTGTAGACCGAGTGAAGAATTGGCAAACGATACCCCCAGATAGTTGTAGGACCCTACGATGTCTATTGGGTGGCCATTATAATAAAAAGACTCGTCTTTCTTTGCTTTGCCCGCTTTGAAGGGGACGACTTGGGTTTTCGTGGTGTTTATCGTTAGGCTGTTAATTTCGCAGTAATGGTGTAGTATTTTTAGTTTGCGATTGAGATCAATGGTCGAATGTGCCAGGATTGCTAGGTCGTCCGCATATAATAACATAAGCAGATCGTGGGTCCCGTTTATGTTTGCCCCTCGGACGTTCCTCTCGCGAAAGAATTGCTCAATGTCCGCGATGTACAAAATAAAAAGAAGTGGGCTTAGGATTTCGCCCTGAAGCACACCTTCCGTTATCTTAACCGACGCCGAGCGCTCACTGCCTAACTTAACTTGCAAATTTGCCTGGTCATATAGGTCTTTCAGAATCGCAATAATTTTGGAACTCATGCCCATGCTGAACAGTTTGCACCAAAGCTTGTTGTGGTCAATCGAGTCAAAGGCCCTTTTGAAGTCCACGAAAAGACAGTATGCAGTACGACCACCAAGCCTCAGTTGTAGTTGGATGGCAGCGGAGAGTACAAATATGTTGTCCATGCAACCTTTGTTTTTCACAAACCCGGCTTGGCTTTCCGGAATTAGCCCGTGCGCGTTCGCCCATTGCTCTAACCTGCTTCTAATGACCATTGTAAAAATCTTAGCTATGCAACTGATTAACGCGATACCTCTGTAATTTTCGGGGTTTGTGGCATCCCCTTTCTTGTGCAACATGATCATGAGTACTGCAGCCCAATCGGCCGGCACAGATTCCTTTCTTAGTATGGCGTTAAACAGGCACGTTATGTACAGGACCCAGTTGTTCGGGAGCGCCTTGAGGAACTCGTTGGAGATGCCGTCCACTCCCGGAGATTTACCTGACTTGGCTTTGTTTAGGTGAATTAAAACTTCGTCCACGGTTATATCCGCGTCAAGTATAGCTTCGTGATTACCTCTCCCAACGGCGAGTGAGACTGGATTCGGACGGTAGACATTTTGAAAAAACTGGTGCCAGCTTTCCAATGGGATTTCATTCAGCCTTGTTGTGAATCCCCTGCACGAGCGGACGACATTCCAGAAGCTCTGCGCGTCCTTCACCAGCGCAAACTTATTCGAAACCGTGGCGTGATATATTTTTTTCTTTTTATCAAGTGTCGCCTTGTATTTTTTTTTAATTTTGCAGAGAGTGTGACGGTGCTCGGCATTAAAATTAGACTTTTCTAGTTCAACGAGTGAGCGATTCAGTTCCTGTTTAAGAGCGAGACAGTCCGCATCAAACCACGGCTTGTTTTTGCGCTGGTGAAGGCTAGCATTGGGACTCCTTGTCATGCTAACTTCGCTGGCTGCTTCAGATATGGCAAGGCATAAGTTCTTATTTAAATTGTTGATCGAGTCGCTTTCGAAGTTGGCGGCCAGCCGGTCCGACCATTCTCACATGTCACGGTAACTTGCGGCTTTATGTGGTAGCCATTTCAGTGCCGATGTTGAATCAGCCTGGATCGTCGGCATATCGGCTTGTGTGACTGCTTGCGACTGCAGTGGAACGGCGATACTTACCGTCACAGGGAAATGGTCGGAGAGGCTTGCCCTAATATCTACCTTAAGATCTCGCACGCAGTTTACATTGAGGAGGTTGACCCACACTTGGTCGATAGCGCTGCTGCCTTGCTCGCAACAGAAGGTAGGCTTGCCGGGAAAGTCACTTATGGACCTGCCATTAATAAGGACAAAATTGTTTGTTTCCATAAATTCTACGAGCGCTTGCCCCCTGTCGTTAGTGACGCAGTCCACTGATTTTCTTTGATAGCGTAATCTAGAGTTATCGAGCGATTCTGGGTGGAGATCATTGAGGTCTCCGACGCGGGCGTTGAAATCGCCGCTTAGAATAAATGGACACCCTCCATGCTTGGATATGAGATCGTCGACCACCCCCTGAAGCAACTCGAGCGCAGCCTTCATTTCTAAGGACGGCTTAAAGTAGATCACGCCTATGATGACGTTCATATTTTTGAATTGCACTTCGCAAAAAATCCACCAATTCGACACATTGAGACAGATGATATTATACTGCTTCTTATCCCCTAAGATCACTAGTCCCCCACTTGCACGCCCCACACTTTTTTCTCTTGTCGCCGGTGCCCAGATGTGATGGTAGCCCTCCCACGTTGCTGATAATGCCACTGGTTTGCATGATGCCCATGTTTCGTATATTCCGATAACGGCGTCTGTGTTTGCTTCAATATAATTGTCTACGTTTTTTAGCCCATGTGCGTTCCAAAGTGTAAAGCTCACGGTGTCCTGCGTAATTAGTTTCCCGACTGCGATGTTCCTGCCGCGTTTTCGTGATTCTTGCTGCGTGTGTTTTGCTGGCGGTATCCCTTGATTGGCACCAGTTGATTGTTGTTGTCGTCCCAACGCATCCAATTCCCGTCGATTTGAATTTTTTGATAGCCAATCTTCGTGGTCTTTCCTTTAGCTTTTTCTTCCTTGGCAATATCCCGCAGCCTTTTGGCGGTGGTGCTTTCCTTTGTAGTGAGGTCTTGGTCGATATAGAATTGAGTGCCACTCAACGCCTCTCTTTTTTTGCGAAGAATCTGCAGCTTTGAGTCGAGATTGTCCAGCCTTACCACTGCCTTGGGTGGCTGACCGAATGCGGTGACCTCAGCGATATTGCCTGTAAAGTCAAACCTGTTGCGGAGAAGTTCGTCGACCTCCTTGCGGGCATCGTCGTGGCTGGAGATCAGGCCTCGAATGACGATGTTATTTTTTCTTAGGGCTTTTGCTTGATGCTCAACTTCGGCCGCGACTTGGTCTGCTTGCTTTTTGATCTCTTGCTTAAGCTTGGCGTTCTCAGTCAGGAGGACATTTTTCGCAAACTCGTTGAGCGATGGGGCGAGATTTTTCATGAGCCTTTCCGGTGAAATGCCATTCTCTGCTTGAGATGTCTCGATTTTCTTCAGTCTGTCTTCCAGCGTGGCCCATCTGGCTTCCCAATGTTCATCTTTTTTTTTTAGTTCCTCCCTGATTTGCTGGAATTCTATGGTGTTGCTGTCCTTAATGCTGGTGTTGGAGCTGGTGGTGGAGTTTTTTGTTAGTTTCTTCACCGAGTTTACGCATGTCCTTCATGAATTCTTCCATATTTTGGTTTGGTCCCTGAGCTTCCTGCTGGGAGTCGACCGATGTTAGCGAGGGCGAGCCTGTAATTGACGGAACCGAGTGGCCGTTATGTGAGTCGGCTGGACAGTGTTGTTGAGCGGCTTTCTTGCTGACCGGATTAAGAGGGTAGCAGTCGCTAACAATCCTTTTGCGCTTTCCTCGATTTAAAAACTCGTAGATTGCCCCCGTAGAGTTGACCCTGTCTCTGGCGAGATTTGCAGCTGATGATGGCCTGCCTCTACTGCGCAAGGTTATTGGCGTTGTGGTGTTATTGCAGTACTCTGCCGACGCTGTTCCTGGGGCCTCAGTCGGTGCCCTTAAGGTCGATTCTACGGGAAATTCGGCGAAAGGATCCGCGTCAGGTGTGAAATAACGCTCTGGTTCGGTATACGCGTTTGAATCTTCCGCCGCGCTCTGTTTTACCGGCGAGGTCTTTGACGGTGATGCGGAGCTTCTTACTAGAGCTGCAGTCGTTGGAGCGTCGCTGGCAGCGTTACACATGCTGTCCCCTCTTGCCCCACCACCATCGCAGTGCCGTGTAACCTCAAATTTTCGGCCGGCGTATTTTGCTGGTTTTATCGGTCGTAGGAATGAACAAGACTTATCTTATTTACTGGAGCAAACCGCCGACACTCTCTCGCAGGATTCTCGTAGTTTTCACTCTGTCTGAAGCACTGGACCTTTAATAAGCGTAAGTTTACAGGGAGCTCAAATTTCGGCGCTGTAGCTGCTCAAACGATCGCGGTACCCCCGTTTACTAATATTACTATTCATTCGATACGCTCATGAACGTTTTACGTCGATAAGCGCACCGAGTGAAGTAAAAAAAAAAGTAAAAAAATCGTGAAAAAATAGGCAGCCCTTTTTTCCTGCACATTTTTATTAGGGCTCTCACATGGAGCCGGATTACTCGGGTATCCGAACATGTTTTGATATCCGGATTGTAAAGTTTGATTCCTCAAATCCGGATATACGAATTATCCGAACTATCCGAACGGCTCGAACTATCCGAGTATCCGAACGGCTCGAACTATCCGAGTACCTGAACGGCTCGAACTATCCGATTACTCAAACTACCCGAACTATCCGAATACCCAAACGATTCGAACTGTACTCGAGTACTCGTACGACTCGAACCATCCGGATACCTACAAAATCTGGCAATAACCCATTGTCAGAAAAAATGGAGATTAAACGAGAATAAAAAAGTTGCAAAGTAGAACTTTGCACATTGTTTTCTCATTAATTTCGCTTTTTCACAAAGCCATCTCTATGATGAAGCTTATTTGTTCACTTTGGCTTCCCCACAGAAGAAGCTTTGTGAAAAAGGGAAATTAATGTGGAAGCAATGTGCAAAGTTCTACTCTGCAACTTTTTTTATTTGAACAAAAGAAAACTCCGTTACAAACACCATTACATCTAATTTTTTAAATGCATAGATTCGTCGTACTTTCTTAATTTTTTACTGACGCAATTATTTTTCAACTGTAAAACACTTCGCTTCATTCGTTGAGATTCGACGTGATTCAGAGAAAATTTGTTTTTTTTTTCTTTTTGTTTTTCGACAAATTCAAAACGTATCTCCAGTTATGAAGAACTATTTAGCCAAATCGGCGAAGTTTTACGAAAGCCAGCGCGACCACGTCCTTTTTTCAACAAATTATAATCTGCATAAAATTGCAATGACTATATCTATATTGTCAAAAGTCGCAACATTCAAAGGGAGACAACATCTTTACTTGTGCGCCAAATTTGTGCCCGATCCCTCACGGTTACTGAGTGAGAGGCGATTAAATTTCCGAAGCGCTGCACACGCACGCACGCACGCACATTTTTTCTTAACCACTTTTCTCGACGTTTTGGACATTCTGAGTATACTGACATGAAAATCTCGAAATATATATATATATATTTTTTTTTTTCATGAAAACATAGTTTCCTCTATGAGGAAGCAAACGAAAATAATCCTCTCTTAAAAAGGACATGGCACATCGATAATCGAAAAAATAATAGAAGCGCGAGCGAAGCGAGCGCGTTGTTGCTAGTTAAGTATATAATTGCAAGTGTATAACTTTGTCGAGGCTCACCGGGTTTTCCGATTCCGAGATCGAGGCAGTACAAACGTTCAAAGTACGAGCAGGTTTAATCTCCAAACTGTTGATTAAGAGTGATCAAGAAGCCTCACTAGAGCGTTAAAAGAATTTGATTGTCAAAGGGTCGCAGATACGTGCGACGCAATTTATACATTTTATCTCTATTCGACACTGTCGTGTGCACGACTCTTTGACAATCTCGCGTGCAACGTGGCGTTTGTGCCCCGTACCGTTCGGACTGTGCATTCCGGACGCTTCTTCAAATAACGATTTTCAACCCACATTGCCAGTCTGACGCGTAACCTGTTGTTACCTACCTGCGAATGAAGAGGGCAACTCTTGGAACGCTACCGGTGCATCGAGAGTTTAATTTACGATGTCTACTCTTGAGGGCGTCGAGATGAAACCCGAAGAAATTAATCAAGTTGGAACGTTAAAGCATTTGGAGGGTTAGAAACCCTCCAAACGAGCGAGCTTCCCCTTTTTTCTCCACGTTTGTCGAATGGTCTATGTCGAATGGTCTTTTTCGTATTGCCGATAGGTACTGTTGGTTATTTTTTCCCCGTAGTCGCACATGAAACTGTAACGAATAGAAAATAACCAATTTCGAATTTCTATATAAACGACTAATTGAATTATCAATTCGTCTGCAGGGGCATTCGTATTCCATTATGTAACAAATACCTAAAATAACAAATCTTCAAATCTCGCAGTCCCGGAAACTGCTCGTCGGTTAGCAACGAGTAGCAGCAAACCGACAGTCAATCAGAGAACGAATAACCCGACAACATTACTTATATCGAAAATAGGAGATATTTTACCCACTGGTTTTTTCATGAAGCAATTTATTGTGAGCATGAATAGTACATTACGTTACAAGGGAGGGAAATGCAACTTTTTACCGAGTGTAAAGTTTGATGCCACTGCGAAGCGAGGGTAGAAATTCACACGAGGAACCAATGTGCAAAGTACTACTTTGCAACTTAAAAAAAATTTGAACAAAAGAAAACTCCGTTACAAACACCATTACATCTAATTTTGATTAAATATGAAGTTTTGTCTTACTTTCTTAGGTTTTTCGGAAGTTATAGCGAAGATCTACATTTTTGGAAAATTGAAAATTGTGTAAAATCCGAACCACTTTACCGATCATTACCCGATTTGACACATGGCAGCGCTGTGTCCAATGTTCATCTAAAGGTCAATTTCATGAATTATATAATTATTCGCATAGTCGAGTATCCGGATAGTCCGAATAGTTCGATTATCCGGACAGTCCGGATAAACCGAAGAGTTCGATTATCAAGACAGTCCGGATAGTCCGAATAGTTCGAGTATCCGGGCAATCCGGGTAGTCCGAATAGTTCGCGTAACCGGGGAATCCGAATAGTCCGGGTAGCTCGGGTATCCGGATAGGCTCACCTCTACCTAATGTTCGGATTTGAAGTGTCGGATCCGTCAAGTCCGAACGATTCGGATTATCCGAGCATTCGATAAAATGCAAGCACTAATTTTTATACCACACACTGTCGTTCCTACACATCGGTTTCTCCACAAAGTCTATCCTGCAAACGACGTTTTCTACACATTTTTAAATACCACACGAGTTTTACAATACATTTCGGTACTACACGTTTTGATTCTACACATTTGTTCCTATACAATCCGTTCGAACACACTCACTTTACCGCGCAAACTGATGCACCACATTCTTGAGACGACACAGCAGTTTCTGCACAAACCCGATTGCTCACGCGTTTATTCCCGCACGTTTTCATACTTCACGCGCTCTTTACATGACATTTTGATACTACACATTACGATCCTACACGTTGATTTCGACACAAACGTTATTGACCACGCGGCGATTACTGCACAATTTGAATACACACCATGGCTAGACGAGACTTTTATTTCCACCAAAAATTAATACTACACATCCCGCTCCACACGCATTCGTTGCCGCACACGCTCTTGTCTGCACAAATCGCGTAGCCACGCGGTTGTTGCTGCGCGTTTTTATCCTTCACAATCTATCCGCCACAAGTTTTTCCTGCACCCTTCGATACTACACACAAGCGTGTCGGTATCCAGTAATGCGAATATCTCCCGTCGGTAAGGTAGAACTCGGAGCAGTTTACCTCGGCGACAGAGGTTCTCAATAGAAGTAGCTCGCGTAGAAGCTTTGAATAGAAATTCCTGCTCACCGATTAGAGTAAAACCTTATGCGTAGAAGCTTGGAACAGATATTCCTGCTCACCGATAAGAAAGACCTTATGCGTAGAAGATTAGAATTGAAATTTCTGCTCATCGACAAGGAAACCCTTATGCGTAGAAGCTTAGAATTGAAATTTCTGCTCACCGATGGGAGGAAAACCTTATGCGTAGAAGCTTGGAACAGATATTGCTGCTCACCGATAAGAAAAACCTTATGCGTAGAAGATTAGAATTGAAATTTCTGCTCATCGACAAGGAAAACCTTATGCGTAGAAGCTTAGAAGTAGAAGCTTTCTGCTCACCGATGGGAGGAAAACCTTATGCGTAGAAGCTTGGAACAGATATTGCTGCTCACCGATAAGAAAAACCTTATGCGTAGAAGCTTACAATAGAAATTCTTGCTGACTCAAAGTATTTCCAGCTCCTGAATTTTCTGCACAGATATTCCTGCTTTAATCATCGAGCAGGAATTTCAATTCTTAGTTTCTACACAGAAGGTAATTTTTTTTAAATTAAATTCTGCCTGAAACTGCTGATGTAACAAAACTATAATAAATATAAATGCAACGGCTCATTTATGAACGGTATTTATTATTTTTACAAAACGATATATATCATACTCGCTCAGTCTCTTGGTCTTTCTCTCCTCTCTCTCTCTCTCTCTCTCTCTCTCTCTCTCTCTCTCTCTCTCTCTCTCTCTCTCTCTCTCTCTCTCTCTCTCTCTCTCTCTCTCTCTCTCTCTGTGAGTAAACCTGTCAACTGTCTTCTCGCTCCGGTGTTCTGAGCTCCATTCTGCTGTATTCTGCCCTCGGGCGATTTTGGTTACAGATCTAAGCATGCCAAATTTACTGCTTATCACCCTGAGATAATTCACTGCACGCATTTTGGCTTTATAACGGTGGAATCTCGGAGGAAATAAGCTCACCTATATAACCTAAAAATCGGCGAGCTCGACCTTGAAAATCTCCACCACCGGTCGCTGCTCGGCTCAGGTCCAGCTTGCGCATGCGCTTTCGCCACCACGCTACTCTATTGGTTCCCGGACACTCCTTATTTGGCCTTGGTAAACCTCCAGCCAATCGTCGCTCGTTCCGGGCTGCTCTGCGCACGCGCCGACTAGCGTCACGCTGCAATTGGCCCACTGCTCACACCACTGCTTCAGCTCGGGCCACGATTGGCTCTGCTAGATCACCTGGACTATCTGCGCCTCTAGCGCCGGGTCTTCTTCATTCACCACCAGCGGCATCTACCTTACCGGCAGCAGTCAACGAAGATCTACTTCATCGACTCCAGATAACGTAGATTTCCTACCATCCCCGGCGTGGCACTGTAATTTTTCGTATGCCGATTATCAAGTGCCATAAGTGTAGTAAGAGCGTCGCGCGAGAGAAATTAACGTGTCGGGAATGTTATAAATCTTTTCACCCGGGCTGCTGCGCTACTTATATTACTTATAAGACTGCGAGCCAGTGTTGCGTCGCGAATTTCGGAGACATTGTAAACGCGCCGTCACCAATCAACTCCACAATGAGTTTCTCACAGAGCGGCGCGAGCTCACAGCACAGAGCTAGCGCATCTGTCAAAACTAGCAGCTCGGATGATCTCTTCAAGCAAATTATTGCTAAGCTCGACGCATCCGATGCGAAGATGACTAAGTTTATTAATGATCAAACGGAAACTAATCGTGACATAGCCGAGAAAGTACGCGGATTGCCCCAGCTCGTGAAAAAACTCGACGAACACGATGCTCTTCTCCACCAGCTCTCAGAGCAAAATGTGTCCTTGAAGCGCGAAATCGAGGAATTAAAATCATCGGGTTCACAAGCAAATCATGCCACTAACGCGTGCGAAATTATAGTCTCGGGCGTCCCCACCAGCATTGATGACAATTTCAACCATATTATATCGGAGGTTTTCAAAGCGCTCGGGATTGAAAATCTCTTTTCTGACGTCCTTGGAGTCCGCTCCATGACTCGAAAGCCTCCGTCAAGCAGCAGTCAGCAAACTGCTTCTAGAACAGCCACAATGTCCTTGGTCGTCTCTCTTAAATCCCCCCAAATTAGAGACTTTATCATCTCGAAAAAACGCGAGAAGCGCAATCTCCCTCTAAAAGATGTATTCGGGACTGATCACGAGGGCAACGTGTATGTCAATGAGCTTCTCCCGTCAGACACGTACAACCTGCTGCTACGCACCAAAGACAAGGCCAAAGCGCGAGGGTATAAGTTCGTCTGGGTCAGATCGGGGCGCATTTCAGTGCGGCGTGATGACGGCTCTCAAGTAATCACTATAAGTTCGGACGCTGATCTCGCGCAACTCGTCTGACTCGCGCCGGCTCAACCGATGCAGCGCGCACACTTAAACGTTACCGCAAATAGATGCAACTCTCTCAAAATTGCTCAGTTCAATGCGAATTCGCTGCTCGGTCACATCGACCTCGTTCGACTTCATTTATCGTCTAATTCGTATCACATTGTCTCTATCTCTGAAACTTGGCTACATGCGCATGTGTCGGACGACCTGATACAAATTAAGAATTATTTCATTGTTCGCAACGATCGGGAAGGCAAAGAGGGGGGCGGCGTCGCCTGCTACATACATGAGTCCCTAAAGGCTAATGTGCTTGCCGCGTCTCCGAGCCTTTTTTCTAACGCGCCGGAGTTTATACTCCTCGACATACGCTCCAGCTCTTCATCTCCCCTATTATATGCATCAATTTATCGTCGCCCGAAGGGCCAAATGTTAGACAACGTTTCCGAGTCAATCGACCAGTTTGCGCATGCGTATAATAATATAATAATTTCAGGAGACCTAAATTGTAACCTGATGCGCGACAATTATGAATCTCAATATCTACGCAACTGGATCTATGCGCAATCATTTCACCTGGTCAACTCACAATCGACATTTCACACTGCTACTACCGATTCATGGCTCGATGTCTTTATTCTAGACGAACAGGAAAAATTGCTCGCGTATAATAAGACCGAGAGCCCGTTCATCGCTGGACACGACCTTATTGAGATTGAATACCAATTCCATGCGCCTCCTGCGGAAGGGCGACTTCTCACCAGGAGGTATCTAACGAAATTTTTCCCGGACGAATTCCGTGATACACTTAGTAAAGATATGGGTTTGCGTTCTCTCCTCGAACCAGCTGATTCTGCGGATGGAGTCGATGCGCTGACACTCGAACTGTCTTCTGCTCTCACGCATGCGTTCGACGCGCATGCACCCGAACGCTCCTTTTTGGTGAAGAAGCCGCCAGTACCTTGGCTGACGCAGGAACTGAAAGACAGGATTAAAAATCGAAACGCTCTTTACAAGCAGGCTAAGCGAGCTAACAGCTTGTTAGGCTTCGAAATCTATAGGCATGTCCGGAGCGAACTCGACCTCGACATCAAACGAGCCAAAAGCGACTATCAATACGGGATACTTAGCACGATTACAGATACCAACAAAATGTGGAAAGAGCTAGCAAGACTCGGGCTGGTCAAAGCCAGTTTATCGTCTCCCCTTCAATTCTTTGGCGCCGATGAGCTCAATAGCTTCTATGCGACGGTAGTAAACTCGGCCCCTGCGTGTTCGTTTAGCGATTTTACTGCGGCCATGTCTCAAGTGCCTGAAGTGGCTCCGTCCTTCTCACTGCACAGTGTCTCTCAGGCTGATTTACTTAATGTTATTTCCCAGTCATCAGGTACTTCTCTGTCTTACGGCTCCGACAGAATTCCAGCTTTCTGTATCAACCACAGCCTCCAGTGCATTGCTCCAATCCTCACGAATATTGTCAATAGTTCGTTTGCACACTCGCGCTTTCCATCCTCGTGGAAACAGGCCTATCTCAGGCCGCATTCCAAAATCAGAACTCCGCTCTCCCCCTCTGACACTCGCCCAATAGCAAATCTGCCGGAACTGTCAAAGATTCTCGAAAGAATAGTGCACAAACAAATCACACAATTCGTGAACCACCATGATCTCCTCGAACCCATGCAGTCCGGGTTTCGATCAGGTTACAGCACGCAATCAGCCCTGATTCGGGTCTGCGACGACATTCGCAAAGGCATTGAAGACAAAGAGGTTACCATACTTATTCTCTTTGACTTCAGCAAGGCCTTTGACACTATTTCTCACATCAGACTGTTAACCAAGCTAAAATTACTTGGCTTCTCCAACTCTGCCCTCACGTGGATCTTCTCGTACCTGACAGGACGAACCCAGGCAGTTGTCGATGAGCATAACAATGTCTCTCAGTGGCAGCCTGTGACCTCTGGTGTACCTCAAGGTTCCGTTCTCGGCCCACTGCTTTTCTCTCTCTTCATCAACGACATTGGGGCCCGGCTTGAATTTTCTAGCCACATGATCTTCGCCGATGACACGCAAATCTACCTGCGCTGTCCCCCCCGGCTCTTGCAGCAGGGTCTTCAGCGTATAGCTAAGGACGCCTCGGCTATATTCGACTACGCCACCTCGAATAGTCTCAAGCTAAATCTGGCAAAATCTAAGGTCATGATTCTGGGCAGCGATGCGTACATCCGCTCCCTCGACACAGATGGTCTCCCACCTATCATTGTCAACGACTCGGCCTTGCCGTATGCCAGGGAAGCGCGGAATCTAGGAGTAACTCTTAGTTCCAATCTCTCTTGGAACAGCCATATATCGTCCATCTCGCAGAAAGTCAATTTTACCTTACACAAACTGAAATACCACAGGCACTCCTTGTCGCAACAGCTGAGAATAAAACTTGTGTCCACCCTGATTCTCCCTCACGTCGACTATTGTTGCCTAGTTTATGCCGGTCTCACTAATGAACTAAATACTAAGCTCCAACGTCTTATTAATAGTGCGATTCGATTCATATTCAATCTTCGTCGAGATGAGCACATCACACCCTTCAGACATCAGCTGGGGTGGCTATCGGTCGCCAACAGGAGGAATTACTTCCTAGGTTCCTTCATGTTTAAGATCTTTCACGGCGAGGGAGTGGCGTATCTCGACGAGATGTTCGAGCGTGTTGACTCCGATCAGCGGAGGTCGTCGAGGGTGTCCACACCTGAGTGTTTCCGCATTCCGTTGCATCGGACTGCTACCTATCGCAACTCTTTTCACCTCTCGGCGATTTATCTGTGGCACTCGCTTCCTCCGCTTATAACGGCAGAATCATCACTGGCCTCCTTCAAGCAGCGTCTATATTCTCACCTCCTCGCCGGTGAAACTTCGTCCCACTAGACCAAATTATTTTATTTTATTTTATTTTATAAGATTGTTATATTCTAAGTACTGTTATTACTGCGTTATTATATTTTATTTTATTTTAGATTCTATTTGATATTTTCTGTCAATAGTTACTATTGCTGTGATCTTAGTCGATACTTACTGCTCATCTTCTTATCTTTACTTTATCATCTACCTCACCTTTCTATGTCATTTCTTTTGTACAATTTGCCCCATAGTTGTCTAGGGCATTAATAAAGCACGATCAATCAAATCAATCTCTCTCTCTCTCTCTCTCTCTCTCTGTGAGTACACAACGCCGTTTACTGTCAGTGTCATTAGTCATTGGGAAACAAAACTCTGCCGCAGTCTGCCTGCCGTCGTATTTGTTACAGTTACGCTACAACAAATACGTTTTCATCCTTAATAATTACCAACGCGGGCTGAACGAGGCACGAAGCGTAAAGTGGATGAAAAATTAAAACATCGATAACCTCAAAATCGCACGGAGACGTGGGAGCCGTCCGGTTCCGAGCGTTCCGTTCCGCGTTTCGGACTGGGGATGGTGACCGCATGGGAGAAAGCCTGACGGACGAGGAGCGCGCATGCGCGCATTACGTCCATTATCGACCCTAGATCGCGCGTCGACGTATCGCGGCAAGCGAGCGACACCGTCCGTGCATGCGATTGGTCGACGTAAACATCGCTGTGTTATATGAGTCCGACATCGGAAATAACCGGATCTGATAGGCGCCGTCAGCTAGCACACCAACCACGGACCAATCATCGCCTCGGTACCTGCGTGCTCTCCGGGAAAACAACACAACACAGCGGAAGAAGACCCAGCCCTGCTCTCCTTCGGGCGCGCATGCGATAAAAGCAGTCGGCGGTAAACAGTGATCAACCGGGCCATATCGCAAGTCGGTAAATTACCGTCGACGAGCCACGAAATAGAGAACGACCATGAATGACAGAGAATATCAATGCGAGAAATGTGACGAAGAAATCGCCCGGGTTGCAGCTGTATGCAACAAGTGCAACAAGAAATTCCACTCAAGATGCGCGAAATCACATAAAGTGTTAAATGAATCAAACACTTTAGTGTCGTGTGGTGGACTAACGAGATCAGTTGCCCGAAATGAAGAATTTGACAGCCCACGAAACATCAAAAGGCGGAGGGGAGAGATTGAGGACGATATTAGAATAGACGAACAAGAAGGTGTCAACGAGAGCGAAATGTTTATGAAGGAGCTCAAAAACATGATAGAAAACACGATTCAAGCGGAAGTGCAAAAGGCCACAACGATATTAATGAACGAGCTTAAGGAGATTAAAGGGAAAGTGGCAAAGTTAGAAAAAGATAGATTAGAGACAAATCACAATGCGCAAAAAGAAACAAACAAGCAAACATTCGCGAATGCAATCAAACACCGAAAAACAGAAGCAACAGTAATAATAAAACCGAGACACAACGCTGATCGGAGTGGAAACGACAATAACGAAGAAACACAGGACGGAGCGACACGGATGAGTAGAAACGAGAAAGGAAAAAAAGAAAGCGAGCGAACAAAAATGACCTTGAAGACAAAAATCGATCCTGTCAACCTGGGAATCGGAATATCTCGTATCCACAACATCCGAGAGGGAGGAATAGCCGTCTCGTGCATGGACGACGAGGAAGGAAACATTCTAAGAGCAGCAGTGAACTCACAGATGAGCGACTTCCAAGTGGAAATACCGAAAGGGAAAAGGCCGCAGATGAAAATTATCGGAGTACAGGAAGAAGAGGCAAATAAGGAGAACACGGAAATCGAGGATCTCATCGTCAAACAAAACAACCTATCACGGGAAGACATCCGAGTTGTTCGAAAATACAAGGATAGAAAATACCAAAACTTCGTCATAATAACATCTGTAAACGCGGAAACCTTCGAGAAGTGGTCAACGAGCAACAGAGTAAAAATCGGATTTCAAGTCTGCAAAGTCATGGAACACGTCGACCTAGTACGCTGCTTCAACTGCCAGGGGCTGAACCACTTCGCCAAGGACTGCAAAAACAAAACAGCATGCAGCAGGTGCGCAGGAGAACATAGTACCAGGACATGTGACATCGAGCAACCGACATGTATAAACTGTATGAAACAGATGCAGAATCAACGCGGAGAAAACTCCGAAAACGTGAGTAGTATCGAGGTGAACCACTCGGCGCGTGATAAAAATTGTCCGTTTATCCGTAGAGCGATAGAAAGGAAACAACGTAGCACCCAGTACGACACAAACAAATAGCAAATAATATGTTTAAATGCACAGGGCTTTCTATACCACAAAGCACAGATAAAAAACCAAATTATTAACGAAATGAAACCAAGTATTGCAATATTCACGGAAACACATATAACAAATGAAATAGAAGATAGTGAAATCGACCTTGGAAATTATAATTGGACAAGGTGTGACTCAGATAGTGACAAAACAGGTGGAGTACTGATATACACATTGAAGGATATAAAAACTAAGGTATTAATAAATAAGAATCATGAACAAAATACGTGGATCATTGCGGTTGAAATAAAAGAAAAATGGTATAATGGTATAATTGCCGGAGTATACCACTCGCCTAGTACCAGTGATGCGAAGTTCGTAGAAATACTTGAAATTGAACTCGAGTCAATAAGTTGTAAATATAACTGTATAATAACCGGCGACTTTAACTTGAATATACTTAGCGAGGATTTTTATGCAAAAAAGTTGTACGAAGCTATGGAAATACTTGGATTAAAGCAGCTAGTAAAGGAACCAACGAGAATAGTGGAAAGATCCGAGACACTTATAGATTTAGTATTTGCAAATACAAGGACGGATGTTGAAATCAGACATACACCAAAAATAACAGATCACTCGATGATAAATATTATACTGGAAGGGACGGATGAAAAAAAAAAGGGAACTGCAATTTGGGCACGAAACTTTAAAGATTTTACGAATGACAAATTGAGAGCAAATATTCGCGATATTAGAAGTAAAATAAATTTTAAGAATAATGACAGTATGGAAGACCAAAACATAGACAGTAGAGCATCACAGATTATCGGAACGATTAGAGAAGCACTAGATATTACAGCACCGTGGAAGCTAGGGAAACAGAGGAACAATTGGTCAAAATCACCGTGGTACTCGGAAGAAATAAAAAAAGCGACAGATGTAAGAGATGACTGGTATAAAAAGGCAAAAGAATCAAAAGTAAATGAAGATTGGAGTAGTTTTAAAACCGCCAGAAACGTGGCTCTAAATGTGATTAGACAGAATAGACGATCATATTACGAAAAAAAAATTGACGATAATAAAAATAAGCCAGAACAAATGTGGAAAACGCTCAAAGAAATTGTAAATAGTAAAAGTAACAGCAAAAGGAATACACCAAGTAGCATGACATGTAGAGGAATACAAATTGAAAATGAAAAAGAGATTGCAGACACACTAAACAACTATTTTATCGACAGTATTAGAGAGATTGCGAACGAAATACAAACAGATAGAGACCAAATTAATTTGACTTTTAACACAACAGTGAACTGCAAGATAGAACACTTTAAAGAAATTAACGTAACAGGAATGAACAGAATAATGGAAAATATGGATAACAAATCGGATAGCTCTGATGGAATAAGTACAAACATTTTAAAAGAAGCTCTGAAGGAACTGGAAACGGAAATGTTGAATCTAGTGAACGAATCAATGAAAACCGGCAAAGTACCGAAGGACTGGAAAATATCAATTGTTGTGCCTATTCCAAAAGTTAAGAACACAACGAAGGCAGAAGAGTTGCGTCCAATAAACGTATTACCTATTTATGAAAAATTACTAGAGATTGCAGTAAAGGAACAAATAGTTGAGTATTTTGAGAGCAACAAATTATTAAGCGAGAGGCAGTCCGGGTTTAGAAGCAACCATTCATGTGAGACAGCATTACAACTTGTCATAGCAAATTGGAAAAAAGAATGCGACGAAGGAAAACTGGTAGGCGTAATTTTCATCGATTTAACACGAGCATTTGAGACGTTGGACAGGGAACTGCTCATAAAGAAGTTGGAAATATACGGAATTAAAGGAATGGCGTTAGAGTGGTTTCAGAACTATCTATCGGAAAGAAAACAAAAAGTAAAATATGGAAATAGTGTATCGGACATGAAACCAAATACAATTGGGGTACCACAAGGGACAAGTCTAGGCCCGTTCCTATTCATAGTATTTATTAATGATATCGAGAAAGTCCTTAAGTACAGCAAAGCGAAACTCTTCGCAGATGATATGGCGATATACGTAAAAGGGAAATCAAAACGCGACATAGTGAATAAATTAAACGTAGATATAGAAAGACTGAGCGAATGGTTCTGTAAGAACAAATTAAAAATAAATGTTAAAAAAACGAAATGGATGGTGGTAAGAGGAATAAGGGCTGTGCCCGATATAGTACACGCCAAAATACAAATTAATGGCCAGGATATAGAGGAAGTAGATAGTTTTAAGTATTTAGGAGTAGTAGAGAGAGAGAGTCTCGGATGGAAGCTGCCTCTAACATTGGGAAATATTCTTGGAAATTAGTCAACATTTTCCAACCTCAATCTGGCTGACCATCTTTCTCCGTCCCACGCATGCGCATCACCCGCTTGGTTGGCCTTGAGATTCGGCGCGCCGCCTACAGTCAACAGCGAACACCACACTCAACCAATCACAGCTCGTCAGCCGGGTGGCCTAGCTATCATTGGCTCCAAACTGCCAGCATGCTGTCCGTCGCTTTCGAGATGCCAGCGCCATCTCTTGTGCTCGCAGGCTGAGTTATCGACCATCGATTGATTCGGATCCATAGCAACGCCATCTGCACGCCACAGTATGATACTAGCGATTCCCCCGGAAATCGATCGCCGATAAAAGCGCATGCGGTATTATTGACGGCGGTAGGAGTATTGTGTTGCCTTATCTGCTGAAAATTAATTTCTCGCCGCTACACCTATACTCACTTCAAGATAATTTCGGGCTATCCTTATCCCACATTGAAGTGCTCATATTTTAATTTGCATTATTCTGCAAGTTATTTAATTATCAATATTTCAATTCGTGTCCTTTACTGTCCGTGGTTTTATGTCCACATTTTCACATTATTTTCCTTAGATCAATTTTTATCATTTTACTTGTATTTAGCATTTAATTAATTAGTTAATTAGTGTAAGATTATTTTATATCTAAAAGTGCGTCGCCGCTATCTGCATGTCGGCTGCTTGCCACAAGTGTTCGCGGACTATTGCTGGTCGAACCCTAACGTGCCCTGATTGCAATAGGCAATTTCACTCTGCGTGCGCAAAACATTATCTTTCGTACCGGTCTGCGCTCCTGTGCTGTAGAGCTACACTCCCGGAAAAAATGGCAAATCTAACGCCTAACAACTTCAGTCTACCATCGAGCCCCTTTGCTCAAACGTCGCAGCCGGCAACTCTCGATAGCATTTTTAACTACCTAAAGGATTCAGATGCTCGAATGTCAGCTTTTATGCAGCAACAGACGCAGGTAAACAACGAACTTCGCGCTAAACTTAATGATTTGCCCCAGCTGATTCAAACCGTCAATCACAATTCCGAACGGATTGCCAGTCTCGAGCAGGCCAATACGCAGCTGTACCAACAGCTCACGGCGCTCACTTCGGCGCACCACGAACAAAAATCGGCGCCAAGTAGTGAAATAATTGTTGCTGGACTCCCAGCCAATCACCAACTCTCACCCACCGAGCTTGTCAGTCGAGTCTTTATTATTTTAGGGCTGCAACATTTAACCAGCCACATCCTCGCTGTTCGGCCACTAATAAAAAAGAATGCTGCTCAAGATCCTGCTCGCTCCTCGGCCTCCTACGTTGTAATGCTCACATCCAACACAGTGAGTAACGTAGTGATCTCGGCTAAGCGTTCAAAGCGCGACCTCAAACTCGGCGAGTTACTGGAAAATGATGCCCAAGGCAACATTTATGTAAACGAGACGTTGCCCTCGGATCTATATAGCTTGCTACGCCAAGTGAAGACTCGAGCGGCACAAAGAGGCTACAAATATGTCTGGGCACGAAACGGCTCAATTCACGTGCGAAAAACGGATGGAGCCCCACAGATCGACATTCTCTGTGCAAACGACCTTGAGAAAATCGTCTGACTCTCCCCTGGTGTAGCAGCAACCTCAGTCACACCGCGAGTCACCAAACAGTCCTCCCCTCGATCGCAACTTCGGGTCGCGCAGTTCAACGCGAACTCGCTCCTCGCGCATATCGACTTAGTTAGGCATTACTTCAATAAAAATTTATTTCACATCATATCGATATCTGAAACGTGGCTTCACTCACATATTCACAGCTCACTAGTGCATATCGAAAATTATTTCCTTGTCCGCAATGACAGAGAAGGCAAGGAGGGTGGAGGAGTTGCCTGCTATATTCATAACTCGCTCAAAGCGCGAGTTCTGGCATCCTCGTCAAATGAGTTCACAAACTCCCCGGAATACCTTATCTTAGACATACATTCTAAAATCTCCAACCAATCATTGTTATTTGCCTCCATCTACCGTCGCCCTAAAGGCCTATTACTCCACGATTTTATAACGGATTTCGAGGGCCTGTCTCACTCATATAAGAACATTATACTAGCAGGGGACATAAACTGCAATCTCCTAACGACGAACTTTGAGGCGACTTTTCTGCTTGACTTCGTATTTGCAGCTTCTCTGTTTGTGGTACCTTCTGCGGCTACGCATCATACAGCGTCCTCCGACTCCTGGCTTGATGTTGTCATTCTCGACAGTGAAGAAAAGCTATCAAAATTTACGAAATCTGAAGCTCCCTTCATCGGTGGCCACGATCTCCTAGAGCTGACGTATGGTTTCGACGTGGAGAAAATTCTTCCCCGCACAATAACGCGCCGTTCTACACGCCATTTTGACAAAGACGCATTTGCTGCAACTGTAAGTTCGACCATCAACCTGAATTCCTTGGCTATTGAAAATGGCGAGCTGCAATCCATGCAACCCGATCCTCTATTGAGCACCCTTACATCTGCACTTACCTCGGCACTTGATTGTCATGCTCCTATACGGACTTTCAAAGTAACTAAGCCACCGTCTCCTTGGATCAGCGATACCCTCGCCAGTCGGATCTCTGACAGAAACCGACTCTACAAACAAGCGAAGCGATCAGGAAATCTCCTAACGCTCGAGATCTATCGAAACATTCGTGACCAGCTTACACTCGATCTGAGAGAAACGCGGCAGCAGTATCACTTTGATCGCCTCAACGCGATCACTGAACCTGCAAAACTCTGGAAGGAGCTCGGTAACTTGGGACTTGTAAAGGCCAAGATTTCGTCACCTCTCCACTTCTTCTCAGCAGAGCAGCTCAACGCACACTTTGCCGCTATCTCCAGTACCACTCCTCCTCTTTCTCCTGAAGATCTTCATTATATTCTCTCAGTCCCGCTTACCTCCGGTCCCTCCTTCACCTTCAATCAAATTACCGAAAATGATGTTAACCGCTTTGTTGCCCTGTTATCGTCTCAATCTCTCTTGGCTGGCCCAGACGCGCTCTCTCAGTTTGCTATATTCAATGCTCTCCCGGCCATCACTACTGTGCTCGTCTCACTCTTCAACTTGTCACTGGGATCCTCAGTTTTCCCGACTCAATGGAAAAGGGCTTATCTTCGTCCATTGTCCAAAATCAAAACTCCGCGCACTCCATCTGACACGCGACCTATAGCTAATCTCAGTGAACTGTCTAAACAACTCGAGAGAATTGTCCACTTCCAGATTACTGATTTCATCGAAACTAATAACATCTTCGATTCGCGACAATCTGGGTTCCGTGCTGCCCACAGTACTCAGTCAGCCTTGCTTAAAATACTAAATGATGTTAGCCTAGGAATCGACCAAAAAAAACTGACCATTCTCGTTCTATTTGATTTTAGTAAGGCTTTTGATACGGTCTCCCACCATTGTCTCCTCCTCAAACTCCGGAAGCTCAATTTCTCTGACGCCGTGATAAAATGGTTCTATTCGTACTTGGTGGGACGGTCGCAAGCAGTCATTGATGAAGAAGGAAACTGCTCCGAATGGCTTTCTACGACGGCCGGGGTGCCGCAAGGCTCTGTCCTTGGGCCTCTGTTGTTCACCCTGTTCATCAATGACATTGGGAGAGGTCTTCGCCACTGTCAGCATATGATCTTCGCGGACGATACCCAGATCTATCACCAGTGCGCACCGAACGAACTAAGTACAGCATTTGAGCGAGTCAACATTGATATCGCAGCAGTCGCAGAGTTTGCCTCGACAAACGGTCTCACGCTCAACCTAGCTAAAACAAAAATAATGGTTCTGGGAAGCAGTCCCTATGTTCGCACACTGGATCTGTCTTCGGCCGTATTACCCAGTCTAAACCAATCCTTAATACCCATAGTAAAGGAGACATGTAACCTGGGGGTCCATATAAATTCGAACCTAACATGGAACAAGCATGTTGCCCATATCTCACAGAAGGTCCATGCGGCCCTCCACAGATTGAAGTACCACAAGAACTCGCTCTCAACTCAACTCCGTGCCAAGCTTGTATCCACGCTTGTCCTCCCGCAATTCGATTATTGCAGCATAGTCTATCACGGGTTAACAGATGAACTTAACACAGTGCTGCAGCGTCTCCTAAACACTTGTATTCGGTTCATTTTTAGTCTTAGAAGAGATGAACACGTAACACCATTTCGTCACCAGCTGGGCTGGCTGTCAGTCAGGAGTCGGAGGTTATATTTTCTCGGTATAGTAGTCTATCGGATACTATACCTCCAGACACCGGCATACATAAAGGAAATTTTCTTGAGACGGGCTAATGAGTTAGACAGGCCTTCGCGTCAACCCTCACACACGGAAACCTTCCACATACCGACTCGTCGCACTGCAAGCTATCGAAAATCATTTCACCTGCCAGCGATATATTTCTGGCACTCTCTGCCTGCCGCCATCACAACCTCATCTTCCCTAACCCTCTTTAAATCTCGCCTTCACAACCATTTGTTCTGTAACGTTCTACTTTTCCAGTAATTTATATTTTAGTTTTATAATCGCGAGCGAGATGGCGCGAAGGGACGTTTCGCCCGTGGAACACTGAAGTGTTCGGCTCGGAGGCGCGGGAAGTTTGAAGGAGGTGAAATGACTACGCGTTTCGTTAAAGTTATGAAAATCAAGGGTAACTTGTTGTCTATATATTGAAATACAAATACAAAGTGAGAGTGGAACGTCCGTTCCGTACAAAAGTCAAGAATGTTCTGAGTATTAAATTGTCGTTCTGTGCGTCGGTGATCTCTGTTCCGTCGTTGGATGGGGGTGGTTCATCCCTCCGGGGTCAACATTGGCCAATCGTCGGTAGTCGTGGGTGCGTCGGTCCTCCTTCTCAAGGGTGGCGTTGCCCACTCCCGCTTCCCTGGTTGAAGCGGGGGAAGCGCGTCGGTCCGGCTTGGCGGGCCTGGCGTCGATCGGTGGATCGACGCCGGCCGGGCCTGTTGGCCACCACGTGTTGGCGTACGGGACCGTGCGCGGGCCTGTTTTTTGTCTCCTCGAGTGGCGACTCTTTTTAGGCTGGCGAAACAGGCAAAAGTCACGTACGGTCTCCGCTGGTGGTGCGTGGCGATGTTAACCCGGAGCGGGTCCGCGGGTTGTTGTCGACTCAAGGGTTTCGTCGATTGCCCTTTTCCGGTGGTCCGCGGGTCGTGGCATTTTCCTCCAACGTCGTAAACAAGAGAAAGTCGTTTTCCATGCGCTCAATACATTCTCGTGTGACCGTTTCTATTCCTAACGTATATATTTGTTTCTATTCCTATCATCTACTTTTGAATTAACTAAATTACGCGCGGCTCGCGCGATTCGATTATCGACTGTTTGCGATATGACCGCGGCCTTACGTCACACCTCCCCCCTTATACAAAAGGTGTTGCCAATGTCAACAACTTTTCGAATTTTCCGAATGATTGGACTTGTCTCTGAGACCGTCACATACGTTGTCCCTGGGTTGCTTACGGTCGCGAATCCGCGAGTACTATGGGGTTCCCGGATCTGGCAGTGGTTCGGGGCGTATGTACGCTAGTTTTAGCTTATTTGTGTGGACAATTTTCCTTTTGTTTTTGTCAACGATTATCTCAGCATTCAGGTCATCAAACAATTTAGCGATTTTATAGGGGCCGTCCCAGTGAGCATCGAACTTGGATTCACGGGGCTCTCTAAGCAGGTAAACATCGTCGTCCTCCTTGAAATCTCGAGGGTTTAGGTACCTGTCGTAATAACCCTTGCATTTTGTTTTCGCCTTTTCCAAGTTCTCGGCTGCGCTCGTTTGCATCGTGGTGATTGCAGTGAAAAGGTTGTCATAATATTGAGAGAAGGTGGGAGGCACCTGAACGTCTACAAATTCGGAGGGAATGCGGGCTTTTCTACCAAAGATGAGTTCATGGGGTGTGAATCCCGTGGATTCGTGGACCGCGGTGTTGTACGAAAACATACAAAACCTTACATATTTGTCCCAGTCTCTTTTTTCGCAGTAGTGTTTGAGGTATTCTATGAAGGTGTGATGCGCGCGCTCGAGTGAGCCTAACGATTGTGGGTGGAAAGCGGTGGACTTGATTTGTTGAATTCTGAAGATTCGGCAGAAACTTTTCATCACTTGGCTCATGAAGTTAGAGCCTTGGTCGGTGTGTATTGCCTTGGGACAACCGAATCTGGAGATAAACTGTTCCGCCAGTGTGAGGGCTACTGTTGTTGAATCTATGCTAGGAAGTGGTATGGCGTCAGAGTATTTAGTGAGGTTGTCCTGAATAGTGAGCAAGTATCTGTTTCCGTTTTCGGTTATTGGTAGTGGGCCGACAATATCCATCTGGATCTTGTCAAATGCTTGTTGCGGGGTGTCAGTAATACAGAGGGGTTGCCTCGTTTTCGTCCTCCAGAGTTTGTTTTTCTGGCAACTGTTACAGGTGCGAACGATGTTCGTCACTTCGTCTCGCATGCCTGTCCAGTAGAAATCGTCTCTAATTCGGTTGTACAATTTGGCGACACCCTGGTGACCTCCTACGGCGGATTCGTGATATTCCTGCAGTATTCTCTTTTGCTCGGACTTCGTTGGGAATTTGAGTTCGTTGGTGCAGATGGTAATTGAGTACCCTTGGTTGAAGAATATTGTTTTGAACAGGGTCTCTACCTGATTCCAGGGCAAGTTTCCGAGGTCGTTTCGATTTTTCGAGACGCTACAGGAGGTGATACCGAGTCGATCCATGAGGATTTTCAGACTTTTGATGCTGAGTTCGACGTGTTCGGTTCTAGGCAGGTCGTTGGCTGTCTCTTTAGCAACCAGAAAGAAGAGGAAGCGGTTGTCGGATGGGAGAGCGATGGCCTCGCCAACTGCGCTTGCTGTTTCGCGTAATTTATCGGGGGAAAATTTCCCCTTTTCCAGCAACTCTTTGCTAATCTCGGATGATAAATCGTAATTGGCAGGGATAAAATGTACGAGATGATCTTTCCGCATGGTGAGCGGATCTTTTGTGTAGGTGAAGCAGGAGGCGGATAGGACTAGTGCTGTTCGTTCGTTTACTTTTTCTTCTAGACTTTTATTGTACAAGGTCGCTACGGACAATCGTATCCTCTCTTCCAACCGTCCCCTAGAGGACTCCAAGGAGAGGGGAATCACAACCTCATCCTTAATTTGTGGAACCTGTGGATGATAGGGATTAGCGCCTACCACCGACAGGTCCACCCTGCCCGTCGACGAGGTGCCCGACGACGGTACAGGCTCCATTACCTGGGGAGGGAACCAACAACTCGACCCAGCAGGATACGACGGTCCGGGTTCTATCCCTACACTCCCCTGAAGCGGTGGTACGCACCTACATATCGGTGTTACGCAGTCACCGTTCAACCAACAGGGAAGCGCCCTCCCGCATTGAGTTTGACCTCGTAGTGCGGGAGGCGTCTCGTCTTCGTTAGCCGTCTCGTAAGCGTCGCTGTCACTGTCGTCTGAGGTTACTGATTCAGCTTCTAGGTTAATCTCCATGCAAGATTCAAATCTGTCACCGACCTTTTCCATTCCCCTGACCTCTCTCGCTCTCTCTCCCCAGGCGAGGAAGCAGGTACCCACCAAGTTTTCGCAATCAAAATTGTTTACCCCAGGATCGTTGCCCACTTCGAAATCTACAACCCGTGTTTTGCCTGCGCAGACTAGCACTTGTTCCAGGTTTCTCGAGCGTGATCCTTTCTTTACACCCTCATTCTGTCGGGGGTTAGTAGGAACAGGGTTGCGGGACAGTGCGTCGGCATTGGAGTTAACTCTCCCAGGTTTGTAGGTGATCTCGTAGTCGTACTCGTTGAGTTTAATCTTCCATCTCATTAACTTGGAAGTTGGGTCTTTGGTGTTGTGCAGCCAAACCAAGGGCCGATGGTCAGTGACCAGGGTGAATTTATGGCCGTACAGGTAGGGTCGAAAGTGTGTTACGGCGAATATGATAGCTAGCAGCTCTTTTTCGGTTGTGGAATAATTGATTTCCGCACTGTGTAGTGTCCTGGATGCGTAGGAAATCGGCAAATCTTTGCCGATAGCTCCTTGGCTGAGGACAGCCCCGAGAGCGTAATTTGAAGCGTCAGTGGTAACTACAAATGGCTTGCTGAAATCTGGGTACTGCAGGAGGGGCTCAGAGCAAATAATATCGCGCAGCGTTTCGAATGCCTTTTGAGCGGCGTCGCTCCAGCAAAACGCGATGTCCTTTTTCAGGAGCAGCGTCATGGGCTTCGAGGTCTGGGCGAAATCTTTTATGAACCTACGGTAATACCCTATCAACCCTAGGAATTGTTTCACGTTTTTCCTGGACGTCGGGACGGGAAATTCTTTAACGGCCTTTATTTTTTGCGGGTCGGGTTTCACACCCTCGCTAGTGATGATGTGCCCTAGGTAGCAAATTTCGCGCCGAAGGAACTTGCATTTCTCCGGCTGCAGTGCGAGACCCGCAGTCTGTAGCCTACCTAATAAAACTTTCAGCTTCTGTTCGTGTTCTTCCAACGAGCCTGCGTAGATGACTATGTCATCCATGTACACAAATAGCTCGACTCCCTGAAGGCCCGAGAGTATCTTGTCCATGAGGCGTTGGAAGGTCGAGGAGGCATTTTTCAGGCCAAAGGGCATTCGGTTGAACTCATAATGTCCGTACAATGTGGAAAACGCGGTTTTTGATTTCGACTCCGGGTCCATTGGCACCTGGTGGAATCCTGAGGCTAAGTCGAGGGTGCTAAAGTATTTAGCGCCGCCGAGTTGATCAAGGATATCAGTAATATTCGGCAGCGGGTACGCGTCGCTGACCGTTTTTTCGTTGAGGGACCGATAATCAATCACCATGCGCCAGCGGGGTTTGCCTGACGAATCCGACTTTTTAGGTACAATCCAGACGGGGGAATTGTATGGCGAGTCGGATGGCTGAATTATATTGTTCTCGAGGAGCGCGTCTACCTGTTTTTGGATTTCCTGCTTGTGAATCTGTGGATACCTATACTGTTTTGTGTTGATGGGATTCTCGTCTGTCGTCACGATTTTGTGCTTTAACACATTCGTGGAGCCTAGTTTGTCGCCAGGTAAGCAAAATTGGAAGGGGTAAGCCACTATACTCCCCATTACGCTGGTCTTTTCTTCCTCGTTTAATTCATCTAGTTGAAGGAGCGCTGATAACTTCAAGAGTCGGTCGGTTGCCGTTTGGTCTTCGTCTGCGCCGGGACTGCCCAAGCGAGCGGAACGAGCTAGTGGGGGTCGCGTTTCGAAATCTTCCAGTTGTACGGGAGGGACGGTGATATTCACGTGTTCGGTGGTGCTATTAATCGCGAATACCTGTACGACGCCGTCCCTTTGCGTAGCGAGCGCTTCACCTAAATATATACCTGGCGCGGAATTTATTCTTCTTATATATCCCTCGTGTTGGTTCACGTTTTTTACTGGGATGCTCACGAGCTTTTTAGACCGAGGGGGTAGGTCGAAGGACGAGTGGTTGCAGAACGGGAATCTTTCCCCGCGGAGAATTAATTCACCAGGTAATCTTTCGCGGAAGGCGAGTAGGGCCTCTTGTTTGGTTAGGAAAGCCATGCCTAAAATACCGGATTGCTTGATTGGGAATTTATTATCGACAATCTGGAATTTTATCTCGATGCCGCGTAGGGTAGTCGTGACTTCCCCGTACGTGCGAAGTAGGCCTGAGCCGATTCCGCTCAAGTGATATATCTTTCGGGTGCACACGTCTAGCTCGGGAAGGACCGCGTTTTCCTTTATCAAATTTAGTTGAGATCCCGTGTCAATTAAAAAATTATCTTGTCCGATATTAAAGGCGGAGGTTTTCTCTAGAACGATTACGGGAAGCTGGGCCACTACATCGGCGTCGAGGTCGTACGCGATTCGGTAGGTTCCGCACGCGCTCTCATGATTGCACCCCCCGTCGCGCTGATCCGAGGAGTGTTGTTGGAGCTTAAAGCTCCCTGAGTCGACGCGTTCTGTTGCTGGTTAGGGTTCGATCGCGAGTAGTGGTGTTCTCTACCGCGCATCGCGTGGCGATCCGGACCCCACGGCTGCCTACGTTTATTGCCGTAACTGCCTCGAGCTTGGTCGGCCTGAGGCCTCCCGTCTGGGCAATTCCTTCTCAGGTGCCCAGGTTTCCGGCAAAGGAAGCCGTCGTTCGTCTGGAGCACGCGGGCGGTTTGCGGTCTTTCGCGGAGGTTGTTGCTTCTCGAAGAGTCAACCCTTTCTCTGTTATCGATTATTCGTGATCGGAGCTTGCGATGCTCTTCCTCGTTTATGGCGACTTCGATTGCCTCGCGTAGGTCTTGCGGGTTTTCCCGCCTAACCTGAGCTTCGATGGTATCGTTGAGACCCGTAATAAAGTTATTTCGCGCGCTATCTCTGGCCCTGGTTTTTACACCATATCGCGTCTCCGGGGTGCATTCGCGGTCAATGGCGTGCAGTATATCGTCTAGCAGTTCGGTCGTACGAATTCCGTACTGCATAGCGGATTCTCCCTGCTTTTGGCAAATAACCGAGAGGGACGTCTGCAGCGAATCAAGGGCGTTTCGGGGGATGAAAACCTTCTCCAAATCGTTCAAAAGTTCCTCGAGATCGTAGTTGTCCCTGCGTTGGCGCACATATCCTTTCGCTTCGCCAGTAACTTTTCTCTCGATTATTTTAATCAGGAATGCCCTCTCTACAGGGTTTACGGACTTCCACACGTCCCTACAATCCTTTGCAAATTTCCAGATGGGAATTGACTTGCCGTCGAACGTCGGAAGGATGTCCGATGCTAATTTCAGGGAAATGCGCGGGCTAAATGAGTCTGCGCTGTGCGCGCTCGACGCGGGCGGCTCGTTTTCGAACGATTCTGAACCGTAATCTGGACGGGCGAATTGACTTCGGTAATTAGGCGGCCTCACGAACGGATGGTCAATTGCCTCCGGTAATTCTACGTACGGTACGAGTTCTCTAATTTCGTTTCCATGACCTAACCCGCGATTTCCGAAGTCCGAGAAGGGGACTAACGCATCTGCGTTGTCTTCTATCACCCACGAGCTCGTTGATAAATTACGTTTACTCATTTTCCCACTGTGCGTTATGCGCCTTGAAAATCTATGCCTATTTCCGTACAAATCCTATTGGTCACAACGAGATATGTATTGCATGCGACTTACTCGACTTGCCGATCCGTGAATGGCCAACTTCCTGCGTGTTGATTGTTGATCGATGACGTCTTCCTTCTCGGGCTGGTTCCGCTGATCCTCCTTCCGTTGTCGGTATCGTGGTATGTGTGGCCACGATGCGGTCAGGGTGTTTCGTTTTCCGCCTGTGATTTCAGGTATCTGCGAGCACGGCCGCTGAAAATCACGTCCTCCGGCATTCGCCCTCTGCTCCTGGGGAAACCGTGCAAAAACCCAGGAGGGAGAAGATGGCACACGAACACTCACTGCTTCAGTCTTTGCTTCAGTCTTTTCCACAATAATTCACGAAATTCGCAATGTCTTTATCAGTCTCAAATTTTTCCGAATTTTCCGCGCACTCACGAGCTGGCGAATCCCACCAAGCTGTCACCACTGTAACGTTCTACTTTTCCAGTAATTTATATTTTAGTTTTATAATCGCGAGCGAGATGGCGCGAAGGGACGTTTCGCCCGTGGAACACTGAAGTGTTCGGCTCGGAGGCGCGGGAAGTTTGAAGGAGGTGAAATGACTACGCGTTTCGTTAAAGTTATGAAAATCAAGGGTAACTTGTTGTCTATATATTGAAATACAAATACAAAGTGAGAGTGGAACGTCCGTTCCGTATAAAAGTCAAGAATGTTCTGAGTATTAAATTGTCGTTCTGTGCGTCGGTGATCTCTGCTCCGTCGTTGGATGGGGGTGGTTCATCCCTCCGGGGTCAACATTGGCCAATCGTCGGTAGTCGTGGGTGCGTCGGTCCTCCTTCTCAAGGGTGGCGTTGCCCACTCCCGCTTCCCTGGTTGAAGCGGGGGAAGCGCGTCGGTCCGGCTTGGCGGGCCTGGCGTCGATCGGTGGATCGACGCCGGCCGGGCCTGTTGGTCACCACGTGTTGGCGTACGGGACCGTGCGCGGGCCTGTTTTTTGTCTCCTCGAGTGGCGACTCTTTTTAGGCTGGCGAAACAGGCAAAAGTCACGTACGGTCTCCGCTGGTGGTGCGTGGCGATGTTAATCCGGAGCGGGTCCGCGGGTTGTTGTCGACTCAAGGGTTTCGTCGATTGCCCTTTTCCGGTGGTCCGCGGGTCGTGGCATTTTCCTCCAACGTCGTAAACAAGAGAAAGTCGTTTTCCATGCGCTCAATACATTCTCGTGTGACCGTTTCTATTCCTAACGTATATATTTGTTTCTATTCCTATCATCTACTTTTGAATTAACTAAATTACGCGCGGCTCGCGCGATTCGATTATCGACTGTTTGCGATATGAACGTGGCCTTACGTCACAGTTCCAAGCTAAACTATGTGATGCGCAGCGATAATCTTGGGGAATTACTAATGCTGCTACACCCCATAAGGAAAAATTGATGAATTCGCTCACCCCTATTATTCTTATATAACTTGAGAAATTAACTAAATTGCGAAGGTATCAATTATATTGTTAGTTTTCAAATTTTACGCGCCGTTATGCTTAAAGCAATGTAAATTATATTTAGCCGGCTCATGAGCTACAATGTGCCAGTTTATTTTTATGATTAGTTTTATTTTCTTTTTTTTATTTTTATTTTTATCTTTACTCTTCGTTATGTTAGTTTTAAGTTTTGCGCATCGAGCGACCAAATGTTAGTCTATAAGTATCCTAGTTAACTATTAATTTGTTCAGAAGCGAGTGTAAGCAAAAATCGCGCTTTTCTGCGTCAACCGCTTGATCTAAGTCATCTTTAATCCTACATTTATATTAATATCGTACTATCTTCTCAATCACGAAATTCGCTTATCTTTATATATTATGTTATCATTTGCCCTATAGTTTACTTGGGCATAATAAACATTATCAAATCAAATCAAATCTCTCTCTCTCTCTCTCTCTCTCTCTCTCTCTCTCTCTCTCTCTCTCTCTCTCTTTCAACTACGCAAAGAACGTTTTGACACGTCGTTCTATAGGCTGACGGCACAACGGGCATGACGTTCCATAAGTACGATGGCGATCGTCGCAAGGAGTGCACGTAATTAAATGTCCACACGGCAGGTACATCGTGGTCGGTCGATTCCTAAAGCAAATTGAGCATGGTCTCAACTCAAGGTCGGCTTCTTCCTCGTCGTCAGATTCGACACGAGCACGACGACGGCCTGGAACGATCGCCGCTTCCGCCTGGATAACGGGTGCGGGAGGTGCATTCGGCACAACAGGCGCAGCGGGCTCCGCTGCTATCACGACGTTTGGTGGAACGACTTCATCACCATCATCGTCGTCGTCGCTCGAAATGACGGCCTCGATGGGAATATCTGCCACATCATCAACGTCAGCGTTGTCGTTTAACGCATTTTCTGCTACCCTTGCTGGTGGCTCCGGCGGATTCTCGAGTTCCGCGCGTTGTCGTACTTCGTTGTTTTCTGCAGTAGTGAAAATACTTGATTACATCGATGATGAGCACGAGAAAATGAAAATTATAAATAAATAAGCGTCTAGGTAAGTATAGCTCGTTATGACGACTTTTAATATGAAGTACTCTAAATGTTTACCGTGTACTTCACCGTCTTCGGCGCGGATGACAGCGGCCAAGGGGTTGCCGTTGCCGAGAGGAAAGTCGGCTCGTACGGGCAACTCGGCGATGTTCTCTTCATCTCCATGGGCTGTAAAAAATTTAACTTATCGTATTTTTAAGAAAATATGGTGTATTGCGTGTTTTTTAAATTTGTTTATACCCACCCTGACGCATATAATCGACGGCCTCCATTGCTCGCCTGTGTCGTGGTATTACCGCCATACGTAGAAAATCGTCTACACTTATTCTGCAAATAAAAAAGTCGAATGTGGCCATTATTGGTGGAAAATAAAATCAGATTATTAACGTAAAAAACTAAGGTACTCTCGTTAATAATACTTACCGTCCCGCGTTCAATTCCTCCTGTTGGCAAGCCAATCTCGCGTCTTCGTGACGTTGGCGAGCTCTGCGGCCTCGTCGAATTCGTTCTCCACGTTGCAAGCGCTGAAAATCAATGTCCTGGCTGGCAATCAGCGTATTGAGTTTGCCTAGAACGTGAAAAATTATTTTTTAGAGAATAATATATATAAAAAAAAAATCAACGCGGCTGGAAGTAGTTCTTTAAATGCTGACAACCAATAATAACAATTATACGTACGAAGGAAAATCCAGACATTCGGGTGACTACCCCCAAGCCTCCCACAAATGTACCGGTTGAAGGTTTCGCAAATATTGTTCGTACGAGTCGGTGCTCTTCCCACCGATATGATATCGCCCAGCGGGACCCACTGACGACGAAAATAATGCATGACCTGCAGTACTCCGGGATATTGCAATGCAATACGATCCGCGGTGGCATCTATGCTGACGAGAGCTTCTGCTTGACGCTCGACGGGTAAGAGAGGAATTCCCATTAGCTGCCACAGGATGTCCTTAGGAGCTTGGCGTCGCAGAAGTGTCCGCCATTTTTTTAACAGCGCCTGAATAGGATAATAACATTTGTGAATAGCCAACCAATAGTTATTATTATTATGCGTCGGTATCAATCGCTAGTACGAGTTCGATAATGACTGTGGGACTTTTTAAATTGCACTTATTTTATTTAAAAAAGTGGGCCGAATTTCCTAACAATTTAGTGTATCAATCGTTTTAGTGTATAATTCAATATATATATATATAATAAAAAAACGTTTACTTGGCAGTAGTGAAACCAACAGCCTCGGAGTGCAGCATTCGGGAAAACGTTGCGAACGGCCGCGATGATGGCTCTCTCATAGTGACTCGTGACAACTCGTAATCCGTTCTCTAATCCCGGCGCCAAGTTCGAAAGGAAGCGAAGAACAGCTTCATACATGGCAGTCGTACGCCTTTCGCAGAGAATGAAAGCTACCGGAAATCCCTGTAAAATAAAATATGTAATACTTAAACTATAACGTTATATAAACGAAACTGTTAAAACGAAATTCAAATTGATACGTACCACGCCCATGAATCTCACGTACACTATCAACAGCTGGCAAGACGCTGGCCGTCCCGGAACAATCTAAATGTGAATTTAATAAGGTATTACAAATAATAACACTTTGTATACAAACAAATATGTATGTATGTATGTATTTGTGATACACCGACTCCCCGGAGGGTTGCGGGCTCCCTGGTACTCGTCTCTCTCCTCCTTCCTTATCCGTTGTCGTCGGTTCGATTCTCGAGTCTGGAGCTTCATCGCGCCCCGACAGGTGTCGGCCTCGGACATACGGCTATAGTCGTAGTTCGTACGTCCTATAGCCGGAGCTTCGTCATCGTCCGTTTTGCCTTCACCCACGGGACTTCAGTCTCGGGAATCGAACCCATGACAGTCTCCCAGTCTTTTTGGCTTACCAGACCAAGGCGCTGGCCCTTTCCTTTAGACCTACTTTTTAAGGTGGATTCCGAACCACCAGGATTACAGTAAAAGCACATAGAAAAATCCATTGGTGCCCGACCCGGGAATCGAACCCGGACCCACTGCGTGTGAGCCCGCATCCGAAACCACTCGGCCACTGCTCTCCCTATACAAACAAGTATTAAAATTGATTTCATAATATAATCATAATCATAACAACGTTAACAATATTAATAATAATATTGAAAAAAATGTTGTTCCTCATTTAAGAAATTAAAAAAATATATTTTTCTTACGCGAAACGTGCCATCGAGATATATCTCCACTGCATCCGTCAGCCGTTGCAGCATTTCGTGATTGGCGAAAACAAGTGCGGAATATCCGTCGGTAGATCTCGCGCAACCCCGGTAGAAATCCCGCACTGGCTCATACTCGTCGAGCACCCGAGAAAATTCCTCAAGCATCCGTCAGTAGAGGTCGTTCAAAACGACCTCTACTGACGGATGCAGTGGAGATATATCTCGATGGCACGTTTCGCGTAAGAAAAATATATTTTTTAATTTCTTAAATGAGGAACAACATTTTTTTCAATATTATTATTAATATTGTTAACGTTGTTATGATTATGATTATATTATGAAATCAATTTTAATATTTGTTTGTATACAAAGTGTTATTATTTCTAATACCTTATTAATTTCACATTTAGATTGTTCCGGGACGGCCAGCGTCTTGCCAGCTGTTGATAGTGTACGTGAGATTCATGGGCGTGGTACGTATCAATTTGAATTTCGTTTTAACAGTTTCGTTTATATAACGTTATAGTTTAAGTATTACATATTGAAACGTTTCGCGTTTGTGTCATTTCGATTTTATCGAAATTAGGTTGAATTTATTTAGAACAGAGTTCATGTGCAGGACCGGAGGACGCAATTGTTTGGGGGTAAGGAAGTCGCCTCAGATAACACTCTCATCCGAAGACCTGGTGCCTGGTTCATCACTGGAGACAGGGAATTCGTAGAGGTGTTAAAGTGGGTAGATGTATAAGAGTTACGTTGTGAATTGTCAATCGGGGAAAATTAATTATTTTGACGGAACTGTGTGATCGATTGAGACGCGATTTTTATAAATTGATTGTGTGAAGATCGTGGAGTTTGTTGTACCAGTTTGGACGATAAGGATGACAAACGAGTCGTTGAAATAAAGACGGCAATTGCACGAAAATTAGATGCACGAGCGCGCGACGAGACGAGCCTGAAATTATTATAATTTCGCTGCTCGATATTCGGGACTTTATTTCGGCCGATTCGGAGAATTTCTCGAGTTAATCCTTTTATTGCCCTATTGTTCCGCGCCCGAGGTAAGCCGCCTATGACGTGACACGGCGTATAGGCCGGCGACTGCCCGTCGGAATATTCTATTTCGTCTGAGCGAGGACTCCACTGCGCGAGCTTTGATTTTCTATCAACAAAAGATTGTTATTAACAATTAACTCTGTGCATTATTAAGTGATGGCTGGCATCGTGACACGCGCGTAGTTCTTTGGTAGACGCGGACGGAGGGGAGTACGATACTCCAGCCCGTGCGCAAGTTGAGGAGTTTATTTAAAGGTTTGTTTACGTGCGTGGGTGGGATTAAGGATGCGTGTGTCTTGGATGATGTTGACCGTGGTCAGGACTGTAACGATTTAAATAGGGCAGCGAGACAAACCGGATTGTTATGATTATGGAATAGAGTATCGGTGATCGAGAAATAGTGGGGTAATGCGGGTCAGAGGTTTCTCGGAACTGAGATCGGTTTGGAATTATTTGCGGGGCGATACAATATCGCAGCGCAGATAATTTTAAGGATGCTGGTTCTTTTGCCGGGCGATACGATATCGCAGGGCGGAGGGGGAGGAGGATTTTCAGTGCCGGGTGATGCAATATCGCAGGGCAGGAAAAGTGAAAAAGGGAAAAGTTTTTGTCGGGCAATACAATATTGCAGGACAAAATGTCGAAGCCGGATTTTATGTCGGGCGATACAATATCGCAGGACAAAAGAAATACGAGGAATTCTGTCGGGCAATACAATATTGCAGGACAAAATCAAGAAGGAGGATCTTTTGTCGGGCGATACAATATCGCAGGGCGAGAATAATTATGAGGAATCTTGTCGGGCAATACAATATTGCAGGACAAGAGATGGATTTTTCTGTCGGGCGATACAATATCGCAGGACACAAAATAAGGTGGAGGAATTTTTGTCGGGCGATACAATATCGCAGGACAAAAAGAATTATGAGGAATCTTAATGAACTAAATGAGCCTGGGCTATGCTCAGAGGAATCTTGTGGGCCGATGCAATATCGGGGCACAAGATCGGAAACTATAACTAAATGAGCCTGGGCTTTGCTCAGAGGATTTGCGAGGATCACAGGAATATGACGCTCACAAATAGTAGGAGATGCTTTCGGTAGGAAAGTTGGAATTGAAGTGAAGTATCGGGTCCTCGCGCAGCGCGCTTATATAGGCCGAATTCGACCAACGTTGCGCGTGGACCGTTGGTGACGCGGCCGAGCCAACGGCTTGTCCGCCCGCTCGGCTTGTTTACATGCCGAGCGGCTGTACGAACGGCCGATTTTAAAATCTTGGTCGGGGGTATGCCGTTACGTTACAATATTTTATTTTACAGGGATTTCCGGTAGCTTTCATTCTCTGCGAAAGGCGTACGACTGCCATGTATGAAGCTGTTCTTCGCTTCCTTTCGAACTTGGCGCCGGGATTAGAGAACGGATTACGAGTTGTCACGAGTCACTATGAGAGAGCCATCATCGCGGCCGTTCGCAACGTTTTCCCGAATGCTGCACTCCAAGGCTGTTGGTTTCACTACTGCCAAGTAAAAGTTTTTTTATTATTGTAACGCGACAAGTGCCGCGTCACACTTCAACGAGCGCGCACTATAGAACGAGCGCGCGCTCTCGCGCACACGAGTGTCCACCTGGGTAACCGCGAGCCCGCGATACCAGCAGCGAGAGGTGTGACCGACGGCCGCACGCGAACCACAACTCCGGAACACGCGCGCAGCGCCATCCGGCGTCTGCCCCGGGCGAAAAAGCACGCGCGCGCGCACGCTGGAGCCCAAGGCCAAGCCGCCTAGCAACAGGCGACGCGCACATGGCTGTGACGTCACACCAAAAATTCATTAAAACGGAATAAATCGCTAGCGGCTGTAATTATGCCACTAAAAATCGCGCACTAGCACCTTTCTACCATATGAAACACGCGCTGTCGTGTTAAGGCCTCTAAAACGACATACAACCGGAGACAACATAAAAAACCGCCAAAACACCATTTAATCCGATAATTTCGGCCGAACCTGGCCTATTACACCTGCGGAAAAATCAAGGCAAAACAATAACGTAGGAGAACAACATTTCCATCGCGCGGAAAAGCCAATAAATTAACTTTTCCGGCTCAGCCAATCCGAGCGCGGGAATATCACGCCACGCGCCGAGCGATCTGCCGCCGCCGCCCCGCTTCACCGCGCACGCGGCGACGTGGCCGAGCGTCGCACCTCCCCGCCTATCCTCGCGAACCGAGCATATAAAAGGCGACGCCGCGGCGGCCGGCTCACTCTTCTTCTTCGACAACGCAAGCGAACCGGAGTCACGCGCTGCGTACCAGCGCCTAAGTGTATTAGTGCCGTCCCTACTATAAGCCAACGACCAACGTGGTGGACTCAGAATTCGGATCGAGGAAGCGAAGCGGTGTCGGAGATCGGCGGCGACGAGCCTGGAGGAGCGTGGGACAGCTCATCGCAACTCAGCGTGGACAACTCGTCGCAATTTAACGTAGATAAACCGTCGTTTTTACGACGAACACTCGCAAATATCTCCGCTCGTTTATCTAACCCTAAATCCGGAAATCTCGATCAGAGTCCGAGAAGTAAAATAAATCCGGAGAATTCGATGTCTAGCGCACTTTGCGTGACCACACCGAATTCTCGAGGATATCAAGTGGTGACGATTCAGCGAGAATAATTGGCCAAAGCGCATGGCGCGCATTAACCAATCTCACTGAATTAGCTGGCGAAAACGCAATTTGTTGGAATCCGCTTATAGCTAGCGGGGCCCAGGAAATTGTCGAAGCCGCAAAAAGTCTCTCGACTCGAATTCAGAATAGCTCTCGAGGCCGAAGTCGAGAGCACGAGACCCGAGTCTGTCGACGTCGAGCCAAAGCTCCGCCGTACAGTTCTCACGCACGTGGTCGCGGAATTTGAAGATTCCGCATCGCCACGAACTCGGGTTCTTCGCACAGGCGTGCGGCACTCGTTCGTTTACACCAGCGACGTGCCGGTAGATCGCCTGAAACCCTGCGCAGGACCACCCGACGTAAATCGGGCGACACGTGGTTGGGTGTGTGCGTGGACCGCCAAGAGGACACACACACAGGCGTGTGGAGCCATAAAGGCACGACCGTGAGTGGACGGGAAAACACCTGAAACCCAACATTCGAATCGGGAGTCCCGATTCGTCTGTGGTTGGGTGTGTGCGTATTCGCGTGGCGAATCGCACACAGGTGTGCGTCACTCACCCGTGTCTCAAGGGCTCCAAGCAGAACGTCTGAAACCCAGCGTCTAGCCCGGTTTATCGAGGATCCTGTAGGCGGTTGGGTGTGCGAGGCCCTTGATTCGCGGGATCGGAACGAATTCCGCACCTCGGTGCCTGTCGCTGAAGAGCGGCAGCCCCTCCCTCCACCACATCTTGTAGGGAAACGCGGCGAGCAGTAACACGCTTCGTCGCTCGTCTCCGCCGACCCGATACGCCGCAATCACATACGTACAGCGATAGAACAACGTCATCGCACCTCCCTGTACTTCGAATCATCCTCCGAAATTCTTGGCCATCCATCCGCCAAGTCCGATGATGATAACTCGCGGCCGAGCAGCGATCTAGTATTGTTCGCTCGTCCGTGTCTGAGGACAATCTTCCGTGGTAATTACCCAACGTGGCCGAAAACGCGTTAGGGTAAATTATTCAGTAGACGAACAAAACGCACGCAGATCCAGTGCACGAAGAGCACTTAGGACGTGAATATTTCTTTAATTTAACATCACAGGATATCGGGCTTCTCCCGTTTCAGATTACGCTGTTTAGCAGGCTAAGCAGTGTCAACAGTCGCGACGCGACCAAACAAGTCAACAAAATTGAGTGTAAAGCTCCGTGCGCGGACGTCTTGCGAGCGCACGAATACTTAACTAAAGGAATAGGAAAATTAACCCGGGCTTCTCCCGTTTGAGTAGCACGCCGCGTAGCAGGCTACGCGGCGCCACAAATCGCGGCAGCGTAACGCGATACCAATCATTAAGGAAATTGAGTGTTAAGCTCCGTGCGCGGACATCTCGCGAGTGCACGAATCGTACAATAGCAAAACAAATAACTCAGACTTCGGTCTGCATGAGACGACGATCCGGCCTCACTGGATCAAGTCTAGAACCAGTTAGCAATCATAAAAATTGAGTGTAGAGCTCCACTCGAGAGCATCCAGCGATCGAGTGAATTAATAATTTCGTTATCACACAGCCAGGACTAGTTCCTCATCAGATTATCGGTCAGTAACAGGCAGGGCTTGAGAGATCCCAACACCCATTCTCTACCTCCCGTTTACGTCCTGCACCACCATTTGCCTTCAAGTACACTCCTACCGAGTGCCGATGATGAAGAAGGCTGACTCTTGATAGCAAAACCTGACCTGAGGCACCTCCTAAAAACACCTAAAAGTCACATCCAGACGCCTACCCCAGAATTAACTTTGCCCGGTCCAGCACTGAACAAGACTCGCCCGCCGCTGAGAGAGCGAGCGAGCCCCTTCCCCTCGCGTTCGCGGTTCACGAAATCGCGAAACGTTTCATTCATATATTGAATTATACACTAAAACGATTGATACACTAAATTGTTAAGAAATTCGGCCCACTTTTTTAAATAAAATAAGTGCAATTTAAAAAGTCCCACAGTCATTATTGAACTCGTAATAGCGATTGATACCGACGCATAATAATAATAACTATTGGTTGGCTATTGACAAATGTTATTATCCTATTCAGGCGCTGTTAAAAAAATGGCGGACACTTCTGCGACGCCAAGCTCCTAAGGACATCCTGTGGCAGCTAATGGGAATCCCTCTCTTGCCCGTCGAGCGTCAAGCAGAAGCTCTCGTCAGCATAGATGCCACCGCGGATCGTATTGTATTGCAATATCCCGGAGTACTGCAGGTCATGCATTATTTTCGTCGTCAGTGGGTCCCGCTGGGCGATATCATATCGGTGGGAAGAGCGCCGACTCGTACGAACAATATTTGCGAAACCTTCAACCGGTACATTTGTGGGAGGCTTGGGGGTAGTCACCCGAATGTCTGGATTTTCCTTCGTACGTATAATTGTTATTATTGGTTGTCAGCATTTAAAGAACTACTTCCAGCCGCGTTGATTTTTTTTTTATATATATTATTCTCTACAAAATAATTTTTCACGTTCTAGGCAAACTCAATACGCTGATTGCCAGCCAGGACATTGATTTTCAGCGCTTGCAACGTGGAGAACGAATTCGACGAGGCCGCAGAGCTCGCCAACGTCACGAAGACGCGAGATTGGCTTGCCAACAGGAGGAATTGAACGCGGGACGGTAAGTATTATTAACGAGAGTACCTTAGTTTTTTACGTTAATAATCTGATTTTATTTTCCACCAATAATGGCCACATTCGACTTTTTTATTTGCAGAATAAGTGTAGACGATTTTCTACGTATGGCGGTAATACCACGACACAGGCGAGCAATGGAGGCCGTCGATTATATGCGTCAGGGTGGGTATAAACAAATTTAAAAAACACGCAATACACCATATTTTCTTAAAAATACGATAAGTTAAATTTTTTACAGCCCATGGAGATGAAGAGAACATCGCCGAGTTGCCCGTACGAGCCGACTTTCCTCTCGGCAACGGCAACCCCTTGGCCGCTGCCATCCGCGCCGAAGACGGTGAAGTACACGGTAAACATTTAGAGTACTTCATATTAAAAGTCGTCATAACGAGCTATACTTACCTAGACGCTTATTTATTTATAATTTTCATTTTCTCGTGCTCATCATCGATGTAATCAAGTATTTTCACTACTGCAGAAAACAACGAAGTACGACAACGCGCGGAACTCGAGAATCCGCCGGAGCCACCAGCAAGGGTAGCAGAAAATGCGTTAAACGACAACGCTGACGTTGATGATGTGGAAGATATTCCCATCGAGGCCGTCATTTCGAGCGACGACGACGATGATGGTGATGAAGTCGTTCCACCAAACGTCGTGATAGCAGCGGAGCCCGCTGCGCCTGTTGTGCCGAATGCACCTCCCGCACCCGTTATCCAGGCGGAAGCGGCGATCGTTCCAGGCCGTCGTCGTGCTCGTGTCGAATCTGACGACGAGGAAGAAGCCGACCTTGAGTTGAGACCATGCTCAATTTGCTTTAGGAATCGACCGACCACGATGTACCTGCCGTGTGGACATTTAATTACGTGCACTCCTTGCGACGATCGCCATCGTACTTATGGAACGTCATGCCCGTTGTGCCGTCAGCCTATTCGCTGTGTGCACGGCGACAACTAGCGCCGCGAGTAGCCGAATGGCGAACTTTTGGCACAATATTTTATACACGATACATAGGAAACGGTGAGTAAATAATTATTTAATAATTATTTCGTGAATGTCAGCATTATCGTTTCTTATGAAAAGAAAGGCAATTCGGCGTAGTACAGCCTGAAATACTTTCCTTCGGATAATACATGTATTTGATGTGAAATAACATTTATCAGATCTGACAGCTCGACGAGGTTAGGCGCATGGAGGTTAGGCTGCGAACGAGCTTTGCAGCCGTAAAACATTCAATCCCATTCAATCCTCAATCAAAAATTAAAGGCGAGGCACTTGCAGTGTCCCACGTATGTCGAGTGGAAGAAATTAGTCCGAGTGGAACGTCTCCTGGCCGAATAAGTGCCAGCGTGATTAGGCAAACGTCAGTCACGCTGCCTCCGTACAAAGTACATTTGGAAGTGAGTAATAAGCATAGTTATAGGAAATCGCTTCTTTACGTCCCTTTACATTTGCGATTAACAATTTGATTTTCTTTTAAATTTCAGATTGACAATAGCCGTAACGTATTTGCAGTCGAATATACGTGTGTCGCAGCTGCTGGACACAAGTGTAAACACATTTACGCACTGATACACTACGTTAACTCGGACAGAAGTGCAACCAAGACTAGTCTTGAGCAAGAATGGGGTAAGCCCTCAGATAGTCAGCTTGGAAAAGCAATCTACGCCAAGCCACTAGTGATTGCGGACTGCTTCAAAACAAAATATCACTTGAAGGAAGTCAACGTTGCTCCGTACAACATTCAGCTGTCAGACTTCGCTGAACAGACAAGCCCTTTATATGCAGTTGTGAAGGAGGAAAGCCGAACGACAGCAGAAAGAATTGTTCGTTTAATATTGACACATAACATCAGTGAGGCTGTAAAAATTAGCACAGTAAGATCTTGCGAGGCTTGCATTTCGAATCTGTTGATTTTTGCACAAGAAAGCGAGTTATACCTCCAGGACGCGAATATTGTAGATCAAGACTTAAAAGACTTTTACGAGAAAAATGTTCAGTTGACTGAGTTGGAAATTACCGAGTTATGTATTCGCACGGAGGAGCAACATACTTGTTCGGAATGGGTCAGCGCTAGAAAATGTAGGATCACAGCTAGTTCCAAAGCACATTTAATCAAAATTCGAACAAAAAAAGATATCACTAATCTGCTAAGCAGTTTTTTAAAAGATTCACAGGGAGTGTCTAGTCAAGCCATGGAGTACGGTAAAAATAATGAAAGAGCTGCGATCGCAGAGTACGCGAGAGAATTTAAGGTACGCGTTTTTCACATCGGCCTTCTCGTCTTACATGCTCAGCCGTGGCTTAGTGCTTCTCCAGATGGAATAGTAGTCGAGGATGAATGTATCACGAAGTTGGTAGAAGTAAAGTGTCCATTCACATGCAAAAGTGTTCCAGTATTCGACGCGCTCACAGGGAAGTTTAATGTTCCCTACGTCGAGATCGTTAATAATAACGTCGAGTTAAAATGCGGACATATGTACTACACGCAATGCCAGGTGCAACTGTACGTTACAGGATTGTCCGAATGTGATTTGTTCATATGGTCCCCGAAAGGAAGTCACCGTGTAACCGTACTCAGGGACGATGTTTTTTTGATGAATTTGATCGATAAGTTGCACGACTTCTATTTTCAATTTTACCTCCCAGCGTTAGTCAATGCCGAAAAAGAAAATGTCGCCCCAAAGTAATCTTCTCTTTTAACGCAAATTTGTAATGCTCAAGTGATGTATATCGTTGAGACGACAAAATTGTACTCAATTAATGTGATATTAAACGATTACGTTTGTGATATTAATTGATAGAACTCTACGTATACGTCCAGATTATATTTATTATATCGTTGTCATTATTCGACTCTGGAAAATAATATTAGTTACACATTACGTGTGTTTGTGCTGAACTGAAAACAAACTCATAAAAACATGTATGTGACGCGGAAATAAAAATACGAAGCTAGTGATGCCGTCAAGACTCGAGAAATCTCGAATTTTCGAGACAAGACAAGAAATTTCTTGTCTTGAGCTCAAGAATTCTTGTCTCAAATTCAAAATGTCTTGTCTCGACTTTCGAGACAAGACAAGACATAGATCTCGAGACTCGAGATTTCTTGATCGAGAAATCTCGAGTCTCGAGATTTCTCGAGGTCTCTCGAGATTTCTCGAGATTCTCGAGATTTCTCGAGATTTCTCTAGATTCTCGAGATTTCTCGAGATTTCTCGAGATTCTCGAGATTCTCGAGATTCTCGAAATTTCGCGAGATTTCTCGAGATTCTCGAAATTTCTCGAGATTTCTCGAGATTGTCGAAATTTCTTGATATTCTCGAAATTTCTCGAGATTTTTCAAGATTTCATGAGATTTTCCGAGATTGTAGAAAAGGATGAGACAGAATTACGAACTGTTCTCGATGAGATAAAAATCTGAAAAAATAGAGTATATGGAAAGTGCTGAAAAGATTATTTTGTAATAATAATTCTTGAAAATAGTTATTAACAAATAACTTAAATAAATTATTTCGCAAAAAATTACCCGGCAACCTAATTTTTTTTTAATGTAAACGATTTGGTTTTTTTGTTGGACACGTATGAACTTTTGCAGACTTTTTAGTGTTGTTTGAAAAAAGCGTTTTTTTAAGTATAAAATAAAAAATCAGAAAAAAAATAAACAGATTTGTTTCACAACAACAAAAGTTAGGTTGCCGAGTAATTTATTGCACTATTATTTAAGTAATTTAGTAATAACATTTTTCAATTTGTTCAATTATTAGGATAATTTCGTGATTGGCTCTGGTCTTCCTCAGCGACGAATCGTTGCTCGAGTTTGGAACCTCTTGGGACGGCACTACCGCGCGGGGCTCCACGGAACCCCCTCGCGGCGCGCCCCTGTTATTCTTGCTCGAGCACACGAGACGCCGCTGGGGCAGCCATTACTTAGATTCGGTGCCGGCTCACGTGCGCAAGCAACATGTAGTTGCTCTTGAAAATACGGTTTTACTCATCGGTGTCATATCAATACTCGGTCAACTCATTTCTGCATTCTTTCCTGTGCCTACTCATCATACATTTGTGTCATTTCAACAGTCAGGAAAAGTGTATTCTCAGTTTCTGTGCACTCAAATAAAACACGTGGTCGCTCACCGGCAAAAGGACTCTCGCGCTCTCTCACTCTAGTGGTGCTCACACTCTCTCGGTCTCACTCACTCTCACGGGCAACTCATCAGTGTCATTTCTAACGCGATTCGCGACGAACTTTCTTCGCGCTGTGTGCTAATTCGCCGCACTTCCAACGTGTACATATTAATAATAAATCTAGCGATTAAATTTTCCCTGTGATAAATTGGTGTTAAGTGTCCAGGCCATTATTTTTATCCCATCCCAAAAAATAAGATTTACACCAGCCGATTCTCGCGACATTTTGTGGTCCTTCGAGCCGGATTAAACAGTGCTAGGAGTGAAGTGAATCGTGTAAAACTCTTTTCGGACATCTCATCGGGAAATTCATTGTGTAAATTCTCACACAGTGGTCGGCAGACTCATCGGCGCAGTGGCTGGCATACCCTGCCAATCATTGCCTCTCTCAGCGAACACTCTCACAGTGGCCGGCAGACTCGTTGGCGCAGCGTTCGGCAGACTCACCGGCGCAGTGGCTGGCATACCCTGCCAATCATTGCCTCTCTCAACGAACACTCTCACAGTGGCCGGCAGACTCGTTGGCGCAGCGTTCGGCAGACTCATCGGCGCAGTGGCTGGCACACCCTGCCAACTATTGCCTCTCCCCGCAAACTCTCTCGCGCAGTGGTGAACATACTCGGCGGCTCAGCGTTCGGCAGACTCTTCGGCGCAGTGATTAGCACACCCTGCCGATCACCTCGAAATGGCCGACTCGAAGAATCCCGCCGGCGGGATCAAAACGCGCTCGAAATCTCGACCCACGACTCCCGTCGACCAGGGTAGTGACACAAGTCACCTTGCAATCGCTCCACTCTGAAGAGGCAGTCACCCTCAACGCTCATGTGCTCAACACGCTCACTTCTGTATTGCCGACGTTCGTTGCACCTCACCTCGACTGGACTCATCTTCACGGACTTCAACTCGCCGATCCGGACTTTCTCACGCCTCAACCCGTTGACATCATCATTGGAGCGGACTCCTATGGACGGATAATCAAACCAGGACTCAAAAAACTCAATGACTGCTCGCCGATCGCCCAACTCACGCTCTTCGGATGGATTGTTCTCGGCCCGGTTTCTTCAACTCAATGCTCACTCACCGGGGTTTCTCACCACGCATCGGTTGACTCGACCACTCAACAGCTTCACGAGCTCCTAACAAAATTCTGGACTCAACAAGAGGTCATTCGCTCGACGCCCGCCGCACTCACCACAGAGGAAGAGGAATGCGAAAATCATTTCGCTTCCACTCACCAGCGAGACAACTCAGGACGGTATATCGTTCGATTACCCTTCAAATCTTCAGTCAGTCAACTTGGCGACTCACATGCCACAGCTCAACGGTGCTTACATCGACTGCTGAGGCGATTGTCGAGGGACTCCACTTACGAATAGCTCTACACTGAATTCTTAAAGGAATACGAAGAACTCAATCACATGGTACCAGCAACTCATCTCACTTCAGACTCAACCGCCTACTATCTGCCTCATCACGGAGTACTTCGACCGACCAGCTCTACAACGAAACTCCGAGTCGTCTTCAACGGCTCTAGCCCATCATCATCCGGAATTTCACTCAACGACTTGCTCCATACTGGTCCAAAAATTCAACGAGATATCAGCGACGTTCTTCTCTGGGTAAGAAAGCACAAGTATGTCTTTGCCACTGACATCAGCAAGATGTTCCGTCAAAACCGTGTCCACCCAGACGATTGGAAGTACCAGCAAATTTTGTGGACTAATTCGGCGGGAGACGTCGTTCCTTATGAACTCACCACGGTCACGTATGGCACCAGGGCCGCTCCGTTCCTGGCAGTTCGCACTCTTGAACAGCTCATCAAGGACGAAGGAAGCAACTTTCCACGCGCAATCGAACCACTCACCGCGGGCAGATACGTAGATGACATTTACGGAGGCTCGAATCACCTGGACGATCTCACCATCATTGCTCGCCAAGTCACCCTCTTTAAGATCACTCGACGACCACACGACGTTACTCGGCCTGACATGGTTCACCTTCTCGGATACGTTCAAATTCCATTGGAATCCGGCGACACAAGGGTCGAGACTCACCAAAAGAATCATCCTGTCGGAGGTTGCTCAACTCTACGATCCACTCGGCTTCCTCGCACCTCTGGTCGTACGAGCCAAGGTGTTGCTGCAGGACCTATGGCTGCTCAAACTCACCTGGGACGACTCATTGCCTTCCGACACTCAACAAAAATGGCTACGACTCAAAGAAGATCTAGCTCAAGTCTCCTGTCTGAGTATACCAAGATGGCTGCAACTCAACGACAGCTCAACGGTTCAGGTTCATGGTTTCTCCGACGCATCACAACTCGCAATGGCTGCCGTCATTTACCTCCGTGTCGGCGACCCACACTCTCAAGGGAAGTGCACCTTAGTGTGCTCAAAATCTCGAGTCGCACCTCTGAAGAAACTCACCATACCTCGTCTCGAACTCACCGCTGCTCTGCTCTTGGCTCGGCTAACCCAATACGTGGTGAAAACTCTTTCTCTCGCTGATGCACCAACATACCTCTGGACTGACTCATCGGTGACGCTCACATGGATCACCTCACACCCCTCACGCTGGAAGGACTTTGTCGGAAACCGAGTGTCGCAAATCCAAGAGCTTACTCCAAACTGCGAATGGAGATTCATCTCCGGCAAGGAAAATCCGGCTGACTGTGCTTCTCGGGGTGTTACTCTGTCCCAATTGGAAAATCATCAGCTGTGGTGGTCAGGTCCGCCATGGCTCTCCAACTCATCGCGCTCATGGCCCGCTCGACGACAATTCTCAGACTCGCAGGTTCACCAGGAGGAGCGACCGGGGCTCTCTCTTACTGTGGCATCCGCTCAGCCTGAAGATCAATGGGACTTGATCTCCAGATACTCAAGCTTGACGAAGCTGTTGCGAGTTACTGCAACGATACGTCGAGTAATCAACAGACTCAAGAAAGTGCCACAGACAACAGTGAACAGTCCACTCACGCCACACGAACTCAACTCAACGCTAAAATTCTGGATTCACTCAACTCAAGCAGCACACTTCAAATTTGAACTCACGGCGCTCAAGAACTACGCTCATCTACCAAAATCTCACCCATTCACTCGCTTAACGGCCTTCATCGACACTGACGGAATTATTCGAGTGGGTGGACGACTCGACCACTCACCGTTGGACCCCGAGAGCAAGCATCCCGCAATCCTACCTCGAACGTCTCACCTCTCCGGCCTACTCATCGCGGATGCTCACACTCGCACCCTCCACGGCGGAACTCAACTCACATTGAACCTTCTTCGGCAATCTGTCTGGATTATCGGTGGTAGAGCTCCAGTCAGATCGTTCATCCTTCGCAGCTTGAAGTGTGCTCGGTTACGTGGCAACCGGGCGCAACAACTCATGGGTCAGCTCCCCTCCACGAGGGTCACTCCATCACGACCATTCACCACCACCGGTGTGGATTACGCAGGTCCACTCTCGATTAAAACGTGGAAGGGAAGAGGTGCAAAGGTTCAAAAGGGGTGGCTTTGCATCTTCGTCTGCTTCTCTACTTCAGCGCTTCATCTCGAAGTAGTAAGCGACTACTCAGCTGAAGCCTTTCTCGCCGCGTTCAGACGGTTCACTGGACGCAGAGGTCTCTGCCATACTTTTCGAAGCGACTGCGGAACAACATTCATCGGGGCAGACACTAACCTCAAACGACTCTTCACTCAGGGAACTCAAGACCAACTCCAACTCGCCGACTCGCTCACTCACGACAGAGTCAGGTGGGAATTCATCCCTCCAGCTGCGCCTCACATGGGAGGTAAATGGGAGGCCGCAGTTAAATCTGTCAAATACCACCTTCGTAGAACAGTCGGAGACACACTGCTCACCTATGAAGAACTTACTACACTGCTCATCCAAATTGAGGCAGTGCTCAACTCTAGACCATTGGAACCCCTCACCGACGATCCCGAAGACATCTCTGCACTCACACCGGGGCATTTTCTCATCGGCCAGCCACTCAACACTGTCGTCGAGCCCTTCTTGCTTGACCTCAACACTACTCGTCTCGATCGCTGGCAACTCATTCAACAACGCTTTCAACACTTCTGGAATCACTGGTCAACTCAATATCTACAACAACACCTCTCCACTTCCAAGTAGCATCATCCATCTCACGACTTGAAGGTCGGCTCCCTGGTTCTGCTCACGGATGAGCGCTTTCCACCATCCAAGTGGCCGCTCGCTCGGATAATCCAGTTGCACCCCGGCAAGGACGGACTCACTCGGGTCGTCACCCTCAAAACCGCCACCACAACGCTCACCAGGCCGATTGCCAAATTGGCGATCTTACCATGGAGACCTCAGGACACCTCAACATAACTCAATCATCAACGCTGTTGCTGATGGCGGGCGGAATGTTCAATTATTAGGATAATTTCGTGATTGGCTCTGGTCTTCCTCAGCGACGAATCGTTGCTCGAGTTTGGAACCTCTTGGGACGGCACTACCGCGCGGGGCTCCACGGAACCCCCTCGCGGCGCGCCCCTGTTCTTCTTGCTCGAGCACAAGAGACGCCGCTGGGGCAGCCATTACTTAGATTCGGTGCCGGCTCACGTGCGCAAGCAACATGTAGTTGCTCTTGAAAATACGGTTTTACTCATCGGTGTCATATCAATACTCGGTCAACTCATTTCTGCATTCTTTCCTGTGCCTACTCATCATACATTTGTGTCATTTCAACAGTCAGGAAAAGTGTATTCTCAGTTTCTGTGCACTCAAATAAAACACGTGGTCGCTCACCAGCAAAAGGACTCTCGCGCTCTCTCACTCTAGTGGTGCTCACACTCTCTCGGTCTCACTCACTCTCACGGGCAACTCATCAGTGTCATTTCTAACGCGATTCGCGACGAACTTTCTTCGCGCTGTGTGCTAATTCGCCGCACTTCCAACGTGTACATATTAATAATAAATCTAGCGATTAAATTTTCCCTGTGATAAATTGGTGTTAAGTGTCCAGGCCATTATTTTTATCCCATCCCAAAAAATAAGATTTACACCAGCCGATTCTCGCGACACAATTATTATTGTACTAACATAATTTTCTCAGCACCTTCCTATGCTTGATTGTTTTCATAATTTTATCTCATCGAGAACTGTTCGTGATTCTGTTGTATTTTTCCCTCTAACCTATGCGACGTTGGACACTCGAGCTGGCTGAGTTCCGAGAACCGAGTTCTCACGCTAGGCCCGAGACGCTTTTCCGCGAACGCCCTACCCGACGCGTAGGGCGTTCGCGGAAAGGCGAGCGGGGGGAAAGTCGCCGGCCGGCTCAATCCGTCGCGAACGGATATCTATCGCTATTCTCCGACGAGACGTTACTGCGACAAGTCGAGCTATTAAGTCGGTGGAAATTAGTGAGGACGAGTGATTCCAGGACGAGACGGAAGAACGTAGAGGCGATTGCCGGGGAAACAGATCTCGAAAAGGTAAGGTTTTCTTCGTTGCCGGTTCGCACGTGTTGCGTTTCGCTTGTGCATTCTTGTGTTGTGTTTATCCGGGAAGTGTCAACCGAGAAAGTGGTTGTGTTCGGCTACAGTGGCAGCTCCGCGCGTATTTGGGTACGTTGCGCCTCGCGTGTTAGTGCATCTCAGGAATCGCGAGTCGCTTGCCGGAGACATCGTGTGGGAGTCTCGTTTTCCCCGGTCTTTTTCGCGTTTGTTTTAATTCGCGTGCATTTCCAACCAACGTCGCGGAGGAGCTTACGGGGAGAAATACCTTTAGCAGCGTGAAAAATAGGTATTTTTCGGGAATTTTTTTAGAGGGCATAAAATGATCCGATCATTTTCAAATTTGCACATGAATTTCTTATAACTGTCAAGTTTAAAAAAGATTTTTTTTTTTTTCGAATGACTAACAAAATGGCGGCGTTATTCAGGGTCTTCGGAGACCTGTCGCCCGCGACATCGAAAAGTGCTGCAGTTGTCACTCTTTTTCTGTCGATCGGAAAATGATTTCATAAGTGTCATTCGTTTGCTGACATATTAAGGGGGAGGATATACCTGAAAAATGATTTTTAAAAAATTCGAAATTCATAATTTGGAAGCCTTCCTACTCGAGAGGTCGAATTTCCGACCATTTTTTCGACATATGTGACCCCAAAAAAATGATTTATTTACCCGCTACTTTTCAAAATGGAGGTGTATCCTTCCGATAATATTTATGATTTATGATGAAATTTTGGGAGGTTACCTGAGAGTAACCTCCCAAAATTTCATCCAAATCAGTCAATACATTTTTGAACTACAGCACGAGCAATTTTTGAAAAAGTAGTTTCGAGATTTCCGCGTTTAAAGTTTCAACGCGCCTTGTGTTTCAGTCTCCGCAAAGATTCAATATTCGTTATTTCCTTTGGTCAGTATATTCTTTGGGTATCACACTTTCGAAATATGTAAAAAAAAAATGGATTTTTTGAAAATTCGTGAGTGTATCGAGGCCATTGTTCGCTTTCATTCCGGTCCTCAGCTGGCGCATAAAGTGTCGGGAATTAAGGGATCGTCACAGTGTGACCCTCCGAAAAATCAATGATTTTCGCGAATTTTTTTTGTTAAGTTGTAATGAACTAATTGGTCTGTTTTTTTTTTTAATAAATAAGTACATTCTTGAAGAATACAAAATAATTTGTTTTATGTGCATTTCTTTAATGTATAATAATGATATAAATTGTTTAAATAGCTCGTGTAAAAAAAAAGGTCCCGCATTATGTCCACGATTGCGGCCGCAATTTTGATCTGAACCAAAAATTTCAAAAAGATTATTAATCTGTAGGAAATACGCTATCGCGCTATGGAAGTTTTTTTTTGAAATTTGACAAAATGGCGGCGGTTTGAACGAAAATTATCGAATTTAGCCCTTTTTTTCGACAGTTTTTCGTAAAAAAAAATAGGAAGATTTAATAAATAAAAAAAACTCTCATAGCGCGATAGAGAATGACGTTAGAAATGTTCTCTCCAAATTTGAAATCGATATCGTCATAACTCTCCATTTGAGAGTGGACATCGTCTTGAAAAACAACATTCCGAGAAAAACGCGTTTAAAGTTTGCACACGCCACTGTCACGCTGCAATCCCTTTCTCTAAGAAAGGCTGTAGCGACCGAAATAATTCGAATTTCGATAAAAAACGTTAACAGAATGTTTATAACCGTGTATACTATCCGATAATGAAAAAAAAAATCGTTTTTTTTTATTTCACACTGTGACGATCCCTTAACATTGGCCCGGCGTCGTTGCTTCGGTCGAGAGTTCCTTCCGTTTTTTATTGCGTTTTTTTTCGTGCCGAGTATCGGCTCTGATTTTATTTCCATCGATATAATCATCAATGCCGTATCAATGCGGTTATGATCCCATGTATATAATAACTTAGAGCCGTCTCACTATCATAATTTTATTTCTCTCAATAATCATCACTCCTGAATTTTTTCACGTCACCTCCCACTCGATACTCCAATATTATTCGCATTTCACCGTCAACCGTAACGGAGTTTGTCGTACTTTTTTCGGTTTTCTTTTTCTTTCTCTCCACCAAGTAAAATTATTTGCTCGCTCGCGTTTCTCTCCCCAGATTTTTATAAGTTTTTATTTTATCTCTTTCGTAGGGTGACGTTCAAAAAGGAAGGCTCGTGACCGTTATAAAGCGCAGTGTGCAGTCGAGAGGTTCGATTCGTGATTTTATTCACGAATGCCACAATGAAGCGGGGGAGGGAACAACGACGAGAAGATAAGAAGCGTCCGACGAATTTTAGGAGAGTTATCGTTCCCGATTCGTCTGACAGCGAGGAAAGTCGGTTAAGCGTGGAAAACGAATCGCCCGACAGCACGATTGAGCATCCTGATGAGGAAAGCAGAGCTTCGACCTCAAAATCTGGGCAAACGACTGACCATCTCCCCGCCAGCTCAAGAAAAGAGAGCGTTAGTGACTCTGGTGCAGCCGCTACAAACAAGTACGCGAAGTTCTTTCAAATTATCTTGAAAGATGGCGAGAAGTTCGGAGAATGTATGCTATGCGAGAAAGCTGGTACACAACAGCTGATAAAAATGAAGAACTCCAACACATCGGGACTTCAGAGGCATTTGAAAAACCGTCACTCCAACGAGACGCCAGTAATGAGCATGTCCACGCGCAAAACACCGTCTGCGTGCGAAGCGAATTATCCAAGGACGTTCGATCAGAGGGTTTCTGAATGGCTTGCAGCGAAATATTTGCCATTTTCATTTTTTGACGACGAAGCTTCACAGGATTTTTTCTCATTCCTGAACAAAAATCACGACTACCCCAAACGATCTAGTATGCGCCAAAAAGTATTGGCGCATTACAATAATCTGAAGGAGGCCGTACGAAAGACGCTTCAGGACGTTTCGACGAAAATTTCGTTGACGGTCGATGGATGGACATCTGTGGCAGGTCGTTCATATTACGGGGTGACAATGTATTTCATCGACGACGACTGGAAACTACAGTCTTTGCCCATCGACTTCGTTCCATCGAACGGTCGTCACACTGGCAAAGATATTGCCAATCTGATATACGAGGTCATAAACGACTACCATGTAGCGTCGAAGATTCAGGGTATTACCCTCGACAATGCAGCAGCCAACATGAGATTTGTGGGTGAACTTTCCGAGCTTTTGGGCAACGATGGGGTGGACTTCGACGCAGCGGATTCACACTTTCGATGTTTCGCGCACGTTTTGAACCTAGGAGTGCAAGATGCGTTAACCGCTCTCAACCCATCGCGTCCGCAGATCGACGACTCCGAAGACACAGATTATTCAAACGCCGAAATTTACGATCGCTATCTGGAGAGGTCAGACCCGACAAACGTTGTCACTAAAATAAGACGACTGTTTCTGAAAATAAAGCGTTCGGAGCAGTGGGACAACAAACTTCGAGCGTGTTGTGAAGCTGTGGACGTGAAGAAATTGGCGACAACAGTGGACATACCAACACGGTGGAACTCAACATTAAAAATGCTCCAAATTGCGATGCATCTGAAACCCGCGCTCGGTGCCCTTCTCCACAGCAACGACGAGCTCCACGACATGAAAATAACTGCAGATGACTGGGCAGTTGTGGAATCGGTGTGCAATTTTTTGAAACCGTTCAATCACCTGTCTACTCTCCTCGGCGATGAAACGTACGTCACGTTACCTATGGTGGTGGTCGGTTTTAACATGCTCATCGACAAAATAGAAGCAATAATTAAATCTCTGGACGACAAACCGGACCGCAGCGTAGTCGATATAAACCTGCTCTGTGCCTTTCAAAACGGCAGAGACAAAATGCTTCAGCATTACCGCAAGACGAACTGGTTTTACGGCGCGATCTTGATCCTGGACCCTCGTCACAAGATCGAAACATTTTCGCTCACGCACTGGGGGAAAGAGCTAAAGGAAGCATCGGTTAAAAAGTTCGAAGAAATCTTCAAGCACCGTTACGCTTCCGAAGGCGTCGATGAACGTTCGGATTCGCAATTAACGGCGGTATCCCAAGACAGCCGGGATTCATTCGATCTGTACGCTTTGTATGAATCGGCTGCGAACATTCAGCGCTCGTCGCACGGAAGTGACTGGAAGAACGAAATCGAGGCGTACTGCAGTGGAAAGAGAGCGGACAAAAGCGAAGATATTTTGCAGTGGTGGCGAAGAAACTGCAATAACTTCCCGAATCTTGCGAGAATGGCCAAGGACTTCCTTAGTATTCCGGCTACAAGTGTCCCTGCTGAGCGACTGTTTTCGAAGGCGGGATTAATTATTCGGAAACACAGAAACCGTTTAAACGACGAATCCGCGCGAAGTCTCCTATGTATAAATAGCTGGATATCCTGCGGTTTGAAAGAAAAAATCTACGCTCATTTGAATAGAGATAGATAAATAAAGCCACAAGCTGATACGAAACGTTTTTTCGTTTCGTGGTCGTTGAACATTTCTTCAAAGTACGAGTCTTTAATTCTTTTATCCTTCTTCCTTCATCCCTTTTTGCTGCAATGAGACTCATTTCTACTTATATATGAAGGCGCCGATAGGGATCTCGATATTTCACAAGAAATATCGAGATTTCTCAAAAAATTCGAGATTTTTTAAAAAATTACAGATTTTTCCAAAAATTCGAGATTTTTTTTTAAATTCGATTTTTATTTTAATTCGAGAAATCTCGAAAAATTCGAGATTTCTCGAAAAATTCGAGACAAGACGAGATTTCTCGAAAAATTCGAGACAAGACGAGATTTCTCGGAAAATTCGAGACAAGACGAGATTTCTCGAAAAATTCGAGACAAGACGAGAAATATCGAGACAAGAGTCTTGTCTCGAATATTTTTTCAATACAATTCGAGACAAGAAGTCTTGTCTCGAATTTTTTTCGAGACAAGACTTATTTCTTGTCTTGTCTCGTCTTGTGGCATCACTAGTATTCTCACAGTGCCTAGTTTTTTCCCATCTGTTGGCGATTAGTGGCCGGAGCGGCCGACGCCGTTCTTTCTCTTCTCATCTCCAGGGATTGCGTGCTGCGGTCCTAAAAGTACCAATCGTCGTTGACCTTCAGCTTCTTGTATCTAATTTTAACTCCTTTTCCTTCGTCTCTGAACTGTTTCGCTTTGATCTTGATGGCTTTGTGCACTTCCATCTCGGCCGGGGTCAGCTCATGCTCTATAAAGATCTTGCGGTTCCCGAACTTCGATTTCTGTTTCATAATGTTCTCCTTGCCCGCTCGACTGTGGAGCTTGACAGCGAGTATGTTGGCGTTTTCGAATTTTTTCCCTAACTCTCTTACGTCAGCAACCGTATTTATTGTGCCGAATTCTACGTGTAGGAATTGTTCGACATTTTCCATAAGAGACAGTTCTCCGCGACCGAGGCCCTTGATTATTATGTTGCAGTTTAATAATGATTTTTCTTGAAGATCCAGCCTGTTTTCAGTCTTTGAATTTCCTCGTTGCCAGTAGAGTTTGAGAGGTTTGGTTGATTTTCAAGTCGTGAGATTCTCTCGGTGAGTGCAGTGATTTCCGCCCTTGTTTCTTCAATCTTGGCTTCGACAGCCCTAAATCTGTAGTTGAATTCCGATTCCATCTTCTTCAGTGAGTCCTCGTAGCGCGCAGAGTTTCGGTTCACCTCCACCCGTATTTCTTCTTTGACGTTTAGGAGATTTTGTTGATTCGCCAGCCTAGCTTCCTCGAATTTGTCCTCAATTTTTCCTCGATTTTCCGCATGTTGTCTCGGTTTTCCGTTCTCATAGCGTTCAACTGGTCCATAAGAATTTACATGGGACAAGCCTCAATCGCGTCAAGGTTTTGCGTGACGGTATTTTGGGTGTTTCTGTCCTGTAGGTGCAGGGCTGAGTCGACCCCCGCGCCGTTGTTCCCAGTGGCTGTTGAGTCCTCCTCGGATAGTTGCTGCGTCGGTAAGGCAGGTATCGTGGGCCTGTCGGGCGAGCGTAACATTAAGCTGCTCTTTTTAAATGGTGAGTCCGCGAGGAATTTTTCCAGCATGTCGCACTCCATTTCGCCCCTCTTCCTCTTGAATAGGTCCTTGATACTGCCTGCCGAGTCGCATCTTCCTCTATGCTGCAGAGAAGCAGCTTTGGTAGGCCTGCCCACGTTTTTCTTTCTCTCCGGTGCGTTGCCAGATAAAGACCTATATAAAGATGGCCGAAAGTTTCAATGAATCTGATTTTAACTAAGTGCTATCGATTGGTGGTCGATTGGTGTTCATTGGTAGCCTAATTAGAGCATTTGGTGGTCAGCCGTTTTTTTTAAATTAATTAATCAAAATTAGCCCGTGAAGTTGGCCGAAATTTTTTTTTTTTTACGAATTTGATTCAACGGGTGACCAATCGATGCGTAATCGTTTGATGGTCAAGAATATGTTAATTAAAACATTTGGTGGTCTGTAGTTTCCGCAAAAAGCCAAAATATAGAAATTCCGGTAGCCCGGACCGGATGCAGTGATATGGACTAGCCTTTACGGTCGATAAAACAGATAATTCTTAACCGCTTTTGTTCTACGGTGTCTTAAGCGAAGCAGGAATGTTCAATGTTCATTAGTAGTTAAATAAAAACTAAGTTAAAGTTAAAGTTAAGTAGTTCGATGTGAATCGAAGCGCAAGCATTTGGAGATGATTGCTGCCTTATTGAAAACATATTTTTGGAAATGAATTGATTATTTCAAGATTTCATCGTTCATGCTTTTACCTAAGTGAAGTTAGCCGAAAATTTTAAGGAATCCGATTATGACCTACTGTAATCGATTGGTGGTCGATTGGTGGTCGATTGGTGGTCATTGGTGGCCTAATTAGAGCATTTGGTGGTCAACCGTTTTTTTTAAATTAATTAATCAAAATTAGTCGGTGAAGTTAGCCGATTTTTTTTTTTTTTCATCGAATTTGATTCCCACGGTGACTAATCGATGCGTAATCGATTGGTGGTCACAAATATCATAATTAAAACATTTGGTGGTCGCTAGTTTCCATGAAAAACTAAAATCTTTAAAATCATTAACTTCCGGTCGTTCGGAGTTCGGATTGCGGATGCAATGATATATGGACTAGCTTTTATGGTCGATAAAACAGATTCCTCAAAACCAATTTTGCTCTACGATCTCTCAATCGATGCAGAAATGTGATTATGACCTACTGTAATCGATTGGTGGTCGATTGGTGGTCATTGGTGGCCCAATTAGAGCATTTGGTGGTCAACCGTTCTTTTTTAATTAATTTATCAAAATTAGTCGGTGAAGTTAGCCGATTTTTTTTTTTTTTTTTCATCGAATCTGATTCCCACGGTGACTAATCGATGTGTAATCGATTGGTGGTCACAAATATCATAATCAAAACATTTGGTGGTTGCTAGTTTCCATAAAAAACTAAAATCTTAAAAATCATTAACTTCCGGTCGTTCGACGTTCCCCCCGTATAAATACCGCAGCTCGTATAAAAGCAAAGCGCTCGATGCTGACGTCGGCAGTAGCATCAGTAGCGCTGTTGCAGTAGCCAAGCACGAACATATCCTTCGCTTCAGTTTTCACGAGCTGAGTTCTGTCGCTTTAAATTCGAACAACATGTATAACAAAACGAACGACCAGTGCAGAGCCGCCATCAGTTATTTCGAACGAATTAAATTCCTGTACCCGTGACAATCGTCAGGCTGATTATTCACGTGTTGCAAAATTTGCAGTTGTGCCGCTTGACAAAAATATGGAAATGGAACGTCCGGACCTGCCGAGCCGATGCACGTGGTCAGCGAACGCGACGGGCTCGCCGCACACGAAAGCAAGAGCGTAAGTCCTTTTTTTTAATGTCAATTATTTATCAGGAGATGGAATAATAAGATGTATTTTTTTTGCGCTGACCAATCAGACCCAGCGACAGGAAGAAAATTTTGCCGAATATTCTCCACGCCATCGGACAAACGCCACTGGTGCGTCTGAATAATCTTCCGAAGGCTCACGGAATCAAGTGCGAAATATGTGAGTTTCTTGTCAAATCGAATTAGCAGAACAAAAAAATCCCATTACAATGGGATCTTTTTTTATATTATAAAAAAAAAAATGGAATGTTTTTATGTTACAGTTGCAAAATGCGAATACTTGAATCCTGGTGGCTCCGTCAAGGACAGAATTGGCTACAGAATGGTTTGGGACGCCGAGGCAAAGGGCATATTAAAGCCAGGCTCTACGATAATAGAAACCACAAGCGGCAACACGGGCATCGGTCTGGCCATGGCTGCAGCCGTTAAAGGCTACAGATGCATCATTGTCATGCCGGAGAAGATGTCCAACGAGAAGATTTATGCTCTGAGGGCACTCGGAGGGTTCCACTCGGAGCTGAAATTGGGAGAACTCCGACGGCTGGGACAGTCCCGAGGGACACATCAGGACTTCGCAGCGACTGAGGGACAAGATACCCAACAGCGTTACACTCGACCAGGTAAATATTTCATTATTTTTTACCCGTTCGTTTTTAGGCCCTCACGTTTTAAAAAAACGCACCAGGAGTGCCTATTGCAATCGCTTTCCTGGGTCTAAATTAGGTTTTAAAGGACAAAAATTGATATATTTCAAATGTATTACCTTTTTTTAGTTCAGATATCTTTAACATAGTAAAATACGTATTCTTAACATAAAATAATAAGGAAATTGCATTACTAAAGATATTTTTTACTGCGGACCAGATTTTGTGTTACCCGGACGACCGTATCACTCAGTGGCTCCGGACTGAACAGATCGAACAAGTTGAAATTTGGAATATTTCTTAGTCTAGCACTGGAAAGTATGCCCATGAAGTATGGTAATTTTCCAATAATTTTATACAGGAGTTTATTTCAAGAAAATTTGGGTTTTTGGGTCTCAAATTGTGTCCGGAGCCCAATCTCCGCTGTCAACCCAAGAATTTGGCTGAAACTTGCTACAAAATTCTAAAATACCTAAATTCTCATACACTTTTTTTAGTTTTTCCCTTACACTTTTTTTAAGGGGTGAATACCTTTCACCAAAATTAAAAAATTACATTTTTAATTACGCATATGTGTACAAGTGAATATTTTCCCACTACTTACTTACGTACTTGACTTTGGCTATAACTTGCAGCATACTCATATTTTATCTCAATTCAGATGTTTCTTCTCTTATATTTGCCATAAGATCATTTTAGAGTGGTAATTACCTGCATTAAGGAGGGTCGAGCGCTTCAATGATATCTGGAAACATATGCTGATTTTTTTTTACGCATATATATGAACGGTCTAAGATTGACTACAAAGTTTGAATGTGCTCATCTTCAATGTTTTGGAGAAATATTTTTTTAAATTTTCACCATTTAATATTGATTCTTATGGCAGATTGAAATAAAGTTTTGTAGGGATAATTTATGTGGAAAAGCTGCAAACAAATGATTGAAAGTTGTGAAAAATGTTTTTAAGAACTTCTGTAAAAAAATGTAGATGCGTGTTCTTCACCGTTAATTAATAACAAGCAATTGTGTTGTCGGATATGCAGTTTTTCTAGGTTTTCGTCGCGGCGTCTCTGTCGCTATTGCTTATTATTAATTAACGGTGAAGAACACGTGTCTACATTTTTTTACAGAACTTTTTAACAGTATTCTTCATAGTTTTCAATAATTTGTTTGCAGGTTGTCCACATAAATTACCCCTAGAAACGTTAAAATACACCTTTTTTCAATCTGTCATAAGAATCAATGTTAAATGGTGAAAATTAAAAACAAAAATATTTGTCCAAACGGTGAAGATATTTCTCCAAACTTTGTAGTCATACTTAGACCGTCCATATCCATGCGTAAAAAGAAATCAGCATATGTTTCATTGACGCGCTCGACCCTCCTTAATACATTTTAATTAATTAATTTTTTTTAATTTGACACTAACGTCAACTAAAATGTTAGAGTTCGACGGTCGAAATAATTGCTTCCACAATGATTTCTTCATTCGTATATTTATTAATTGCACTAGTACACTTTAATTGTGAAGATAATTCATATTTAATACACCAAACTGAAATATGAGTGAACATAACCTAAACACAATATTCGTAAAACATGTTGACAAGTACATTATTATCGGAACTATACGCTTGACGTGTATATTTTCCATTAAATCATTTGTTATTTGCTAATTTCCACTGGCACTCATTACTTTTTTCGCTGTTTTTTTTGTTTCTTTTCGTCTCTAAATGTTCACCTGTCACTGCAGATGTATCTCTCGATTTTATTTACGTATTCTAAATCACCACGAAAAAAAATGCACAAAAAGGTTTTTTTCAAAAATTGTCACGCTTTTCACGCTTGAATCGGCCATATTTTTCTTTCTGTATGTCTAATTTTTTCAAAACAAAAATGGTACGCCAAGACAAAAAAATCATCCCATAAAAAAAATCCTTGAAAGAAAAAACAGTTTTAAAATATGCCATAGAAAATTCCTATCAAAAAATCTTTTTCAAAAATATTAAACCAAATCCATTACACTAGCCAAGTAAAAAGTGGTTAACGGATGTAGATGTTTCTTTACAAAAAAAAATTGCCGTGCCAGCTGTTTGGTCCTGTCTATTTATTAATTAAATAAAAAAAAAACAAATGTTAATTTAATGGCATAATGTTAATCTTTTTCCGAATGTTTGTAGTAGCTGGTACAGTTGTCCCGTCCTCATTTCTCTGGACTAGGTACGGGACCAAACCGCTGGCACGCCAATTTTTTTTTGTAAAGAAACATCTAAATCCGTTAACCACTTTTTACTTGGCTAGTGTAATGGATTTGGTTTAATATTTTTGAAAAAGATTTTTTGATAGGAATTTTGTGAGGAAAATTCTTACTTTCCGCCACCTTCGTGCGCTCTCCTCGCCCGTCGCCAAATGCCGGTGGGCGCCAGCCGATTTTTTATTTGATTGGGACGCGGGCGGAATCGACAAACCGCCCGAAACCGAAAACGTAAACGTAACTAAACCTAAACGGCGACGGACTCGGAGAAGCGATTCACGGAAAACTCGGGGTCGCTCAGTGTGTAGGTTGTGGAGAGAGGGCGTGGATTCTTAGTGGCACTGAATAAGGGCAAACACGAAATATTAAACGGAGAATTCGGTCGGTTTATTTTCTTAATTCACAAAAACTATAACGTTAATCACCGCGATCGAGAACGAGATACCGAGAGAACAAGATAGCGAGAACGAGATAGCGAAAACGCAGAAACTCGAATAAATCAAACCGGAAATCAGAAAGAGAACTTCCTAACACTAATACCATCACCAGATATCTCCCGAAAATGCACGCGAAATCGGAAGGGAGCGTCAGATAACGCACGCGAACGAATCAGAGAACATACGATAAATTTATGCGAGAAACCCAGGTAACACACGATAATTGTACACGGAAACCCAGAGAACACTCAATAAATGCACGCGGGTTATCAGGGAACAACCGCGGAAAATCAGATAACACTCGATAAATCCACGAATAACCGGAGAAATCGGTGGAGAACAACCGCGAACTAAACACATGACACTCGCGAGTACGCACGAATAACCGGAAACCGAATGCGAACGCCGTAGGGAACACGAGGGAACAGAAGTGCACGCGACAGAGAACATCGGCGAGTACTCGCAACCCTGTCACTACACTGAATAATTCTAAGTATCCAGGTGCGTAGGCGGCTGAAAGGAAATAGAGACCAGTGGGCGATAACGGAAAATATACGAAGAGATCACCGGTAAATCAGAGGGAGAACGTCGGAAAATAAATTCAGAGAACACCGGGCGTGTAAAAGAGAACTCCAGAAATATAGAAAGAGAACGCCGGTACTCAATTAATAGAGAACGCTAGAGGTAACAGGTCGAGAACGACCGATTAATCAACCGGGGTTGATCGCCAAAGATAACGAGTAGAAACCACCCGAGGTAACGCATAGAGAACGCAAAAAAGGTAAAAAGGCAACATTAGATACCATGAGTTAACAATAGGTAACCTTAGTTAACATTAGGTAACATTAGGTAACATTAGGTAACATTAGTTACCAAGAGAGAACAGGAGAGCTGCTGCTCGGCCGGCGGCCAGCCGACGAGAGAGCGTCGGAGGTAACTTTTCGAACCAGCAGGGCCGCGCGAGGCGCTCGCCCCACTCTCACCTTGACCCCACTCCTGGGTGACGCGCGGCGATGCCGCTGCGGCGGTGCGCGCGCACACGCGAGCACCCGAAGGGACCCGATTCTTGCCGAAGTGAACGGCGATACCGAAAGCCAACGGAGATACCCGAAGTAACGAACGAAACGAAAAGATAACTGACGTAACTTAAACGGACCGGAAAAATGACTGGACTGTCGTGGTGATGATCGATAACGAGGGAATCTCCTCGTGACGCGGGGTTCCGAACAAACGTAAACGTAAAGATAACGGAATAGATAACGGAAAAGATACGGAAAAGATAACGGAACGACCTGGCAATCCGAGCGTCGGCGTGGTCGTTAGCGCCTCCGCTGCGGCCTTCCACCTCAACCTGAAACTTATGCAATCTTTCCCCCAAGCGTCACTTTTATTTTGGAGCGCCGGAATTTCACCGGTCCTCGATCCTCTCGCACGACGCAACCTAAGCGTTACCGCCGAAGTAAACCGGGTGGCACAGTAATGTCGGCCCTGATCCGCGGTAAACTCAGCACACTGACCACGAAAACTGACCGTCAGATAACACGTATAGGTAACTTCATCGCGAAATCGGAGGGCGACCAATCAGAGGTCGGAGGGAACGCGTGGAAAGCCACAGATTCGCGACTCTGCAGGCCAGGGGACAGATTTTATCAAAAAATTCTGTCACAATTTTTTATGGCATATTTTAAAACTATTTTTTCTTTCAAGGATTTTTTTTATGGGATGAATTTTTTTGTCTTGGCGTACCATTTTTGTTTTGAAAAAACATTTTTGGGTTTATTTGCTGTCTTTTTGAAATTCAGAGCTTGATTGTACATTTTTTTAAACTAAGTGGGCACCGTTAACTTGCCCACTTCCTTTTTGTTTATCACATATAACCTTAAAAATTGACCTGAAAAACTACAAAGATACCGGTCGTTCCGCCGAGCTCTGCGAACTTGGTTAGAAACACAATTTAATTTCATACACACTACATTATTTTCTCATAACCCAACTAAAAAAGACGCGCACATCCGAGACTGTCAAAAAAGCCACACTGACAAGATGAGAGCGAGCTGGTCACCTAACCGATCGTCGTGAATTTATCGGCATGCCGTCGCTGTGTACGTGCGACTCTCTGCACGTATATGCGAGGGGACAAATCGGTGCAGTTGTGTGAGTAGGGACAAATCGCAAATACTCCCAGATATCAGCATTGCCGGCACCGATTTTATCGAAACAGGTCTCATTAAAAAGAGAAGAATAAATAAAAAATATTGGCGCTGATACATTTTGCGTCCGTGACATGTTGCTTAAGATAATTAAAGTTAAAGACGAGATGTGAGTGAGGAGGTAACGCGCCATGCACGTATATGCGAGGGGACATTTTCGTGCCGATGTGTGAGTGCGGACGAAAATTTTTGACAGATTCTGAATTTCAAGTGGCCAGATATTAGCATTGCGGGCATCGATTTTATTGAAACAGGGCTCATTAGAAAGAGAAAAAAAAAAATATATTGGACCTGACACATTTAGCATCCGCGAAGTTTTGACTGAGATAATTCGAGTTAGATTTCGTAGCAGACGAAAAAAACGCGAGCTTGCTGTAAATAAGAGTGCGCTAGCGTCTCGGTCGTATAAGGCACATATGAGTTTTTTTAAGTCTTGGCGTCGAGACGCTACCGCGTCTCTTGATCGAAATTTTGAGCCGGTATTCTGAAAGAGCATAAAATTCTACGTCGATATATCCGAAAACAAATCTTTTTCAACGCCGATAACATAAAAAATAATCGCGTTGAAAGTTTGGTAAGAAATCGGGACGCTTGGACGTTAATGGGTTAAGTTGAGTTCGCATAAGTTTTCGAAAATTGACAGGAAATTAGAACCACTTCTCGATAATATAAACATCTGAACAAAATCATGCATATTAAGGACGTTGGAAAGATTAATTTTACATAATGATAACTCCAAAATGTTATTAACAAATCAATGAAACATAAAATTGGTCAACGAATCTGTCGACAACCTAATTTTTTTGTTTCAATGAAAATGGTCCGATCATTTTTCTGAATATGTATGAATTTTATCAAACTTTTGAGTTCACATTGAATTTTCCGTTTATTTACATGGGGAAAATCCCGATTATCCAGGGGCGCTGAAGGATTACACAGATTTTAGTGAAGTGCCCGAATTTGAAAAAAGTTAAAAATCATTTTTCGCTTTTTTCTCCCCGAATGTTCGATTTTTCGGGCAAATACCGGGCAGTTTTGGAATCAGCGGGAAATTTCCCGTCGGATAGGCTTTTAAACTTCGTTAAACCGAATTTTTTTCGCAGAAAAAACGGTTAGGGTTACCACTTTCAAAAATTTTCAATTTTTATAGGCCAACTTTCAAATTCTGCCAAAAATCGAAATATCGAGATATCGCATTGCGCCTAGTGGCATTCTCTTTGTTGAAAGGTATGTTTTCGAACGCAAAAAGAAAATCCGGATTGTTTCGGGGCGTTGATGAATTACACCGATTTTAGTGAAGCATTAAAATTCGCCAAAATGAAAAACCATTTTTCTCGTTTGTCTCCTCGAATTTACGGTTTTCGAGCTAACCCCCGTGATTTTTTGGATCAGCGGGATATTTCCCATTGGATAGGGTTTTGAAATTTCGTTAAATCGAACTTTTTTTTTGCGCTGAAAATCGTAAGGTTCCTCCTACGATGGATATACGATGGATGGAGCGCGCACCATTGTTCCTAGTGCAAATAAAAAGCTCTTGGCTCCGTCTAAGATAGCAGGCTTGAAAGAAGCCGGAGCAATAGCAGAGAAAAACGTAGTAGCGGTGGCACTGTTATTGAAATTGTCAAGTTATTGTTTTTGCTTAGGAGCTTTTATGCATAAGATTGATGTAACGTAAAATAATGTATCTGCAACTGGGTAAGCGCGCGGAGCGCGCGTATGAGCTAGTCTATTTTAAAAAGTTTGCCAAAATGCTGCGAATATGTTGTGAATTGGACGTGTTATCGAGATTGCTGCAATAAGCAAACTAAGTTCTGATAAGTAATGACGTTCACGGGATAATAAAAAGAAACTCGGAGAAGATATAAAAAATAAGAAAATCTTTTAGTTTTTTTTTTTATTTGTATGATTGTAATTGTTGGAAATCCAGATGTTTTTCTCCTTCAAAAATAGAAAACCAATGAATTTTGCATTAGAAGTTTTTAACGAAATTGAATTGTTGAGGATAACGTTGATCATTTCAATTTAAGTAGTCTGAGTTATCTTTTCTTCAATGTTCAGATTACTCAAATTAAAGAGAGCCAAATATTGTTTTCTTCTTAAATGACGTGGTACATATCTACTGTCTTTCTCAGATCATCATAAATGCGAGTGAGATAGAATCTTCGTGAAGTGTTATTCTCCGCCACGGTTGATTTTATGAAGAAAAGGCGAGAAGGACAGACTGCAGACTCCTTAGGCGCTGTCAGTACGTCTCAACTCTTGCGCGAAAATTCAATCGTGGCCAAGAACACGCGTTCTTGGCCACGATATAAATAAAAAAGAACACAAAAAGTTTTATTACATTTTATCGCCCTTCACCCTCGGGGGCGTGATGTTATATATTTTGTTGTCGTTTCTAGATGTTTGTAATCGGAAAATTGTTTGTAATCGTAAAAATGTTTGTAATCGGATTTTCAGGATCTCGCTGACAAACGTCTGTTAGGCTCAAGTCAGTGAAAAAATAACTAGCATAATTCCACGAAACTTCCGGCCAGAAGGCTCGTTCTTAAATTCTCGTTGGAAATGTCATAAATAACCGGGCGCGGAAAACAAAAGTGTCCTGCCGATACAATGTATTGACGAAAGATCGAAAATGAGAATACTCAACGGTGTTTCTCTGCGACGCCGATGAGGAAAACACCGCGATTTGATAACGAGCGAGCGATCTTTTGTTCAACCGCGAAACGAAAATTCGATTACATCGTCAAAGTCACGGAACCGCCATGTAAACAATAAAAGCTCTCGCTCTCACCGCGTCCTTCTCCTTCCACCTTGACGTTGACCCCCGGTGACGCGATCTAGCCGCGATCGTTTTAATCATATCGGTCGGTTTAATACCTCGAGCGACAGTGCAGGCTGGCGACCCAGAAGGTCTCCAGTTCGCCCCGTACATACTTTTTCTTTTCTCTTAACGCGCGTAACACCGCTCGACGCGTTCGCCCGATGTCGTTCGACCCCCCCCCCCGGCGAGAGGACAGAAAGTGCCTAGCGAGAAGACAGAAAAATAAATGAACATATTGCGTCGATGAATCCGTGCAAAAAAAAAAACGCGCGGATAATACAATGTTTCGCGTATGATTGTGTTGTATTTTTGTTTGCAATATTATTCCCGGTGTACAGTCGCGTCAGAGACGTCAATATGATTGATAAATTGACCTGTTATCAGCATTTTTTTTATAGAAACCGGATAACGCTCGTAATATTCACTGATGAAGAATTAAAATAATGTAAATAAGAATCCGACGCGTTTTACAGGATCTTTTTTACCGGCCATGCACTAGCACATCATCTTGGGGGGGGGGGGGGGGTAGCACATTAGGAGGCCCATTTTCACTGGTTTTTATGATTTTTTTTTAGTGGGAAGTCATTATTAGAATTTAATAGAACTTGCCCCGCATGTTATTCATATTTCGAACTTTTGTGAATTTTTTTGAATAATTTCACTGAAAAATAACAGCGTTACGCACCGATGTCCGCTGAAGGTCGTAAGTAGAATTCTCGCACTGCACGCAGGGTAGCCATTGTCATTTTGATCCGAAATCATTAGGGTTTTTTCTTAACATTTATAACAAATTTCCACTTTTAGATTAATAAGAATATTCCACTTTTGAATACAGAGGTATACCGTTGCACATCTCTAGTAAAAAACTATATAATAACCGACATTCTTCAATTCCATTATCGCCTTTTTTGTCACTTTATCTAGCATTGTCGCAATTGTAACAACTGTTGAGGATTAAAAATATTACCACTGTCAGTTAACATTTCTCTATATATCGACAACTTTATTTTCAAGATACAAAAGAAGAGTGTGAAAATCACATTGCCGAGATCATCACAAATGCGGACGACTGCGGAAAGGGCAAACGAGACAAGACGGCAAAAACGAAGAACGATACTCCTCAGCTTGTACGTTACACGAAAAATATAAAAATCAAAGCTATGTCCACTCCCGAAGAAAAAAAAGAAAGGAAAAGACGAGTATGTATATTGTGAATCGTTTTGTATATCATTCGTAGCGTCATATAATGATACTTACTAATTTACACGAATTGCACAGAGGAAAGAAATCGATGAGGCTCGCACAGCAGCGAAGGTTGATCAAGAACTGAAAATTTCGCAGAAAATTAAACGCCATAAAATAACACCGACGCGAGTGGGTCTTACGGATGTCAGCAATTTGAATAAAAAAACGGACGGTGTCACTACGGTGACTAACAATATTGAACGAAGGGTAAAAAAAGTAACTCCGCAGTTGAGTGCTGACTTTCAAACAAAAAATTGTTCCATATCATCGGCCCGTGCGAAGAGTCTCAAAAATCACGGGTCGGAATATCATCGTTGTGACACGTTGAATAAGCGTCGGCAACGCAAAGAGATCGCATCTACTTCCCAAGAACCCGACTACGTGGTGTCGCCTTGTGAGGCGGAGTCGTTAAATACACAGAAAAAAGTATCACAAGGTTGTAAACGTGATTCGTGGATTGTTGAGAATACCGATTGTGACGGCAGAAAAGAAATCGGCGAGTCGAAGGAGAATAAGGAAAAAATCAATACAGTAGAAACAAACATGACGACGAAAAAGTCAACCGTTGGAGTTAGTGACGATGCCAAAACGGCGCTAAGCGCGCCTGATAGCCAATCGACGGCTGATGCTCGTGGTGAAAAATCCACAAAAACGAGGCTCGTGGAAACTGCCGAGACAGAGGCACATGGATTTTCTGGGGACTCTGCGTCCGACAATTCGAAAAATGATGAAGCCACGGAAGTAAGAAAAGCCCATTACAAAAGATTGAAACGAATCACAAAATATCTCGACTTGAGCTCATCATCGGACACCGACGAAGTAATATCTTCGATAAGTTCAGTACCAGAAATGACGAACGAAACAAAAAGTGGTGACATAAAAAAAGGAAAATATATACTAGAAAAACCGCGTGCGACTGAAGTCATCATTGTACCAGAGGAGAAGAAAATTCAAATAGTTCCTCGCAAGGTGAGTACGAGAAAAGCCGCGTGCGATTTTCGACAAACAACCTTGATTTAAAATATTGTACATTTTATCTTCAATAGGAAAAGGACCAGCAGAAGAAAAAGTTCAAATCTTCAACGACACAATTCAAAGCACCTGCATTAGATCCAGCGGAAAATGAACAAGACGATAAGCAACAGGTAATTTAAAAAAATTAACTAAATGTAAGAAAATAATTTAATTCCACAGACAATTTTTCTTCAAAACAAAAATGTTACGACAAGTATTAAAAGTGTAGCCATTCTGTAAATAAATCCTTTCTAAATAAAAATATTCCAAGATAAAAAAGATACCTTGCACCAATGTATTAGCCAAGTAAAATTCATCAGTAGATATTTCGCTATAAAAAATTTGGCACGACAGTGGCAGTTTAAATGAAAAAACCAAGTTACTAGCATGCCAAACGTTTTTTTACAGCGAAACATCTGCCGATGAATTTTACTTAGCTAATACATTGCACTTGTTACAATATTTTTCCAAGGAATATTTTTTATCATGGAATGTTTTATTTACAAAGGATTTGTTCACAGGATGGCTGCACGTTTAGTAGTTAGTATAACATTTTTATTTTGAAGATAAATTTTTGTGTAATATTCTTCTTATCATCAATATCGCTATAATGACAAATTCTCAATAAATCCAACATATCAGTTTTCCATGTTTCACGACTTGTCCGGCGCCTTTCCAACGAGCATCGATGAACAAAGTAATAAGACGCCTCGGAGCAGTAGAAAGACGCCCGAGACTCTTGAAAATTCGCCGGATGACTTCTCCAAAAACGAAAAAGACGCTGCTATACATGACGATTCCAACAGCAACGGTACTGGCGAAAGTACCCGGCCGAGAAACGTTAGCACATTGCCGTTTGAGTTACCAGTATGTTGCACTTCAGATAGTTTTCGAAACACGGAAATACATACGTAGCCAATAAATACGAGTAACATTGTAATACACAGCTGTGAAAATAATCAAGGAAACAACATTACGTTGATATGTAATAGTACATTACGATACAAGTGCGAAAAAACTTTTTCTGACGAGTGTGAGTTCGCAGCGCGAGCCGAAGGCGAGTGCTGCAATCACACGAGTCCGAAAAAGGTTTTACGCACGTGTATCGTATGAAATTTTATTTCACGACGTGCGGAAGCTGCGCTTCGCGTGCGTAATATCGCGTTTTACGCACGGAGTGACATAAATAATATGATTATTAATTTTGTCAATTGAAAGGATTCACTCGTGGGTGCTGAAGATATCAAAAGCGATGGACCAGCATTGAATTGGATGCAAATGTATATTGAAGCACAAACAGAAATTGATCGATTGAAGACACAATTAAAAATCGAGCGGGCAAGAAGTGCAGAAGATAATACTAACGCGGTTCGGGGCGAAGGCACAGAGGCGACAAAACAAATTACAGAATCTTTAGCCGAAATCACGAAAAAGATGGAACACGTAATTCAGAAATTAGATGAGAAAAGTCAATCGGTGTCAGAACGTTTTAGAAAATTCGTGCAGACAGACGACGAAGGCGAAAAATGGGTCTGTGTTTCGATTACTGACTACGAAACATAGGAATAAAGTGATGAATGAACTAATGGTAAACGGAATGGTTTGTGTCTAACAATACGAATATAGGTGACGATAGGAAGTACTCGCCTTCAGTACTCGGTTGGATTCAAAATACTTACCGCCAAGGATTCGAGGTCTCGATTCAACATGGCGATTAACGCGCTGTGGTCAAGAGATGAACAAGTCTATCTGTATCTGAGTGAGAAGAAGATGCCAAAAGATGATAAATGCAGAGTCGTTACTGAGGACGAATACTCCGCGTTGCAAGGTAATTGAACTGTGCAAAGTATACCTATTTGCCGCAGATTCCAAAAAATGCAGTTTTTTGTGTCTTATTCTATTTGCAATCTTAATGCGGGAATGTAATACACATGAAAACCGAGCCACTATTTGATTGCTCTTTCCCCTACAACAGCAATCATGGATTTCTTCGAGGAAACCAGTACACCCTACGGCGCGGAACCTCAATTGTTCGTCGTCACGGATTCGGCCAACAAAACGATACTTTCGAGACACCTATCGTGCACTCGGGACTCACATCATCCCGAAAAAGCTGCCAAAAGACTGCAACAACAAAAGGAAGCACGGGCTAGAAGAAAAGACAACGGTGTCGGAAAGTCAAGTGCAACTGGAATTCGTGGACATAGCTGTAAAGTCAACAAAAAAAAATATGCAGCAGAGAAACGAGAAAGTTGATCGACGATTTAATTGATGCATTGGAGGGCATGACATACGTTGAACGTGAACCACACGTCAACTTGAGAAAATCGAAAAAGTCGATATTTAAACTCGGCAGGGACTTGGGAATCCCAGTCAGCAAAATGCGGGAAATATTAACGGCTTGTCTTAAATCCGAAGGTACCGTACATTTTTTTTATAAATACTGCGTACCTTAATTGTAAGCGTTTTTAACAACTAATAGACAAAAATGTATTGGTATTACGCTGTAGATGGAAAATTTATATATCCGGTCGAAATTGAGCACGAAACGATTGAGCTTGAACTTGCACTGGAATACGCAAAGGCCAACGATATAACGGACGTTCCAATGACAAAAGAGACAATAGTAGGACACTTCAAGGATGCCGGAGTAGATCCGAACTTGATCGAATTTTTTATCAACAAGTACTGTGTAAGCAATGATGGACAGTCGATCGTAGACCGCTGTGGTTCGACGAAAATGACAAATCGTACATACTTAGTGTGAGTAATGAAATGTAACGACATTAATGAGCATTCACACTTGCAGACATGTAATATGAGTAATCGTGTATTTTCAATTTTGTACAGATTCAACAAGAGACTAATAGCGAAAACGCTCATAATATTTGTCGCCAACGATCAATACCGTCGCAAACAGAATGAGAAAGAGAACGCGACAAACAATGACGCCATATTATCGGTCCACCGTATTATAAAAAAACCAGGACTCTACCTTTTGGTGGTCAGTTAATTGATGTTTATACATAAGAGGCATTCTACTGATGTTTATGTAGTACATGATGCTCGTGCGATTGCCGCCGTTGCTATTAGCTCGTGCAGCAAACCTTGCCCTCGCCTTTTTCTGCTCTTATTGCACAATATACTATTTCAGTTTTTTATCAATTTTTTTAATAATCAATATTGAAAGCTAAACAAAAACAACGCAATTCAAAAACCTGAAAAAATCTGAAAAATGCCAAAGTGAAACAAAAATGTTTTCTCCCGTCTTTGTATTATATAAAAGATGATACATTTTATTTTTATTTTTTATTTATGACGATAAAATACATCAATGACAGAAAAAATAACAGCTTCTGGCATTTCCCACTACAATACAAAACTACTACAACAAGCAACCCGGTCGCCCCTGCGGGGCGCCGGGCTGTTGTTGGGGGGCTCCGCCCCCCAAACCCCCTGAAAATGACCCTGCGGCAAAAATGTCCCTTTGGGACATTTTTCCCTGGTGTCATTTTAAGGCACTCACGCGGTCGTCGCGCTACGCGCTCCGCAGGGGGGGGGCCGTTCGGTCGTCGCGCTTCGCGCTCCGCTCAGTGCCGTTCGGGCGTCGCGCTTCGCGCTCCGCTCAGTGCCGTTCGGGCGTCGCGCTACGCGCTCCGCTCAGTGCCGTTCGGGCGTCGCGCTACGCGCTCCGCTCAGTGCCGTTTGGGCGTCGCGCTACGCGCTCCGCTCAGTGCCGTTCGGGCGTCGCGCTACGCGCTCCGCACAGTATCGTTCAGACTGGAGCTGTGAGCGGTAACTAGTACGCAGTGGAAAAATATTCACTTGTTCACCTAAGTAGAGTTCTTCATTACCGACACATGCAGCTAACTGTGTCGGTATATTGGAGTTCTCTAGAATTCAATCTATAGCCGCCTCGTTCACAGATAGTTTTCGCCTCTTAAGGGGCTGCTGGAGTAGATTTTTTTACCGACCAGTCGGTAAAAAAATCTATTCCAGCAGCCCCTTAATATTTACCAGTCGATATCCACATGATGTAATGATTATTAAGCTTATTAAGAGACGAAAACTATCTGTGGACGAGGCGACTATAGATCGAATTCTAGAACTCCAATATACCGACATGGTTAGAAGCATGTGTCGGTAATGAAGAACTCTACTTAAGTGAAAAATATTTTCTGTCAAAATCCCATTCGGGAGAACGGACTTTCGAGTGTTCGATACATTCAGGCAAATGGTGCATTCGGGAACATTACAATTCTGTTGAAATGAAATTCGGTATTTTCATCCGTTCGGCATAAAAACTTTTCGGCGTTTTCACCGTTTGGCTAATAAATATTTCGGTATTATGACTCGTCGGATCTTTTCTCATTCGGGTGAACGGTCAATCGGCATTTATAAATTCGCGCGTTTAGTACGTTCGGCAATCGTATTTTTTGGTCGAGTGACGGCAAGCCGTCAGCGCGATTGCGGTCGCGGCGTGAATTATGAATCAGGTGACAATCGTGAAACACCTGAATTTGTTGGGTTCTATTTTTTTATAGTAGTTAATTAATTTAATAATTGAGTGTAAAAAAATGTTAGAAATCAATAAAATCATGAATGCAGGTGTTATATGGTAATTACATGATGATTTACAATGAGTAAATAAAATTGACAAAAACATTAGCAGTGACAAGTGAAAATTTACACACGAAACCAGACAATAAATAGTGAATACAGTTATGAGTGACAGTGAATAAAAAATAACGAATAATTTAATGAAAAATATACATTTCAAACATATATAGTTCCGTAGAGAAGGTGTCAATATGTTTTACGAATTTTGTGTTTAGGTTATGTTTATACTCATATTTCAGTTTGGTATATTAATTATGAATTAATAATACAATAAAACTGTATCAGTGCAATTAATAAATATAAAAATTGAAAAATCATTTCGGAATCAATTATTTTGACATTATAATATGTGGAATGTACAGCGGATAATTATTTTGAAGAGAAAAATATTATTGTTATCATAATTGTGAAATTAATTAAAATTGAATATTTTGATTCTATTATGGTAGGTAATCATCATTCTAAAATGATCTAAGGGCTAATATGAGGAAAGATACATTTGAATTAAGGTAAAATATGAGAACGCTGCAAGTTTTAGTCAAATTACTTTATTGACTGCGAAGACTGACAGCCGGACACAATTTTCAATTTAATGATTTGAGTGTCTTAGGTATTCAACACTTCAAAAGAGTGTAAGAAAAAAACTAAAAAAAGTGCATCAAGATTAAGTTGAATTAGAATTATGCAGCAAGTTTCAGCCAAATTCTTCCATCGATGGCCAAGATTGAGACCCGTATACAACTTGACGACCAAAAGTGCCAAATTTCTTCAAGTGAACTCCTGTATAAAATGATTGGAAAATTAACACACTTCATGGGCATACTTCCCAGTGCTAGACTAAGAAATATTCCAAATTTCAACTTGTTCGCTCTGTTCAGTCCAGAGCCACTAAGTGATACGGACGTCCGGGCAACACAAAATCTTGTCTGAAGGAAAAAATGTCTTTAGTAATGCAAATTCCTTATTATTTTATGTCAAGAATATGTATTTTAGCATGCTTAAGAAATGTGAACTAAAAAGTAATGGATAAAATAAAATTATATTAACATTTTCCTTAAAAAACGTATTTACACCCTTGGACAGCGAATTCAATAGGCACTCTTGGTGCGTTTTTTTAAAACGTGAGTGCCTAAAAATCGGTGATTACTTAAGGATGTTATACCGCTCCACACTAGTAAAATGAGTACTGATTTATATAAAAATAATTTACACAGTTTTATGCATCTGTTGACTGTTTTGAATGGTGATTCGTATGGCAAGGTATGTTCTTAACTAGGGAAAAATTCAATTGCAACGGATTTGCAAAAATATTAAACAATTTACGCAAACGTTCGAAAAGGTACTTTTTATTAATTTTTTTTTTTTTTCAAACAATAAACCGTGTTTTTTACTTGAATTGGATATTTCACGGCTTATTGTCTTCTTTAAAAGATGTTTCACGAATTTCCTTATAAATAATTTGTGACATTTTCCGTTGAAAAATTACAACCATTTGTTTACAAAAGATTTTTGCCGATGGGTCAACAAAAGGCTGTCATTTTTAAACGGAGAACGTTATAAATTATTCATGAGGCAATTTCGTAAAGCATCTTTCAAGAAAGACCAAACATCTAATTGGCTGTGAATCATCCAAATCGAGCAAAAAACACGGCTTATTCTTTGAAAAAGCGGAACAAAAAATACTTTTTCAGAAGTTTTCGTCAATCGAATGATATTTTCACAAATCCAGTGCAATTGCATTTTTCACTGGCCAATAACATGCCTGGCCATACAAATCATCACTCAAAATAGTCAACAGATGCATAAAACTCTGTATAAATTATCTTTTAAAATCTGCACTCATTTGAGTAGCGTGGAGCTGTCAAAAAACCTCAAAGAGTTCTCGGAAATGTGTCTAATCCTAAATCCAGTCCTACTATTTCAAAATAACAATTTTTTATTATTTTTTTGTTTATAAAACGTGGCCTGAAATAACACAATTAATTCTGTATACATGTTTTCTTGTTGGCTATAAAAATGCACATTTTCGTTTTTTAATTATTTCGTTACGATTTACAGATTAAATTGGTATATCCCGAACAACATTTTTCGTTTAATTGTGAAATTTGGTGCATCAGTAGATACGACTTAAATTGATTTTTAGACAAGTGTTGCATTTTTTAATGGAAAAACTACCATGGAATGCCTCATATGCATGTTGAAATTGTATAGTTGCACCTCTGATAAATCCCTCACACGTGTTTTGTCATTTCGTGGAATTGCAGAAAATGTTGATGACAGTGGTTTCATCGATGATGTTAACGCAGTGTGGATACTTTCGGTGATTCAGTAAAGATTTGTATTGCAGGAGATATTTTATTAACTGGAGCGATCCGCTCTCGCCCGTGACATTTTCACGAATAACAAAATTAGGTCACTAGGCGACGATATAAACAAAATCCAATCATACATCGATTAAAGTATATTACGATTTTAACAGATGACATGAGGCGACTTGGATTACTCGTTGAAGAACACAGCGATGAGACCGACGGAAGTGAAGATCAACGTAACTTGACTATCGCAATGTCCAACGTTTTGAAGGGCGAGACGAATTGGAGATCGATCGTCAAAAGGAATGCGATGAGAATACTTGCCGAGTAATAATACTTAAAAGGCTGTCGGAGTATATGATACAAAGCATAGAACAAGTTAACGGCATATTTTACTTCGAGAAATGATGAAAAAGAGTCTGCGACTCATACTGTTTGCAAATCATAGGGATATTTTGTTCGGAATTTTTTTCCAAGCTTGTCAAGTTGATGACTAATTTTGAGCCAAAGGACAGGATGGGACACTAACACGACCTCAAGATATGAATTTTTTACGTTAAAAAAAAATTAGAAATTTTATGTCTTGATAGAAAATGTATTTATTTACCGGTAATGATTTGTGATGATATTCATAGCATTTGCAAATGACAGCCATTTGATGACGAGAGAGAGAAACAGAGTCACGAGTTTGACTAATTTTTTTTCTAGCTATGTAATAAATAAAATAAAGAACATTTTCTCGGTGAATTCGTAGTGCGTTCCATAGAAAAACAAAACGAGCCATCGTTTGTCAAGATTTATTATTATAGCATAAATTGAGTTTTTTCAAATACTTTTGTTTCCATAGAAATAGAATGTTTCTATGTGTAGCAGGCTTACTTCAATTCAGATCCTCTTTTATTAACACTAGTTTTTAAAGTAAACGATCACGGTTACAACTGGTTTCTATCCGGGTCATATCCAGTTCAATCAATGCGGAAATCCAGAATCGATCGCAGGTACCATCGGTCTCAATACAGCGCACGTCTGGTTCGTCGTGAGTTGTCATCTCTATTGGATTGAGGGTACCACTGGTTTTTATCCGATTCATATGCTGTTTGACGTGAACCGGTCATCCAAAGTAAGTCGTACGAACCACCGGATTCTATACAGTTCGACGTAAACCAGATATCCCGATATCAGAGGTACTACCGGTTGCTATCCGATTCACCTTCGGTACAACATTAAACAGACATCCTGATTAGATCTAAGGCATCACCGGTTTCTATCCGATTTATCTTCGGTACAACGTAAACCGGTCATCGGAAGTAGGTCGCACGAATCACCGGATTCTATCCAGGTCGAGGTGATCCAGATATCCCGATATCGGAAGTAGTACCGGTTGCTATCCGACTCATCTTCAGTACAACGTAAACCATACATCGTGATTAGATCGCAAGTATCACCGGTTTCTATCCGATTCATCTTCGGTACAACGTAAGCAGGTAATCCAAAGTAGGTCGTACGAATGACTGGATTCAATCCAGGTCGACGTGAACTAGATATCCCGATATTGGACGTATTACCGGTTGCTATCCGATTCATCTTCAGTACAACATAAGCCAGATGTGGCGATAAGATCGCAGGTACCACTGGTTTTTATCCGGTTCATGTGCGGTTCGACGTAAACCGGGCATCCAAAGAAGGTCGTACGAACCACCGGATTCTATCCAGTTCAACGTGAACCAGATATCCCGATATCGTAGGTATTACCGAGCACTATCCGATTCATCTTCGGTACACCGCAAACCAGACATTTCGATTATATCGCAGGTATCACCGGTTTCTATCCGATTCATCTTTGGTACAACGTGAACCAGATATCCCGAGTAGATTGCAAGTTTCACCGGTCTCGATCCAGTTCATATGCGATTCGTCGCCAACCGACTCTTTATTGGATTGCGGTTCTACTAGTTTCTCTCCGATCTATGCCCAGTTCGATGTTAACCGAACATCCCGAATCGATTTGTGGTAACCGGCGATGATTCAGGAGCGTACAAGCGATCGGAATAATTAATGTTCGAACCCCGTTTTATGTTCCATTCATATCCGGTAAAACGGCGTCAAACAGACATAGAGAATTTTGTTGTCCCCGGTCGTTTCTGCCAGGGGGGGGGGGGGGGGTTCTTACACTTAGCTATTCACTGCGGCGCTCGAGCACGAGCCGTCAGGTTCACTAAAGTCTTTAAATTGTTCTTGTTGTTGTTGTGTTCTATCTATTAGTTGAGATTACTGTCTCTAAAATGGTTTTGACATACGGGTTCACTTCAATACTCAAAATACGGATTATAGTCGAAGACAACGATCACGTTTCAACGGAGAGCGCGCAGTTGACCACGTATTCGGAGATTTCCGTGAGCTCCGGATCGAATTGAAATTATAGCGTATGATTAAGACTGATATTATTTGATTGTTATTTTACGCGCGTAGATTTACAATCACTACGGAACGCACTCGCGAAGGCACTTCCTCGATCCTATGGCGTACTATCTTTGTAGCAGTACCGAGGGTTACGCGACGGAGATTTATCGACCTACGTGAACACTGACACGCGGAGCCCTAGACCGATCTAACCCTGATCGAAGCTGTCTAGAGACTGTCCTCCCCGATCTCGCGAGGATCCTCGGATCCTCGGTCGGGCGAGAAGAACAAACTCCGCGGAATCAGCTTTCGCGACTCGGCAGTTTGACTTATTTCGCTGTTAATTCGGAATCTGATTCCCTTCCGACCATCCGAAGACTCGCGAGTCCAAGGAGAGCGAGAGGAGGCCTGTTGGAGGATATCGTGTTTCCTTCCGACGACGGCTGGCTACGTCGTTTGCGGCAGCGACGCTCGTGGCGGCGGCAGCACCTCGCGGGCTGCCGCACGGCGTAGAGCGCGCTTGCGCGCGGGATCTCCCGCTCGATCGGCGCCACGAGGCCGTGCTCGCAACGGCCGGTCGCCATTATCTCAGTCTCCGCGACACGCAACCGGCGCTCAAGTTTTGGTCTCATCCGGGTCGACTCATCGGGGTTCTACTCTTTTCTCGTACTGCTCATTAGATTCGGGACAATCAGTTCTCTTATCTCTCGGTATTGCTCGGATTCGGTACAGGCCTCATCCGGGGGAAAACTCCGGCGACGTTGGTGACGTGCATGTCCCGCGCGCGTTTATTCCCACGCGGCTCGCGCCGCGGCTCAGCTCACGGGTTTGGGATTACTCGGCAGATTAATATAATCGAGCCGTGTGGCTCGACTTGACAATTTTGGACCTACTCATCGTGGTTTCTACAACGTTTGGAATCGCTCAGTGCGTCTTATTGTGACTTGTGGACTCGCTCAGTAATATTTTCTCAGGCTCTACGGGACTCGCTCAAGCATATTTTGTGTAACTGCTATCTATATTAATAAACATCTTTCTTATTTTTTCCCTGTTAATTGGCCGACTCGAGACTTTATTTTATACCTGCTCCACCATCATCCACCTGCGGCATTCTCGAACAAGGCCAGACCCGTCGGGTCAGCGAAACGTCGATGGAAACGCCCGGACACAGCGATCGCGATCGCCGTCGCGCCGCGACGGAACTCTACACCTCATCATTGCTGTGTCGCGACAGAAAGATTCACAACGCAGGGAATTTCGCAGCGCATCGCGTGAGCGCAGCTGCGGTGTGGAATCACACCCCAAGTGACAGCTCAGCGATGCGCCGTTGCTTAGGCGCGTTACGTGCCGCGCTTTCCCGAGACGCATCTCGAAAAAGTACGGGACGTAACATTTACATGCGTGCAGCGCTCGCAAAACGCGATGGCTTGATTTGGCTGTTTGACACTTTTTCGCTCGCGGCATCGGTGTCAAACGAGTTCTAACGATGCAAAACGATGCATTTGCACAAAATTAAGGTTTTTGACATTCGGAGATCGAGTTTACATGCGTGCAGCGCTCGCAAAACGCGATGGCTCGATTTGGATGATTGACGCTTTTTCGCTCGCGGCATCGGTGCCAAACGAGTTTTAACAATGTAAAACGATGCATTTGCACAAAATAAAGGTTTTTGATACTCGGCGACCGAGTTTACATGCGTGCAGCGCTCGCAAAACGCGATGGCTCAATTTGGATGATTGACGCTTTTTCGCTCGCGGCATCGGTGCCAAACGAGTTTTAACGATGTAAAACGATGCATTTGCACAAAATAAAGGTTTTTGATACTCGGCGACCGAGTTTACATGCGTGCACCGCTCGCAAAACGCGATGGCTCGATTTGGCTGATTGACGCTTTTTCGCTCGCAGCATCGGTGCTAAACGAGTTTTAACAATGCAAAACGATGCATTTGCACAAAATAAAGGTTTTTGATACTCTGCGACCGAGTCTACATGAGTGCCACGCGCGCAAAACGCGATTGCTCGATTTGGCTGTTAGACGCTTTTTTGCTCGTGGCATCGGTGTCAAACGAGTTTTAACGATGCAAAACGATGCATTTGCAAAAAATGAAGGTTTTTGATACTCGGCGACCGAGTTTGCATGAGTGCCACACGCGCAGAACGCGATAGCTTGATTTGGTTGATTGATGCATTTTCGCTAGCGGCATCGTTGTCAAACGAGTTTAGACGATGCAAAACGATGCATTAAAACAAAATTAAGGTTTTTGACATTCGGAGATCGAGATTACATGCGTGCAGCGCTCACAAAACGAGATGGCTCGATTTGGCTGTTTGACGCTTTTTCGCTCGCGGCATCGGTGCCAAACGTGTTTTAATGATGTAAAACGATGCATTTGCACAAAATAAAGGTTTTTGATACTCGGCGTCCAAGTCTACATGAGTGTCACGCGCGCAAAACGCGATAACTCGATTTGGCTGTTAGACGCTTTTTTGCTCGTGCATCGGTGGCAAACGAGTTTTGACGATGCAAAACGATGCATTTGCACAAAATTAAGGTTTTTGACATTCGGAGATCGAGTTTACAAGCGTGCAGCGCTCGCAAAACGCGATGGCTCGATTTGGCTGTTTGACGCTTTTTCGCTCGCGGCATCGGTGCTAAACGATTTTTAACGATGTTGTAACAGGAAAATTTACTCCGACTCTTTCCTCGACGTCAACGATCAACCCGACTCCTCGAGCGCTCGTCGGATAAATAGCCTAAATCAAAACCGTCGAAATAATAATTATCGGTGGTCGAGACCCCTCGACGATCGATAATATCCTAGGCGAGCCCTACGATTACCTACGGGGCCAGCGAGGCGACACGAGCGCTGACCGCGCATCGATCGCGATATTGATGGGATTTTTCCCCCACTCTTCACGTACGCGGGCCGGCCAGCTAATGAGCCGTCTCCCGAAAATCACTTCCGCGCCGATCTCGCTAGAGTCGAGAGCACGGGGTCAGCCCTCGAGGAGTCTCGCGACGATTTATTGTAATCGTCAATCGTGTCGTTATTGTATTATTATAAGAATTGTCAAGAATATTGTGAAACCCGTGAACTCGTCGAAGAGGACGAACACCGACTGTTTTGTCAAAGGGACGAAGAAGGTCCACAAATTGTCAAAGGAAATTGTGTGTCAAACCGTAAGTTTATTATAGTTTATATTCTTTGCCTGAGATTGATTTTGCTTGATTTGTTTTGCAATCCTGCAATCCTTGGTCATCCAATTATCCACCCTGAGATAGCCGGCAAATTGTGTAAGAAATAAATCAGATAAAAGTATTTTATTAGTTTTGTAAAAACTAATTGCCGCCTAACGAAAGATATTAAAATAAAGAATAACCAGAGCCCCGGCAGCCACTGACCACGGCCGCGCCGGGTGGAATACTTCGTCAAATTAGTACGCGACGGGTATTCTGTCTCAATGTAAAACGATGCATTTGCACAAAATAAAGGTTTTTGATACTCGGCGACCGAGCTTACATGCGTGCAGCGCTCGCAAAACGCGATGGCTCGATTTGGATGATTGACGCTTTTTCGTTCGCAGCATTGGTGCCAAACGAGTTTTAACGATGCAAAACGATGCATTTGCACAAAATAAAGGTTTTTAATACTCGGCGACCGAGTTTACATGAGTGCCACGCGCGCAGAACGCAATAGCTTGATTTGACTGATTGACACATTTTCGCTAGCGGCATCGTTGCCAAACGAGTTTTGACGATGCAAAACGATGCATTTAAACAAAATTAAGGTTTTTGACATTCGGAGATCGAGTTTACATGCGTGCAGCGCTCGCAAAACGAGATGGCTCGATTTGGCTGTTTGACTCTTTTTCGCTCGCGGCATCGTCGCCAAACGAGTTTTGACGATGTAAAACGATGCATTTGCACAAAATAAAGGTTTTTGATACTCGGCGACCGAGTTTAAATAGGTGCCACGCGCCCAAACGCGATAGTTCGATTTGGCTGATTAACACATTTTCGCTCGCAGTATCGTTGCCAAACGAGTTTTGACGATGGAAAACGATGCATTAAACCCATTAACGTCCAAGCGTCCCGATTTTTTACTAAACTTTCAACGCGATTATTTTTTATGTTATCGGCGTTGAAAAAAATTCGTTTTCAGGTATATCGACGTAGAATTTTATGCTCTTTCAGAATACCGGCTCAAAATTTCGATTAGACATAAAGAAAAAAAAATGTGGCCGATTCAAGCGTGAAAAACGTAAAAATTTTTGAAAAAAACCTTTTTGTGCATTTTTTTTGCAATGTTACCGCAATGAATTCATACTGTAATCATGTTCAGAGGTGATCGTAATAGTTAAAGTTTAACAGGGAATTTTCATGTAATCATTGAACCACTCCTTTTTACAATATGGCGGCTAGAACGTAAATATTCTACAAAAACATAAGCTAATTTATTTCTCGGAAACTATTGAGCTTAGCTCAAATTATGTAAGCACAAAAATATCTTGGAATTGGTCAAAGAATATCCTCAAATTTTTCAAACATTTTTTGAGATGATTTTTGGTTTTCCAAAATATCAAAAAAATTAAAATTGCAAAATTTTTTTTTTTCTTAACAAATTTATCGACACAATACGAATTACTTTGTGCGTAAATTTTTATGCAATCATTGAATCACTCTTTTTTACAATATGACGGCAAGAACGTAAATATGCTACAAAAGTAAGCTAATTTTTTTCTCGGAAACTATTGAGTTTAGCAAAAATTATTTAAGAACAAGAATATCTTAGAATTGGTCAAAGAATACCCTTAAATTTTTTAAGAAAAAAAAAAAAAAATTGGCAATTTTAATTTTTTTGATATTTTGGAAAACCAAAAATCATTTCAAACAATTTTTAAAAAATTTGAGGATATTGTTTGACCAATTCTAAGATATTTTTGTGCTTACATAATTTGAGCTAAGCTCAATAGTTTCCGAGAAATAAATCAGCTTATGTTTTTGTAGAATATTTACGTTTTAGCCGCCATATTGTAAAAATGAGTGGTTCAATGATTACATGAAAATTCCCTGTTAAACTTTAACTATTCCGATCACCTCTGATCATGATTACAGTATGAATTCATGGCGGTAAAATTGCAAAAAAAAAGCACAAAAAGGTTTTTTTCAAAAAATTTCACGTTTTTCACTCTTGAATCGGTCATATTTTTTTTTCTTTATGTCTAATCGAAATTTTGAGCCGGTATTCTGAAAGAGCATAAAATTCTACGTCGATATACCTGAAAACGAATTTTTTTCAACGCCGATAACATAAAAAATAATCGCGTTGAAAGTTTGCTAAGAAATCGGGACGCTTGGGCGTTAATGGGTTAAAACATTTGGAGATCCTTAGTTTTCGAGAGAAACTAATACAATGAAATTTCAGTCGACAGAGCCGGATGAAAACATGTGGACAAAGATTTATGTTCGGTAAAGCAGGTATTTTTGTCAAAAACGCTATCCGGTGTTTTTCTAATGCACTTTCGTCGGCACCGTCGCGGATATTTCGGCTACGTCGCCATGTTGTTTACAATCGCGTAAATAGAAGGAAGTTGAAGAACAGCCTAAAAAAAAGGAGTCTTACAAATCGGTTCAAAAATACCTGCTTTACCAACCATAAATGTTTGTCCACATGTTTTCATCCGTCTGTGTCAACTGGAATTTTATTTGATTAGTTTCTCTCGAAAACTAAGGATCTCCAAATGTTTTAATTACGTTATTCGTAATCGCCAAACGATTCAACATCGAATGAGCCCTATTAGAGTCGATATGAATTTTGAAAAAATGTTTGGCTAACTTTGTGACTTTTTCAGTTTTTTAATTATTGTAATTAAACAATTGATCTCCAAACGATGAAATTGATTTACCAGTCATCACCAAACGACCACCAATCGACCAGTATTTTTTTTTAATTTTTTCCTTAAAGTTGTATGGTCAACTTTACAGAGGTTTGGAAACGGTCACGTACCATATTTTTACGGCAAAAATACCGTAACATTGCCGGTCACATTTACTGCTTACATCTCTAATTTTAACCTGCTCAAGAGACGCGGTAGCGTCTCGAGATATGTACTTTTACCTACTTTAAACTTACCAAAAAATTACCGTATTTTTACCGTAAAATGACGTCATTTTTTTTTCGCGCAATCAGGTGTTGTGGAATTACCGTCACAAATTTTTTCGATAAACATACCGTAAAAATATGGTACATCCAACTATTTAGATGTGGAATTACTGGTCACTTTTCTTTTTGGTAAATTTACGGTCACAAAAAAGTATAACCGGTCATTTACAACTAGATAGGTGTACAGTTCGTAATTTTTTTTTTTTTTTTTATGTATTATTATGAAATGCTGTATTCAAAGATAATTAATTATTCATTTATTGTTTGCACGTTTATCGAATACGTATTTTATTGTTCAATCACAAATTTATGGAAAGATAATTGTATATAAAGTTTTTTTATTAGGCGACACGCGCGCCACAGCTGTGAAATTTCAAATCACTACGACCATATGATTTTGTGACCGATGTGGTAATTTTGGAAACGGTCACGTACCGTATTTTTACGGTAAAAATACCGTAACATTACCGGTCACATTTACTGCTTACATCGCTAATTTTAACCTGATCAAGAGACGCGGTAGCGTCTCGAGATATATACATTTACCTACTTTACCGACCGAAGACGAGACGCTCCAAGACTAGAGATGTGGAATTACCGTCAAATCCTGAAGCGGTAAACTTACCAAAAAATTACCGTATTTTTACCGTAAAATGACGTCATTTTTTTTCGCGCAATCAGGTGTTGTGGAATTATGGTCACAAATTTTTTCGATAAACATACCGTAAAAATATGGTAAATCCAACTATTTAGATGTGGAATTACTGGTCACTTTTCTTTTTGGTAAATTTACGGTCACAAAAAAGTATAACCGGTCATTTACAACTAGATAGGTGTACAGCACGTAATTTTTTTTTTTTTTTTTTTTTTTTTTTTTTTTTTTATGTATTATTATGAAATGCTGTATTCAATGATAATTAATTATTCATTTATTGTTTGCACGTTTATCGAATACCTATTTTATTGTTCAATCACAAATTTATGGAAAGATAATTATATATAAAGTTTTTTTATTAGGCGACACGCGCGCCACAGCTCTGACCAGACCACTGAGAACTGACTCTTTTACCAGAGTAAGTTAAAGTCAACGCGATTGCGGCTCTATTTTTTTTTAACATAGTTAATTAATTAAATAATTAAGTGTAAAAAACGTTGTCGTTTTGCAAAAAACATTTAGGAAATTAAGAGAACCGTGAATGCAGTTGTTATGTGGTAATTACGTGGTGATTTAGAATACGTAAATAAAATCGAGAGATACATCTGCAGTGACAGGTGAACATTTAGAGACGAAAAGAGACAAAAAAACAGCTAAAAAAGTAATAAGTGCCAGTGGAAATTAGCAAATAACAAATGATTTAATGGAAAATATACACGTCAAGCGTATAGTTCCGATAATAATGTACTTGTCAACATGTTTTACGAATATTTTGTTTATGTTATGTTCACTCATATTTCAATTTGGTGTATTAAATATAAATTATATTCACAATTAAAGTGTATGTGTCTTTATTGGCTCCCCGAAGGGTTGCAAGATTTTTTCACAAGGTTGTCTCCTTGGTACACTTTATACATTTTCTTTTCTTTTCATTCAGTCTTCCTCTCTTACGCCATTTCCTTCCTCGCTGTCTCACACCATCTTTCTCACTCATCTCTACATTTCAGTTTCCTTTTGCACTCGCACCTCTCTCTCTCTCCGAGCCTATATCTTTTCCTTTACATTCCTTCTTTCTTCGACATTCCTTTTCTCCTCGCTTCGCTTCGTCACTCTCATACCTGCTTTCTTACCATTTATCCGCCGCACGCTTCTTTCTCATCTCTCGTTTCACACTCTTCGCAATTATCCTGGCTCGCCTTTCTCCCACTCACTCCATTCTCCTCTGCTCGTTTCGCTCTCCGTTCGCTCGCTGTTCTCCGCCCGCTCGCTGTTCTCCGCCCGCTCGCCGCTCCAAGCTCGCTCGCTCGCCGCACCACGCTCGCACGCTCGCCGCTCCGCGCCCGCTCGTCTCTCGCCACGTCTCGCTCGCCTCTTGCCTTCTTTCGCTCGCACGCTCGCTCTTGCCTTCTTTCGCTCGCCCGCTCGCTCTCCCCTCTCCTCGCCGCTCCTCGCTTCACGCCGCTCCTCCTTCCTCTCTCCGCCGACTTCCGTTTCCACTCTTTCACTCCATTCCTTTTCTCTCTCTCTCTCTCCCTCATTCATTCCGTATTTCTATTCAATTTCCCATTTCTATTCCATTTTCCATTTCTATTCCGTATTTCCATTTCCCCGTTTCTATGCCCTCTCTCTCCCCTTCTTCGTTCCTATTTGTCTTCTGCTTTACCCATGTTCTCTCTTCTTTCCCCTTTCTACTTTATCCACAATCTCTCTTCACTTTCTGTTTCTCGCCTTCTCTCGCTCTGTACACTCTTCTTTATCCTCCCGTCGAGTCCTACTTTACCCTGTAATTATCCCACATTTCTCGTTCTCTCTTTCGCCGCTGTCTTCGCTACCTGTCTTCCCTTGTTGCCCACATTCCACGTTTCTTTTGTTCCTTTCTCCTCCTCTTTCTCTCAATTTTCCCCCCTCTTCTGACTTCCTACTCTACTTTTTGTTCTCCACTCCTCCTCTCATCACCCTCCCTCTACCTTTCTCTGTCCGCCTTCAACCAGCCCGTTTTCTTACGTTTTCGCCTGTCCACCTTATTCGAAATTGCCGCCGTCTTAGCTATCTATTTCCAACTTCTGCCGCTCTCCGTACCTGTCTCCACCTATCTCTCTTCTTCGTCTCCTTTCCCCTGCCCCACCACGCCGTTTTCTAACCTCATCTCGTCCCTACTTTTCCGCTTCCTCTCTCTATTATTCTCCCTGTCCCTTAACCCTTCCCTCTTCACTCCTTTCTCACCTCTTCCCACCACTTCTTCCAGTATCCCAGTTCTCTGCACATCCGCCTAACCCTTTTTTCCCCTCTATCCTCTCTGCCCCCCTCTGCCGTCTTTCCGTATCTCCTATCCTCTCTCACTCTCTACCTTACCATTCCTTCTTTCTACCTCCTGCTTCTTACTTTCTCCGCACCTGTCGCCACGTGTCTTGATCCTCTCCCGCGACCCCCTTCCCCTCCGCCGTCCTTGCCAGTTTCCTAACCTCTTCTGCTACCCCATTTCTCCGATTAACCCTTTACTCTCCCACCGCCCTTCTAAACCTTTTATCACCGGCCCTTCCCTACCCCTTCCTTAATCCCCGCCTGCCCTTTTCTCACCTCCATATCACTCCAATCTTTTCCACTCCCTTCACAAACTCGCACCCCATCTCACACGCGTCCACTCTATTCGCACCCGGAAACGGAAGTCTCTTCACAATTAAAGTGTACTAGTGCAATTAATAAATATACTAATGAAGAAATCGTAGTGGAATCAATTATTTCGGCCTTCTAACTTCTAACATGTGCAGCGGGTAATGATTTTTCAGGAAAAAACATTTTTAGTTGACGTAAGTGTCAAATTAAAAAAAATTAATTAATTAAAATGTATTAATGCAGGTAATTACCACTCTAAAATGATCTTATGGCAAATATAAGAGAAGAAACATCTGAATTGAGATAAAATATGAGTATGCTGCAAGTTATAGCCAAAATCAAGTACGCAGTGGGAAATTATTCACTTGTACACATATGCGTAATTAAAAATGTAATTTTTTAATTTTGGTGATAGGTATTCACCCCTTAAAGAAAGTGTAAGGGAAAAACTAAAAAAAGTGTATGAGAACTAAGGTATTTTAGAATTTTGTAGCAAGTTTCAGCCAAATTCTTGGGTTGACAGCGGAGATTGGGCTCCGGACACAATTTGAGACCCAAAAACCCAAATTTTCTTGAAATAAACTCCTGTATAAAATTATTGGATCAAACCAAAAATTCATGGCAATTTCAAAAATAAAATCAAATCAAATGCAGCCAAGCAAAATCCCTGTACTCTGGCTTGCAAAGTCTGTACTCCCTAGCAACCACGATAACTTTCATTTTTACCTAATTTTTATAGTCACTTTGAACGTCGTCGTGATTGTTAGGGCTGGCATGCAAAAAACTTGGCGTACCAGCGACTTGCTCCCGTACATAGTCCATTGAAATAAGGACGGGACCACCATCTCGATGCGTAACTGCTGAAAATCGTGGGTGGAAGGCGGGATGCGCGTGGAACGAGCGGCGGAGGCGAGGGGCGGGGGGGGGGGGGGGGGGGGGGGGGCTCGAAAGGACAGAATACCATTTTTTATATATCCTCTCTTAAAGAGGACATGGCGCATCGATAATCGAATATATCGAAATACTGAAGCCAGTATAACTCGGGCTGTGATTGGTCGACGATGCTACGTCATGGACGATAAACTTAGAGCGGCAAATTCGAACCAACAGGGCGCGCGTAGCGCACGTCGTAGTGAGCCATGCGACGTGAAAATAACAGAAGCGCGAGCGAAGCGCGCGCGTTGTTGCTAGGCCTCTCTTAAAAAGTACATGACACATCGAAAGTCGAATTATCGAAGCTTTAAGCCGTTATAAGGGCCAATCACGAGCGCTTCTGTGCCAACCAAGCGTTCTGGGTGGTCGGCAGCGACCTCGATATAAAGTCGATATCGGGATGTTATGGCCACTGAAACATCACGTATCGTGCGCATTTTAAATAGCTGTATTGGCCACAAGAAAAAATAAATGTAAAGCAACGAGTGCGAGCGAAGCGAGCACGTTGTCTGTCTCGCGTTATGTCTGTCCCGCACTTATTTCAATGGACTATGTACGGGAGCAAGTCGCTGGTACGCCAAGTTTTTTGCATGCCAGCCCTAACAATCACGACGACGTTCAAAGTGACTATAAAAATTAGGTAAAAATGAAAGTTATCGTGGTTGCTAGGGAGTACAGACTTTGCAAGCCAGAGTACAGGGATTTTGCTTGGCTGCATTTGATTTGATTTTATTTTTGAAATTGCCATGAATTTTTGGTTTGATGGGATTGAAATTCCCACGAATTTTTGGTTTGATGGGATGCCCACTTTTTTATACTTGGCGTACCAATTTTTGTTTCGAAGAAACATTTTTGGACTGATTTGCTATCTTTTTGAAATTTGACCTCATGAAAACCGACAGTTTTTTAATAGAATAGTAGCAGAATTAATCGTTAGCCTAGCCAGTGAAATATTCTATAAACGTATATTCCGAGGACGACGACGTTGTTTAAATGGTAAATCGTTGATGAAGATCGAAGCAGTGCCTTTGCCTCGCACCCTTGTTGTATAACGTGAATCCTTGTCGTTGTCATTTTCGCCGTGATGAAATATCGGTCGCTCTCTCGGTCGCTCGCTCGGTCGCTCTCTCGGTCGCTCGCTCGGTCGCTCTCTCGGTCGCTCTCTCGGTCGCTCGCTCGGTCGCTCGCTCGGTCGCTCTCTCGGCCGCTCTCTCGGTCGCTCGCTCGGTCGCTCTCTCGGTCGCTCGCTCGGTCGCTCTCTCGGTCGCTCGCTCGGTCGCTCTCTCGGTCGCTCGCTCGGTCGCTCTCTCGGTCGCTCGCTCGGTCGCTCTCTCGGTCGCTCTCTCGGTCGCTCCCTCACGCGCTCCCTCACTCGCTCCCTCACTCGCTCCCTCACTCGCTCCCTCACTCGCTCCCTCACTCGCTCCCTCACTCGCTCCCTCACTCGCTCCCTCACTCGCTCCCTCACTCGCTCCCTCACTCGCTCCCTCACTCGCTCCCTCACTCGCTCCCTCACTCGCTCCCTCACTCGCTCCCTCACTCGCTCCCTCACTCGCTCCCTCACTCGCTCCCTCACTCGCTCCCTCACTCGCTCACTCACTCGCTCCCTCACTCGCTCCCTCACTCGCTCCCTCACTCGCTCCCTCACTCGCTCCCTCACTCGCTCCCTCACTCGCTCCCTCACTCGCTCCCTCACTCGCTCCCTCACTCGCTCCCTCACTCGCTCCCTCACTCGCTCCCTCACTCGCTCCCTCACTCGCTCCCTCACTCGCTCCCTCACTCGCTCCCTCACTCGCTCCCTCACTCGCTCCCTCACTCGCTCCCTCACTCGCTCCCTCACTCGCTCCCTCACTCGCTCCCTCACTCGCTCCCTCACTCGCTCCCTCACTCGCTCCCTCACTCGCTCCCTCACTCGCTCCCTCACTCGCTCCCTCACTCGCTCCCTCACTCGCTCCCTCACTCGCTCCCTCGTTCGCTCCCTCACTCGCTCCCTCACTCGCTCCCTCACTCGCTCCCTCACTCGCTCCCTCACTCGCTCCCTCACTCGCTCCCTCGTTCACGCCCTCATTCGCTCCCTCGTTTGCTCCCTCACTCGCTCCCTCGTTCGCTCCCTCACTCGCTCCCTCGTTCGCTCCCTCACTCGCTCCCTCGTTCGCTCCCTCACTCGCTCCCTCGTTCGCTCCCTCACTCGCTCCCTCGTTCGCTCCCTCACTCGCTCCCTCACTCGCTCCCTCGTTCGCTCCCTCACTCGCTCCCTCGTTCGCTCCCTCGTTCGCTCCCTCGCTCGCTCCCTCGTTCGCTCCCTCGCTCGCTCCCTCACTCGCTCCCTCGTTCGCTCCCTCACTCGCTCCATCGTTCGCTCCCTCACTCGCTCCCTCGTTCGCTCCCTCGTTCGCTCCCTCACTCGCTCCCTCGTTCGCTCCCTCACTCGCTCCCTCGTTCGCTCCCTCACTCGCTCCCTCGTTCGCTCCCTCGTTCGCTCCCTCGTTCGCTCCCTCGTTCGCTCCCTCACTCGCTCCCTCGTTCGCTCCCTCACGCGCTCCCTCGTTCGCTCCCTCATTCGCTCCCTCACTCGCTCCCTCGTTCGCTCCCTCGTTCGCTCCCTCGTTCGCTCCCTCGTTCGCTCCCTCGTTCGCTCCCTCGTTCGCTCCCTCGTTCGCTCCCTCACTCGCTCCCTCGTTCGCTCCCTCACTCGCTCCCTCGTTCGCTCCCTCACTCGCTCCCTCGTTCGCTCCCTCACTCGCTCCCTCGTTCGCTCCCTCACTCGCTCCCTCGTTCGCTCCCTCACTCGCTCCCTCGTTCGCTCCCTCACTCGCTCCCTCGTTCGCTCCCTCACTCGCTCCCTCGTTCGCTCCCTCACTCGCTCCCTCGTTCGCTCCCTCGTTCGCTCCCTCGTTCGCTCCCTCGTTCGCGTCGTCGGCGTCCTCGTCGTCGTCGTCGGCGTCGTCGTCGGCGTCCTCGTCATCGTCGTCGGCGTCCTCGTCGTCGTCGTCGGCGTCCTCGTCCTCGTCCTCGTCGTCGTCGTCGGCGTCCTCGTCGTCGTCGTCGGCGTCCTCGTCGTTGTCGTCGGCATCCTCGTCGTCGTCGTCGTCGGCGTCCTCGTCGTCGGCGTCCTCGTCGTCGTCGTCGGCGTCCTCGTCGTCGTCGTCGGCGTCCTCGCCGGCGTCCTCCTCATCGTCGTCGGCGTCCTCGTCGTCGTCGTCGGCGTCCTCGTCATCGTCGTCGGCGTCCTCGTCGTCGTCGTCGGCGTCCTCGTCGTCGTCGTAGGTGTCGTCTCAGGCGTCGTTTAAAAATTGAAATAAAATGTAAAATAAAAAAAAAATACAATTACAAAAACGAGTTAATGAATTATTTTTTATTTAAAGCATCTTAAATTTGCGTAGTTGCTTGGGGGGGGCTTCGCCCCCCCCACCCCCCAGCGGGGGCTTCGCCCCCTGCACCCCCACCAGCGGGGGGCTGCGCCCCCCCTGGACCCCCCCCCCCTCGTCCGGCGGCCGCCCACGCGTACGCACGGTCTGCGGAATTCCGCTGGCCAGCGACTGTGTACGCCGCGGGAGTCGAGTCGGCCAGCGACTGTCCGCTGGCACGTCGGGCCGGCCGAAACCCGACAGCGGTCGGCAGTCTCGCTCGACTCCCCGGGATGTGACTGTGTGTGCGGCCGCTCGACGTCACACGGATAGGCTCACCGACGCGGCGATCGTTGGTATGGGAAATGAAAATCGATATTTTCGCGAGCGCTTAGATTTTAGAAATGTCGATATATTAGCGATGGGCGAACGGATTTTATCGTGACCGGGCTCGTTTGAAAGAGAAAAATAAATAAAAAATATGGAACCTGAAAACTTTTTCGTGCGGGAAGTACTTGCTGCGATATCGCAAGATACTTTTGAAAATAACGGAAAAAGCCCCAACTTCCAGTTAATAAGAGTAGCGGTAGCGCCTCGTCTCACGCGTCACATTTTTCCTTTTTATACTTGGCGTCGAGACGCTACCGCGTCTCTTGATTCCACCCTAAGATGTGCCACGGTCCATCATCCTAATATCAGTCCAATATTTTCTCAACCTACACTGTCCTGACATTTGTCCAAGTCCTCAAGGAAAACCATAGCCAAAAACCTTGGGAAGAACAGTGTTAACATAGCTAAATAATCTCATTTTTCCTATACCAGTCTTTGTCAAGCTACATAATTTCATTTTAATCTGTCTCCGTATCTATCAAAACTATTTCTAATCAAATCTAAATACTTCATTGATTAAAAATTAATCTTTCATTTTCTCCATCTCTTCATTCCTCGTTTTCATGTAATTGTTCAACATTTTCCATGTGCCTCGAGATTTTCTCCAGATGGACGGTAACTCCAAATTCTCGTTCCAAACATCACGTGCAAGGACAGGAGACAGGAATGTAGAAAACTCGGGTACAAGGAAACCTGTGACACAAATTACAAAAGCGTAGATATCTGAAAATAATAGAGAACCGCTCCCAAGCAAGCAACGTAATTGCTCAATTTAATCCTTTCGACCAACAAAATAATTCGATCTTCTCTTTACTTCACACCTACGATACCACATTCAAAACATAAAATAATTAATATCCTCTTCAATCAATTACCAGAACATAAGGTTCCTGACGTCAATGCCTTGTCAAAGAGAAAATTATTTACTTCTTTTTTTAAATTATTACTGTCTCCGAACAATCTCGTGTGCACCCGAAACTTGTTCACAGTGTTACCATTGACCAAACAACTCAAATCTCCTCGGGAACCCTCCAGAGCGCTTACAGTAACAAAGTGTTGTGGCCACCAACACAATGTCACAACGCTCAAGGTCCACAGACAGGCAGATTCTACAATTAACTCGGAAATCTTTCCAGGGCTCAATCCCAAGACTCCAGCCAGTTATTCAAGATCATTTTAATTCACATATTCTCTGGAAACCCTCCAGAATGTCTCTCGTAAAACATTCAAGGCTCCAAACAAGCAATCTCAATTTCCCGGCATTGACGTCTCCTGACCTAATACCTAATACCTGCATTATTCTTTGGAAGCACTCTCTTTCCTATGAGAACAATCTTTTCTAATGTGCCCTCGGTCACCGCAGTGCCAACAAATCCTGTTGTCTATCTCTTGTCGAACTTCCTCACGAGTCGAAGTAAATTCTGGTTTCCTACGAGTTCTGCCGGTCGACTTTCCGATCTGGTGATTTTCGGAGGAATAATCGCAGACTTCTTTGACACTCGCGAGTTCTCTTTCCTCGATCCGATTCACTTCGTGAATTTCTTTGGTGCGAGACACGGCAACGCCCAAAGAACAGATATTTTCCAACCTAAGCATCTTTCTGATCCTTCTACTAGCCAACCCTGCGATGAATTGCCAACAAGCTATCTTGTCCGTCACTTCCGGTGTCCACTCGGGGTAGGCCAATCTGACCAGGCGTTTCAGATCCATTGCAAAGCTACCTAAACTTTCCTTTTTCTCTTGTTTCTTATTGTGAAATTCGACAAAACTGATTTGTTCGAAATGTTGTTCACCGAATCTACGATCGAGTTCCTGTTTCACTTTTTGAAAGTCCTTGAGTTCTTCATCGTCTAAATAGACTAAAATTGCTCTTGCTGGGCCTCGAAGCAAAGATCCTAACACAGCAACCTTTTCTTGCTCGGAATAACGATTGTACTTGGCAATTATCTCGAATTGTTTAAGATAACTGTTCCACGAGCATGAACCGTCAAACGTGTCTAATTTCAACCGAATTTTCCTATCAGAGATCGATGCATCTCTCTGAATCACGATGCGTTCTACCGATTTGGGTCGTGTTGGTGGAACAGTGTGAGCCGGAGTCTGAAGGACCTCCTCTCTTTCCTGAATCTGACGTGAATCATTTCTAGCGGGAGAATGACTACAAGCGGTAGAAACATTTTGAACGATTACCGGATCTTGGGGATCGTTCCTCACAGGGCTGATTTCCTGGATCGCTACACGTAGGGCCTCCCTGGTGGCGGCAACAGATGCTTCCTTGGCGATTTCAATTGTCCCTGCTCTTACCGACTCAACCGCTGCCTTTCTGATTTCCGAAATTTCCTCCGCTTGTTTAATTTTCAGATCCTGAATGATCTTCGTAAATTCTTCAATCATTTTCATAACTCTTCTCTCGTAACATAATCCGATCCTTGATTTCTAGTCGGCGACGAAGCAATTCTCCCTCGATCTTGACTTCTCGTCACCATCGTTGACATCTCAGAATTTTTCACTACACGGATACGAATTGACCACTTCTGACACCAATGTAACGGCCGAGCGAATGAATACACGGGATCTTTGTTGTTGGGGCGGGTATTATTGATTATAAAAGCTTTTGGTTATTCCGATCGATTTGTTTCGCGCACGTCTGCTCTCTGTCAAAGTCTCGTCAAGACTCTCGACCCCGCCCTCTCGTCGAGGACTCTCGTCTGTCAAGCTCGCTGTGAAGTCGCTCAACTATTCGTTTGTCTATTGTTATATCCGGTGTCCTTGTAAATAGTCAGCTAAACCCGTTACAATATATTCTGAGGACGACGACGTTGTTTAAATGGTAAATCGTTGATGAATATCGAAGCAGTGCCCTTGCCTCGCACCCTTGTTGTATAACGTGAATCCTTGTCGTTGTCATTTTCGCCGTGATGAAATATCGGTCGCTCTCTCGGTCGCTCTCTCGGTCGCTCGCTCGGTCGCTCTCTCGGTCGCTCTCTCGGTCGCTCGCTCGGTCGCTCTCTCGGTCGGTCTCTCGGTCGCTCGCTCGGTCGCTCTCTCGGTCGCTCGCTCGGTCGCTCTCTCGGTCGCTCGCTCGGTCGCTCTCTCGGTCGCTCGCTCGGTCGCTCTCTCGGTCGCTCGCTCGGTCGCTCTCTCGGTCGCTCGCTCGGTCGCTCTCTCGGTCGCTCGCTCGGTCGCTCTCTCGGTCGCTCGCTCGGTCGCTCTCTCGGTCGCTCGCTCGGTCGCTCTCTCGGTCGCTCGCTCGGTCGCTCTCTCGGTCGCTCGCTCGGTCGCTCTCTCGGTCGCTCGCTCGGTCGCTCGCTCGGTCGCTCTCTCGGTCGCTCTCTTGGTCGCTCTCTCGGTCGCTCTCTCGGTCGCTCATTCGATCGCGAGCGGAAAAGCCAACTCAGTCGCTCGCTACGCTCGCGACTTCGTTGACTCTCCGCTCGCGATCTCATTCGCTCCCTCGTTCGCTCCCTCGTTCGCTCCCTCACTCGCTCCCTCACTCGCTCCCTCGTTCGCTCCCTCACTCGCTCCCTCTCTCGCTCCCTCACTCGCTCCCTCACTCGCTCCCTCGTTCGCTCCCTCACTCGCTCCCTCACTCGCTCCCTCGTTCGCTCCCTCACTCGCTCCCTCGTTCGCTCCCTCATTCGCTCCCTCGTTCGCTCCCTCACTCGCTCCCTCGTTCGCTCCCTCACTCGCTCCCTCGTTGGCTCCCTCACTCGCTCCCTCGTTCGCTCCCTCGTTGGCTCCCTCACTCGCTCCCTCGTTCGCTCCCTCACTCGCTCCCTCGTTCACTCCCTCACTCGCTCCCTCGTTCGCTCCCTCACTCGCTCCCTCGTTCGCTCCCTCACTCGCTCCCTCGTTCGCTCCCTCACTCGCTCCCTCGTTCGCTCCCTCACTCGCTCCCTCGTTCGCTCCCTCACTCGCTCTCTCACTCGCTCCCTCGTTCGCTCCCTCGTTCGCTCCCTCGTTCGCTCCCTCGTTCGCTCCCTCACTCGCTCCCTCACTCGCTCCCTCACTCGCTCCCTCACTCGCTCCCTCGTTCGCTCCCTCACTCGCTCCCTCACTCGCTCCCTCACTCGCTCCCTCACTCGCTCCCTCACTCGCTCCCTCGTTCGCTCCCTCGTTCGCTCCCTCACTCGCTCCCTCGTTCGCTCCCTCACTCGCTCCCTCACTCGCTCCCTCGTTCGCTCCCTCACTCGCTCCCTCGTTCGCTCCCTCACTCGCTCCCTCGTTCGCTCCCTCACTCGCTCCCTCACTCGCTCCCTCACTCGCTCCCTCACTCGCTCCCTCACTCGCTCCCTCACTCGCTCCCTCGTTCGCTCCCTCGTTCGCTCCCTCACTCGCTCCCTCGTTCGCTCCCTCACTCGCTCCCTCGTTCGCTCCCTCACTCGCTCCCTCTTTCGCTCCCTCACTCGCTCCCTCGTTCGCTCCCTCACTCGCTCCCTCGTTCGCTCCCTCGTTCGCTCCCTCACTCGCTCCCTCGTTCGCTCCCTCGTTCGCTCCCTCACTCGCTCCCTCGTTCGCTCCCTCACTCGCTCCCTCACTCACTCCCTCACTCGCTCCCTCACTCGCTCCCTCGTTCGCGTCGTCGTCGTCCTCGTCGTCCTCGTCGTCCTCGTCGTCGTCCTCGTCGTCCTCGTCGTCGTCCTCGTCGTCCTCGTCGTCGTCCTCGTCGTCCTCGTCGTCGTCCTCGTCGTCCTCGTCGTCGTCCTCGTCGTCCTCGTCGTTGTCCTCGTCGTCGTCCTCGTCGACCTCGTCGTCGTCCTCGTCGTCCTCGTCGTCGTCCTCGTCGTCGTCCTCGTCGTCGTCCTCGTCGTCGTCCTCGTCGTCGTCCTCGTCGTCCTCGTCGTCGTCCTCGTCGTCCTCGGCGTCGTCCTCGTCGTCCTCGTCGTCGTCCTCGTCGTCGTCCTCGTCGTCGTCCTCGTCGTCCTCGTCGTCGTCCTCGTCGTCCTCGTCGTCGTCCTCGTCGGCCTCGTCCTCGTCGTCGTCCTCGTCGTCGTCCTCGTCGTCCTCGTCGTCGTCCTCGTCGTCGTCGTCCTCGTCGTCGTCCTCGTCGTCCTCGTCGTCGTCCTCGTCGTCGTCCTCGGCGTCGTCCTCGTCGTCGTCCTCGTCGTCGTCCTCGTCGTCGTCCTCGTCGTCGTCCTCGTCGTCGTCCTCGTCGTCGTCCTCGTCGTCGTCCTCGTCGTCGTCCTCGTCGTCCTCGTCGTCGTCCTCGTCGTCCTCGTCGTCGTCCTCGTCGTCGTCCTCGTCGTCGTCCTCGTCGTCGTCCTCGTCGTCGTCCTCGTCGTCGTCCTCGTCGTCGTCCTCGTCGTCCTCGTCGTCGTCCTCGTCGTCGTCCTCGTCGTCCTCGTCGTCCTCGTCGTCGTCCTCGTCGTCCTCGTCGTCGTCCTCGTCGTCCTCGTCGTCGTCCTCGTCGTCCTCGGCGTCGTCCTCGTCGTCCTCGGCGTCGTCCTCGTCGTCCTCGTCGTCGTCCTCGTCGTCGTCCTCGTCGTCGTCCTCGTCGTCGTCCTCGTCGTCGTCCTCGTCGTCCTCGTCGTCGTCCTCGTCGGCCTCGTCCTCGTCGTCGTCCTCGTCGTCGTCCTCGTCGTCCTCGTCGTCGTCCTCGTCGTCGTCCTCGTCGTCGTCCTCGTCGTCCTCGTCGTCGTCCTCGTCGTCGTCCTCGCCGTCGTCCTCGTCGTCGTCCTCGTCGTCGTCCTTCCCGTCGTCCTCGTCGTCGTCCTCGACGTCGTCCTCGTCGTCGTCCTCGTCGTCGTCGTCGTCGTCGTCGTCCTCGTCGTCGTCGTCGTCGTCGTCGTCGTCGTCGTCGTCGTCGTCGTCGTCGTCAACGTCATCATCGTTTAATTATTTGTAATTAAACGACAATGTCATGTGTGTATTTATAAAAAATTAATTAATTATTTAATATTCAAAAGATAAAAATAAATAAATTAATTAATTATTAAAAGCATTTTAAACATCTGTAGTTGCTCGGGGGGGGGGGCTCCCCCCCGGCGGGGGCTTCGCCCCCTGCACCCCCACCAGGGGGGGCTGCGGCCCCCCTGGACCCCCCCCCCCCCCCCCCTCGCTGGCGTTCCCACGCCCGCGCAATCAGCTGCGACAGCGGATTCCCCTTGCCAACCACTGTGTGCGCCGTGTCACTCGGGCCGGCCAACCGCTATCCACTGGCACGCCGGCAGGCCGGAGCCCGACAGCGGTCGGCAGTCTCGCTCGACTCCCGAGGTTTTGTTGTTGTGTGCGCGCGCTCGGCGTCACACGGACAGGCTCACCGACACGGCGGTCATTCGTGTGAGAAATGAAATCGATATTTTCGCGACGGCACATATTTTCGAAATATCGATATATCAGCGATGCGCGAACGGATTTTATCGTGACAGGGCTCGTTGGAAAGAGAAAAATAAATTAAAAATATGGAACCTGAAAACATTATCGTGAGATAAGTACTCGCTGAGATACCGCGAGTTACTTTTGAAATCAACGGAAAAAGCCTCGACGTAGAGTTAAATAGAGTAGCGGTAGCGCCTCGTCTCACGCGTCACATTTTTCTTTTTTATACTTGGCGTCGAGACGCTACCGCGTCTCTTGAAAATTACCATACTTCATGGGCATACTTTCCAGTGCTAGACTAAGAAATATTTCAAATTTCAACTTGTTAGGTCGGTTCAGTCCAGAGCCACTGAGTGATACGGACGTCCGGGTAACACAAAATCTGGTCCGCAGTAAAAATAGTACTTTGTGATACAAGGGCGAGAAAGCGGCCATTACGCGCGGAGGTTAGGAAGCGGTGCACTCGCCAAATCGAGTGCTACAACGACACGAGGCGAAGCCGAGTGTTGTTTGTAGCACGAGAGGAGGCGAGTGCACTGGTTCCTAACCTCCGCGCGACGGCCGCTTTGTCGCCCATGTATCACATATTACTTTTTGTAACGAATGTCAACGTGATGTCGCATATCTTCGTGCCTGCAAAGCGTGCGTGAGATCATCTTGTAGATAGTTTCACGCACGCCAATGTGTGCGTGAAGTAATGTAGATAACTTCACGCACCAGATGGCGTACGTGAAATTATCTACGTTGACATGAGCATAATACGCGATCTCACGCACGCTTTGCGGGCACGAAATGTGCGACATTACGTGCATGAGTTACAAAAATATCTTTAGTAATGCAATTTCCTTATTATTTTATGTTAAGAATATGTATTTTACTATGTTAAAGATATCTGAACTAAAAAAAGTTAATACATTTAAATATATCAATTTTTGTCCTTTAAAACCTAATTTAGACCCAGGAAACCGATTTCAATAGGCACTCCTGGTGCGTTTTTGTAAAACGTAAGTGCCTAAAAATGGTAAACTGCGTCTATATAGTTGTGAAATAACCGGTAACGAATTTTTTGGTACAATTACAGCAACGTTGTTCCGTAAATTCACCGTATCTTGACGAGAATTCTTAATCACTAAGAGACTATATGACTTTATTACCGATGTCGTAAATTCAACACCGGTCACATACCGTTTTTTAATCGTAAAATTACTGGTCATATATACCGCTCACGTCTCTGGACCGAACCGCATCGTGCACAGCGCGAAACGCGACCTCCGAACGGTACCGTGCGGAGCGCGAAGTGCGACGTCCGGATGGCATCGGGCATCGTGTAGAGCGCAAAGCGCGACGTCGGGACGGCACGGTGCGGAGCGCGAAGCACGACGTCCGAACGCCACCGTGTAGAGCGCGAAGCGCGACTTTCGAACGGCATCGTGCGGAGCGCAAAGCGCGACGTCCGACCGGCGCTGTGCGGAGCGCGACGTCCAAACGACCCCCTGCGGAGCGCGACGACCGCGTTAGTGCCTTAAAATGACACCAGGGAAAAATGTCCCGAAGGGACTTTTTTGCCGCAGGGTCATTTTCGGGGGGTTTGGGGGGCGAAGCCCTCCAACAACAACCCGGCGCCCCGCAGGGGCGACCGGGTTGCTTGTTTTATACTGATTTTCATTGCAGTACACAAATCCTGCCAATCCTCTGGCTCACTACGACGATACGGCGACCGAGATATTCGAGCAGTGCGACGGAAAAATCGATTATTTCGTAGGAGGCGCAGGAACGGGAGGAACGATAAGCGGAGTCGCGCGAAAATTCAAGGAAATATCGCCCAACACGAAGATCGTCGCGGTGGACCCGGAAGGCAGTATTCTTGCCGATACGGAGGAGTCCGACGATACTTCGAACAAAATTAAATTCTACGAGGTCGAGGGCATCGGGTAAGAATTTTTTTTTTGTTCTATCTCTGATCCGAAGGAAAAAAAATTAAAAATTAATAACGATATGATTTTTTGTCCATCGCGCAGCTACGATTTCGTCCTGACTGTTCTCGACCGAAGCGCCGTCGATAGTTGGGTCAAGAGCAACGACCGCGAGTCTTTCACGATCATGCGCGAGCTCAGAAAGCTCGAGGGACTTCTGTGCGGAGGTAGCAGCGGTTCGGCCCTCGCGACGGCATTAAAATTAGCAAAAACTTTGCCAGCCGACAAGAGAGTCGTGGTCCTCCTGCCCGTATTCGTATCCTGACAGTATTCGCAACTACATGACGAAATTTGTGTCCGATCAGTGGATGGAGACTCGAGGATTTTTGGTATATTTTCGATTTCCTGTTATTTCTATTAACCCATTAAGTCCTGAACGGACACTTTTTCATCCCATTTTTCAGCGGTTATTTCTTCCATGAAAGCCGCCTCGAAAAAAATCAGCAGTACTTGTATCAGATGTGAAATTTTGTCAGCTTTCCAAATCCGTGATCAGAATTTTTTAAAAATGTACTTTGACAATGTTCTATTTGTTTATTTAAAAAAAAAACGCTTTTTTTCGCTCCAATATTTTTTTTGACCAAAATTTTCTTATCGAAATTCGACCGACACCCCTCCGGGGGGTCAATATAACGCGTCCATGGACCCTAATCTTCAAAACCCATACCTAATAATTATGGATTTCAAGATGGCGGTGTCCAATATGGCGGCTTGAAGCCGAAAATTATCTGGCATTTCCTACTTACGCGGTCACAACTAACTTGTTTGATGGAATTTGCATGATAAGCGGTATATAAGGGTTTTTGGGGTCGCTGATTACGAATCCGTTATCAGATTTACCGAATTCGAAATGGCGGATCCAATATGGCGGACAAATTTTCCGAACTCCGTATTTTTTCGTGAAAATTCGCAGGTATGGGTTTTCGAGGGCGCTGATTACGAATCCGTTATCAGATTTGCCGAATTCAAAATGGTGGATCCAATATGGCGGTCAAGTTTCCGAAGTCCGTATTTTTCCGTGAAAATTCGTAAGTAGGGGTTTTCGAGGGCGCTGATTACGAATCCGTTATCAGATTTGCCAATTTAAAAATGGCGGATCCAATATGGCGGACAAAAACTTCCGAATTCCGTATTTTTTCGTGAAAATTTGTAGGTAGGGGTTTTCGAGGGCGCTGATTACGAATCCGTTATCAGATTTGCCGAATTCAAAATGGCGGATCCAATCTCACGAAAAAATACTGAATTCGGAAGATTTGTCCGCCATATTGGATCCGCCATTTTGAATTCGTCAAATCTAATAACGGATTCGTAATCAGCGCCCTCGAAAACCCCTACTTACAAATTTTCACGAAAAAATACGGAATTTGGAAGTTTTTGTCGGCCATTTTGGATCCGCCATTTTGAATTTGGCAAATCTGATAACGGATTCGTAATCAGCGCCCTCGAAAACGCCTACATACGAATTTTCACGGAAAAATACGGAGTTCGGAAACTTGACCTCCATATTGGATCCGCCATTTTGAATTCGGCAAATCTGATAACGGATTCGTAATCATCGCCCTCGAAAACCCATACCTACGAATTTTCACGAAAAAATACGGAGTTCGGAAACTTTTGTCCGCCATATTGGATCCGCCATTTCGAATTCGGTAAATCCGATAACGGATTCGTAATCAGCGACCCCAAAAACCCTTATATACCGCTTATCATGCAAATTCCATCAAACAAGTTAGTTGTGACCGCGTAAGTAGGAAATGCCAGATAATTTTCGGCTTCAAGCCGCCATATTGGACACCGCCATCTTGAAATCCATAATTATTAGGTATGGGTTTTGAAGATTAGGGTCCATGGACGCGTTATATTGACCCCCCGGAGGGGTACCGGTCGAATTTCGATAAGAAAATGTTGGTCAAAAAAAATATTGGAGCGAAAAAAAGCGTTTTTTTTTTAAATAAACAAATAGAACATTGTCAAAGTACATTTTTTGAAAATTCTGATCACGGATTTGGAAAGCTGACAAAATTTTACATCTGATACAAGTACTGCTGATTTTTTTCGAGGCGGCTTTCATGTAAGAAATGACCGCTGAAAAATGGGACGAAAAAGTGTCCGTTCAGGACTTAATGGGTTAATTCATTTTTAGGCACTCACGTTTTAAAAAAACGCACCAAGAGTGCCTATTGAATTCGCTGTCCAAGGGTGTAAATACGTTTTTTAAGGAAAATGTTAATATAATTTTATTTTATCCACTACTTTTTAGTTCACATTTCTTAAGCATGCTAAAATACATATTCTTGACATAAAATAATAAGGAATTTGCATTACTAAAGACATTTTTTCCGTCAGACAATATTTTGTGTTACCCGGACGTCCGTATCACTTAGTGGCTCTGGACTGAACAGAGCGAACAAGTTGAAATTTGGAATATTTCTTAGTCTAGCACTGGGAAGTATGCCCATGAAGTGTGTTAATTTTCCAATCATTTTATACAGGAGTTCACTTGAAGAAATTTGGCACTTTTGGTCGTCAAGTTGTATACGGGTCTCAATCTTGGCCATCGATGGAAGAATTTGGCTGAAACTTGCTGCATAATTCTAATTCAACTTAATCTTCATGCACTTTTTTTAGTTTTTTTCTTACACACTTTTTAAGTCGTGAATACCTAAGACACTCAAATCATTAAATTGAAAATTGTGTCCGGCTGTCAGTCTTCGCAGTCAATAAAGTAATTTGACTAAAACTTGCAGCGTTCTCATATTGTACCTTAATTCAAATGTATCTTTCCTCATATTAGCCCTTAGATCATTTTAGAATGATGATTACCTACCATAATAGAATCAAAATATTCAATTTTAATTAATTTCACAATTATGATAACAATAATATTTTTCTCTTCAAAATAATTATCCGCTGTACATTCCACATATTATAATGTCAAAATAATTGATTCCGAACTGATTTTTCAATTTTTATATTTATTAATTGCACTGATACAGTTTTATTGTATTATTAATTCATAATTAATATTGAAACACTTCGTAATTTGGGGGCCTTCGTCGAGGGGTGCCCGAGGGGAAGATCTACGAAGATTTTGGGTGTTGGGTGCTCCGCTCGTGCTCCTGGCTGCGGGTGGAGTCGGTTCATGTACTGGACCGGACAGAGGTTTGCTGGGAATTGATCTTGTTTAGGTTTTTGGAACTTCCTAGGGTTTTTAGGAGGTGCCTCAGCTCAGGTGTTGTTAGCTCTTATCATTGAGACGTGGCCTTCTTCATCATTGGCACTCAGTAGGAGTGGGTGAGAAGGCGTTTTGATGGTATGGGGCGAGAAATGGAGGCAGGAAGGGAATAATGTGTTTCCCGATGTCCTATCGACTTGAACCGATAATATCTCAAGAGGACTAAGTCCTAATTCGCAAATGAAGGAAAAATATTCACTCGATCGCTTAGCGTTCTCGAGTGGAGCTCTACACTCAATTTATAACCGGGTGACTATGGGTTTAGATTCGGTCCAGAGAAACTGGACCGGGATCTCACGCAAGACGAGTCTTGAATCAATTCTTTTCTAAATTATTCGTGCGCTCGCAGGATGTCCGCGCACGGATCTTAACACTCAAGTTATTTAATTATTCTGTCGCGTCGCGACTTCGTGGCTGAATAGCTTGCTAGACAGCGTAATCTCAAGCGGGAGAAGCCCGATATCCTATGATGTTAAATTAAAGAAAATATTCACGTCCTAAGTGCTCTTCGGACGTGGAGCTTAACACTCAATTTATTACTTTTCGAATGCGCCGAGCGCGTGCCGATCGGTGCGTATTTCCCTAATTCTATGCACCGGGTCTACGTGCAGTTCGATCTTTTACTGAATAATTTCTCCTAATCGTTTTCGGCCGGTTAGGCTAAATTACCACGGATGATAGTCCTCAGACGCGGTCGAGCGAACAATACCAGATCGCTGCTCGGCCGCTATTTATCATCATCGGACTCGACGGATGGAAAGCCGAGAATTCCGGAGGATGATCTGACGTACAGGGAGGTGCGATGACGTTGTTCGATCGCTGTACAATAACTATCGCGGCGTATCGGGTCGGCGGAGACGAACGACGAAACGTGTTACCGCTCGCCGCGTTTCCCTACGAGATGTGGTGGAGGGAGGGGCTGCCGCTCTTCAGCGACAGGCACCGAAGCGCAGAATTCGTTCCGATCACGAAAGAAATTGAGTATCCCGCACACCCAACCGCATACAGGGTCCTTCGTAAACCGGGCTAGACGCTGGGTTTCAAGCGTTCTGCTCGAAGCCCTCGAGACGCGAGCGAATGACGCACACCTGTGTACGACTCGCTATGCGTGCACGTACACACCCAACCACATGCAAATCGGGAGCTCACGATTCGGATGTTGGGTTTCAGGTGATTTCCTGCTCATTCGCTGGTCGCGCTTTATGGCTTCACACGCCTGTGTGTGCGTCCGCTTGGCGGCTCGCACGCACACCCAACCACGTGTCGCCCGACTCACGTCGGGTGGCCCTGCGCAGGGTTTCAGACGATCTACCGGCACGCCGCTGGTGTGAACCGAACGAGGTGCCGCACGCCTGTGTGAGAAACCAACCTGTCGCAATGCGGAATAAACAAATTCCGCCGCCTCGTGCGTGAGTGCTGTGCGACGGAGCTCTGGCTCGACGACGACAGACTCGGGTCTTGTGCTCTCGATCTCGACCTCGAAGGTCGCGCAGAGTTCGAGTCGAGAGACTTGTAGCTTCGACAATTTCTTGGTCCCTGCTAGCTGTAAGCAGATTCCAACAAATTGCGTTCTCGCTAGCAATTCAGTGAGATTGGTTAATACGCGTCGTGCGCTTTGGCCAATTATTCTCACTGAATCCTCACCACTTTATTTTATCCACGAGAATTCGTTGTGGTCGCGCTAAATGCGCTTGACAATGAACTCCCGGGATTTTCTATCTTGGACGGTATGGTTGAAATTACGAGTTTCTGGATTAGCTGACTGGGCGGAGATATTTGCGAGTTTCGTCGTGAAAACGACGGTTGCTACGTTAATTTGCGAAGTCCGAGTTGTCCAAGAATTGCGGGAGTTGTCCTACGTTCCCTCAGGCTCGTCCCGCCGAACACCGATACGCCGTCGCTATTCCTCGGAATCCCGAAATCTCTGGTCCTCTCCGGTCGAATTGGTAATCTTCACTTATGGGGACGGCACGATGAACACTTAGGGCGCTGGGTCGCAGCGCGTGACTCCGGATCGTAGTCGGTTGCGATGAAGAGTGAGTCGGCCGCCGCGGCGTCGCCTTTTATATGCTCGGTTCGCGAGGATAGGCGTGGAGGTGCGACGCTCTGCCACGTCGCCGCGTGCGCGGTGAAGCGGGGCGGCGGCGGCAGGCGGCTCGGCGCGTGGCGTGATATTCGGGCCTCGTGATTGGTCGATAGCAAATAATTGTATAACAATGATTTGCGTATTAGAAATGATGTTCGGAGGTTCAGGTAATTTACCTCTGCCCGTCCCGCATTTGTCGTGATCGTGAGGTCATCAGAATCGTTAATTAACTTGATGATTCTGTCCTCTGAAGTTAGTTTATTTATTTATGGCCTGGATGTTAATTAAATTGGCGAGAAGCGCTGTCTGAGCGTTGCGGTAGCTCAATGGGCGTCTTTTGGTACCGCTCGCTTTTCCAAATTCTTGTTAATTAAAAAGTTATAGCTAATTGCGCAGTTAGGAATTTTCTAGAATTTGCTGTTGTTAGGGGGGGAAAGGATCGCTGGCCTTGAGAACGCCGTGCGTGCGAGAGAGGTGGTAGTGAACGCGCGCGCGTACTATTCGCGCCCGATTGCCGATGGCTGGCGCTGCTCGTGCGTCTCGCGGTCGCGCGCTGTTCCTGCGCTGCTCGGTCGCCGGTCAGGCAGCGCGCTTTTAATTCCGCCGTCTCCTGGGTAGCGCGCGAGTCACCTACAGTGCGTGCACTGCTATGTGTAACGCTGCGGGATACGTCGCGTTACAATATACCAAACTGAAATATGAGTATAAACATACCCAGCAAACAAAATGACGGCACAGTTGCGTTAAATTCGCGTCACGCGACAGTACGGCATGCCGTCATTACGCAGCCTTCTGCGTCCGCACAAGGCGGCGTAATGACGGCATGGCGTGCACAGGCACAACGTGGCGGCATGTTAACGGCAAGAACACGGCACGGCGTAACGTGGGATATTGCTTCGTGACGGCACGATGACAGAATATTTTCGTCACGCCGTGACGTGATATCGGAGAAGGGGAACCCGGAATTACGGCAACGTCGCGTTTCGTTACTGTGTAGATGGTGATAGTGTAACGGCACAATGTCGGCACAATGTCGGCACGTCGTGGCATCCTGTTGTAACGCAAACGTGACGTCTAGTTTGCATCATAAATTGCCGGACAGAATAGGCGTCGATGAAATTTCTCGGGACGCTCCGAAGAAGCAGGAAACGTCGGTCAGAGATTGGCAGAGTCCGAGGAATCGTTGCTCTTTTTTAATTTATTTCTTTTAAGGGATCGTCACAGTGTGACCCTCCGAAAAATCAATGATTTTCGCGATTTTTTTTTGTTAAGTTGTAATGAACTAACTGGTCTGGTTTTTTTTAAATAAATAAGTACATTCTTGAAGAATACAAAATGATTTTTCTTATGTGCATTTCTTTAATGTATAATAATGATATAAATTGTTTAAATAGCTCGTGTAAAAAAAAAAGTCCTGCATTATGTCCACGATTGCGGCCGCAATTTTTATCTGAACCAAAAATTTCAAAAAGATTATTAATCTGTAGGAAATTCGTTATCGCGCTATGAGAGCTTTTTTTTTTAATTTTGACAAAATGGCGGTGGTTTGAACGAAAATGATCGAATTTAGCCCTTTTTTTCGACAGTTTTCCGTAAAAAAAATAGGAAGATTTAATAAAAAAAAAAAAGCTCTCATAGCGCGATAGAGAATGACGTTAGAAATGTTCTCTCAAAATTTGAAATCGATATCGTCATAACTCTTCATTTGAGAGTGGGCACCGTGTTGAAAAACAACATTCCGAGAAAAGTGCGTTTAAAGTTAGCACACGCCGCACTGTCACGCTGCAATCCCTTTCTCTAAGAAAGGCTGTAGCGACCGAAATAATTCGAATTTCGATAAAAAAATTTAACAGAATGTTTATACCGTGTATACTATCCGATAATGAAAAAAAAAAAAAAACCGATTTTTTTTTATTTCACACTGTGACGATCCCTTAACTGTCAAGTTTTGTTATTGATTTTTATCGGACATTATTTTGTTTCTATAATTGTACGAAATTATTAGTCTGTTGCTTGACTTTCGCCCGACAACGCAAGAGTTTCTCGCGGGTAAAAGTCACGATTGCGTTGCGTTTCGGATTTTTTAGAATGTTCGAACGTACCAATTGTTTTTTGCGTTAAATTTGGGGGGACGTGTGAACTTCTCGAGGCTGCTTTCTTTCGTTGGATATGCTGTTCAATATCCGTCGGCTGGAGCCGAGGACGAGACTTACGAGACTTATCTCCGATGTTGCTGTAGATATTTGTGCGATATCTCTTGCTATGTTCTGATGATAGGTGCTCTAGCAGATCTAGCGACCGGCCGAACGACCGAAAACACGACTGGTCGTTAAGTGCAAAAAAAAAACATTGAAAAGAACCAAACGGCTAAGAAAACGACCAGTGAAATTATTCTTGATAAGTCGTTTCTTCGTCACGAAAAATTGGAAACGACTTTCAATGATTCCGACCGTCGAAACGACCATTTCAATAATTTGTAACCGGCTGTTTTTTCAGTGAACCCGTGAAACGACCCCTTTTTTATCGATTTAAATGTCGGAAAAAAAAATTGGTCATTGTCAGGATTCGAACCTGGGAGCTTCTGATTGTTGCTCTGCGCCTTAAACCACTTGGCCATTCAAACCTTTAATGGTATATATTTTGATTGTCTATTTGTAGTTTGATTGTCTAGTTGGTCGTTTCGACGGTCGTTTTCCGATTTTTCGTAACGAAGAAACGACGAAGCAGTAATTTCAATGGTCGTTTTCTTGGTCGTTTGGTTTTTTTTTATTTTTTTTTTTTATTTAACGACTGGTCGTTTTTTCGGTCATATATTTTGGTCGTTTTCAACGTCATCGGACTAGCTAGGGTGGGAATGAAAAATGCTTGCATAAAAAATAAAAATATCAAGAGACGCGGTAGCGTCTCGACGCCAAGTATAAAAAAGAAAAATGTGACGCGTGAGACGAGGCGCTACCGCTACTCTATTTAACTCTACGTCGAGGCTTTTTCCGTTGATTTCAAAAGTAACTCGCGGTATCTCAGCGAGTACTTATCTCACGATAATATTTTCAGGTTCCATATTTTTAATTTATTTTTCTCTTTCCAACGAGCCCTGTCACGATAAAATCCGTTCGCGCATCGCTGATATATCGATTTTTCGAAAATATGTGCCTTCGCGAAAATATCGATTTCATTTCTCACACGAATGACCGCCGTGTCGGTGAGCCTGTCCGTGTGACGTCGAGCGCGCGCACACAACAACAAAACCTCGGGAGTCGAGCGAGACTGCCGACCGCTGTCGGGTTTCGGCCGGCCGGCGTGCCAGCGGATAGCGGTTGGCCGGCCCGAGTGACGCGGCGCACACAGTGGTTGGCAAGGGGAATCCGCCGTCGCAGCTGATTGCGCGGGCGTAGTAACGCCAGCGAGGGGGGGTCCAGGGGGGGCGCAGCCACCCCTGGTGGGGGTGCAGGGGGCGAAGCCCCCGCCGGGGGGGGGGGGGGGCAAGCAACTACAGATGTTTAAAATGTTTTTAATAATTAATTAATTAATTTTTTTTTTGAATATTAATTAATTAATTTATTTTTTATAAATACACACATGACATTGTCGTTTAATTACAAATAATTAAACGATGATGACGTTGACGACGACGACGACGACGACGACGACGACGACGACGAGGACGACGAGGACGACGACGAGGACGACGACGAGGACGACGACGAGGACGACGACGAGGACGACGACGAGGACGACGACGAGGACGACGACGAGGACGACGACGAGGACGACGACGAGGACGACGACGAGGACGACGACGAGGACGACGACGAGGACGACGACGAGGACGACGACGAGGACGACGACGAGGACGACGACGAGGACGACGACGAGGACGACGACGAGGACGACGACGAGGACGACGACGAGGACGACGACGAGGACGACGACGAGGACGACGACGAGGACGACGACGAGGACGACGACGAGGACGACGACGAGGACGACGACGAGGACGACGACGAGGACGACGACGAGGACGACGACGAGGACGACGACGAGGACGACGACGAGGACGACGACGAGGACGACGACGAGGACGACGACGAGGACGACGACGAGGACGACGACGAGGACGACGACGAGGACGACGACGAGGACGACGACGAGGACGACGACGAGGACGACGACGAGGACGACGACGAGGACGACGACGAGGACGACGACGAGGACGACGACGAGGACGACGACGAGGACGACGACGAGGACGACGACGAGGACGACGACGAGGACGACGACGAGGACGACGACGAGGACGACGACGAGGACGACGACGAGGACGACGACGAGGACGACGACGAGGACGACGACGAGGACGACGACGAGGACGACGACGAGGACGACGACGAGGACGACGACGAGGACGACGACGAGGACGACGACGAGGACGACGACGAGGACGACGACGAGGACGACGACGAGGACGACGACGAGGACGACGACGAGGACGACGACGAGGACGACGACGAGGACGACGACGAGGACGACGACGAGGACGACGACGAGGACGACGACGAGGACGACGACGAGGACGACGACGAGGACGACGACGAGGACGACGACGAGGACGACGACGAGGACGACGACGAGGACGACGACGAGGACGACGACGAGGACGACGACGAGGACGACGACGAGGACGACGACGAGGACGACGACGAGGACGACGACGAGGACGACGACGAGGACGACGACGAGGACGACGACGAGGACGACGACGAGGACGACGACGAGGACGACGACGAGGACGACGACGAGGACGACGACGAGGACGACGACGAGGACGACGACGAGGACGACGACGAGGACGACGACGAGGACGACGACGAGGACGACGACGAGGACGACGACGAGGACGACGACGAGGACGACGACGAGGACGACGACGAGGACGACGACGAGGACGACGACGAGGACGACGACGAGGACGACGACGAGGACGACGACGAGGACGACGACGAGGACGACGACGAGGACGACGACGAGGACGACGACGAGGACGACGACGAGGACGACGACGAGGACGACGACGAGGACGACGACGAGGACGACGACGAGGACGACGACGAGGACGACGACGAGGACGACGACGAGGACGACGACGAGGACGACGACGAGGACGACGAGGACGACGACGAGGACGACGACGAGGACGACGACGAGGACGACGACGAGGACGACGACGAGGACGACGACGAGGACGACGACGAGGACGACGACGAGGACGACGACGAGGACGACGAGGACGACGAGGACGACGACGAGGACGACGAGGACGACGACGAGGACGACGAGGACGACGACGAGGACGACGAGGACGACGACGAGGACGACGACGAGGACGACGACGACGCGAACGAGGGAGCGAGTGAGGGAGCGAGTGAGGGAGCGAGTGAGGGAGCGAGTGAGGGAGCGAGTGAGGGAGCGAGTGAGGGAGCGAGTGAGGGAGCGAGTGAGGGAGCGAGTGAGGGAGCGAGTGAGGGAGCGAGTGAGGGAGCGAGTGAGGGAGCGAGTGAGGGAGCGAGTGAGGGAGCGAGTGAGGGAGCGAGTGAGGGAGCGAGTGAGGGAGCGAGTGAGGGAGCGAACGAGGGAGCGAACGAGGGAGCGAACGAGGGAGCGAACGAGGGAGCGAACGAGGGAGCGAACGAGGGAGCGAACGAGGGAGCGAACGAGGGAGCGAACGAGGGAGCGAGTGAGGGAGCGAACGAGGGAGCGAACGAGGGAGCGAACGAGGGAGCGAACGAGGGAGCGAACGAGGGAGCGAACGAGGGAGCGAGCGAGGGAGCGAGTGAGGGAGCGAACGAGGGAGCGAGTGAGGGAGCGAGTGAGGGAGCGAGTGAGGGAGCGAACGAGGGAGCGAACGAGGGAGCGAACGAGGGAGCGAGTGAGGGAGCGAACGAGGGAGCGAACGAGGGAGCGAACGAGGGAGCGAGTGAGGGAGCGAACGAGGGAGCGAGTGAGGGAGCGAACGAGGGAGCGAACGAGGGAGCGAGTGAGGGAGCGAACGAGGGAGCGAACGAGGGAGCGAACGAGGGAGCGAACGAGGGAGCGAACGAGGGAGCGAACGAGGGAGCGAACGAGGGAGCGAACGAGGGAGCGAGTGAGGGAGCGAACGAGGGAGCGAGTGAGGGAGCGAACGAGGGAGCGAACGAGGGAGCGAGTGAGGGAGCGAACGAGGGAGCGAGTGAGGGAGCGAACGAGGGAGCGAGTGAGGGAGCGAACGAGGGAGCGAGTGAGGGAGCGAACGAGGGAGCGAACGAGGGAGCGAGTGAGGGAGCGAGTGAGGGAGCGAACGAGGGAGCGACCGAGAGAGCGACCGAGCGAGCGACCGAGAGAGCGACCGAGAGAGCGACCGAGCGAGCGACCGAGAGAGCGACCGAGCGAGCGACCGAGAGAGCGACCGAGCGAGCGACCGAGAGAGCGACCGAGCGAGCGACCGAGAGAGCGACCGAGCGAGCGACCGAGAGAGCGACCGAGCGAGCGACCGAGAGAGCGACCGAGCGAGCGACCGAGAGAGCGACCGAGCGAGCGACCGAGAGAGCGACCGAGCGAGCGACCGAGAGAGCGACCGAGCGAGCGACCGAGAGAGCGACCGAGCGAGCGACCGAGAGAGCGACCGAGCGAGCGACCGAGAGAGCGACCGAGCGAGCGACCGAGAGAGCGACCGAGCGAGCGACCGAGAGAGCGACCGAGCGAGCGACCGAGAGAGCGACCGAGCGAGCGACCGAGAGAGCGACCGAGCGAGCGACCGAGAGAGCGACCGAGCGAGCGACCGAGAGAGCGACCGAGCGAGCGACCGAGAGAGCGACCGAGCGAGCGACCGAGAGAGCGACCGAGCGAGCGACCGAGAGAGCGACCGAGCGAGCGACCGAGAGAGCGACCGAGCGAGCGACCGAGAGAGCGACCGAGCGAGCGACCGAGAGAGCGACCGAGCGAGCGACCGAGAGAGCGACCGAGCGAGCGACCGAGAGAGCGACCGAGCGAGCGACCGAGAGAGCGACCGAGCGAGCGACCGAGAGAGCGACCGAGCGAGCGACCGAGAGAGCGACCGAGAGAGCGACCGATATTTCATCACGGCGAAAATCACAACGACAAGGATTCACGTTATACAACAAGGGTGCGAGGCAAGGGCACTGCTTCGATATTCATCAACGATTTACCATTTAAACAACGTCGTCGTCCTCAGAATATATGTTTATACAATATTTCACTGGCTAGGCTAACGATTAATTCTGCTACTATTCTATTAAAAAACTGTCGGTTTTCATGAAGTCAAATTTCAAAAAGATAGCAAATCAGTCCAAAAATGTTTCTTCGAAACAAAAATTGGTACGCCAAGTATAAAAAAGTGGGCATCCCATCAAACCAAAAGTTCGTGGCAATTTCAATCCCACCAAACCAAAAATTCGTGGCAATTTTAATCCCACCAAACCAAAAATTCGTGGCAATTTCAAAAATAAAATCATTTCAATCCCATCAAACCAAAAATTCGTGGCAATTTCAAAAATAAAGTCAAATCAAATGCTGCCAAGCAAAATCCCTGTAGTCACTGGCATGCAAAAAACTTGGCGTACCAGCGACTTGCTCCCGTACATAGTCCATTGAAATAAGGACGGGACCACCATCTCGATGCGTAACTGCTGGAAATCGTGGGTGGAAGGCGGGATGCGCGTGGAACGAGCGGCGGGGGCGAGGGGGGGGGGGGGGGGGCGGCTCGAAAGGACAGAATACCATTTTTTATATATCCTCTCTTAAAGAGGACATGGCGCATCGATAATCGAATATATCGAAATACTGAAGGCAGTATAACTCGGGCTGTGATTGGTCGACGATGCTACGTCATGGTCGATAAACTTAGAGCGGCAAATTCGAACATCGTAAACGAACGCATGGCTCACGCCATGCGCGTAGCGCGCACGTCGTAGTGAGCCATGCGACGTGAAAATAACAGAAGCGCGAGCGAAGCGAGCGCGTTGTTGCTAGGCCTCTCTTAAAAAGTACATGACACATCGAAAGTCGAATTATCGAAGCTTTAAGCCGTTATAAGGGCTAATCACGAGCGCTTCTGTGCCAACCAAGCGTTCTGGTTGGTCGGCAGCGACTTCGATATAAAGTCGATTTCGGGATGTCATGGCCACTGAAACATCACGTATCGCGCGCATTTTAAATAGCTGTATTGGCCACAAGAAAAAATAAATGTAAAGCAACGAGTGCGAGCGAAGCGAGCACGTTGTCTGTCTCGCGTTATGT
>CAXITY010000127.1:0-102317 GCA_964034905.1 Itoplectis maculator
TTAGATCGGTCTAGGGCTCCGCGTGTCAGTGTTCACGTAGGTCGATAAATCTCCGTCGCGTAACCCTCGGTACTGCTACAAAGATAGTACGCCATAGGATCGAGGAAGTGCCTTCGCGAGTGCGTTTCCGTAGTGATAATAAATCTACGTGCGTTCTTTTATAAGGATTATTAAACTTTTCAATAATACAAAATAAATCCAAGTTTACGCGAAACTCTGAATACGTGGTCAACTGCGCGCTCTCCGTTTGAAACGTGATCGCTGACTTCGACTATAATCCGTATTACGAGTATTCCAGTGAACCGATACATTAAAATCCGTTTTAAAGACAGTTTTCCGCTCCACAAAATAAACCTCAACAACAAAGACAAATTAGAGACATTAGTGAACCAACGGCTCGTGTTCGAGCGCTGTACTGTGTAGTTAGGTGTAAGAACCCCCGCCGATATACGATCGACGATTGTAAGTAGAGGCATGCGTGTCTGGATGTATGAATACAATTTATCCTCATCTCAATTTAAATATATCTGGTTTTCCTTGTGCTTTCTATGAATTCTCTGCTGGCTTTTTGGAAACCCTAAAACCCTTTTCACAGGTATCAAGAAACCGGGCCCGTACGGGACGGAGCAGAGCGCCCACGAAACATAATAATAAACCCCGCGCTTCACGCGGGGAGTTTGAGACGGCCGACGCACGCTTCACGAGCGTTGGCACGTAACAGAGGCAACAAACTCGAATGCTGCCATGGAGGCAACAAACTCGAATGCTGCCGTGGAGGTAACACAATCGACACAGGTCACAAAGGAAACATCACGTGAAGGGATTAACGCATCCGGGGAGGATGACACTACTCTAATTTGCAACAACGGTGCTTCAAACCGTGAGTATTTGTAATTTGGATCGTGAATATCTGCGTTTTCAATTCGAACGTTAATTATCTTTCTTTCATGACGCAGAATATGTGAATGTACGAACTAAGACTACTCTGACTTCGGTCCCGCCGCCGGAAACCCGCAAAAAAGACATGGATACAGAAATCGCAACGTTCGTTAGACAAGCTTTCGATGGCATGGAACCGATGGACCGTACTCCCGAAGGTGGACATATTGGACATTCACATGGCACATCTCAATACTTTCGTTTTTATTTCCTATTCTCCATTCTTACGTAGAGTATTTGAAAATAATTATCCGGATGTTCGCGGGGATGAAGGTAGACATACGAGAACTTAATCAGAAAATCGACGGCGGACGGCATATAGCTTCAGGGAACATAAGCCTCGTAACGATTCTTTTGCCCTTAAAGTCGATCGCGGAAATTGAAGAATTCGAGACAAAAATTAATGATGAACCGGAAGTGAAGGAACAATTTGTAAGTTTATGTTTAGATACCTCATAATAGAGATTCATCTTTATTCAAATAGCAACAATATAGTAGCAATATTTCGATTGCAGATGACGTTTGTACGAAAAATCGGTGGCCGTACAGCGCGCGAGGACATCCAAAGAGTTTGCAGCAAGGTCTTCACGAATTCCTGCGCGCAGTTGTGTTCGTGGAAAGGACGGAAGGACAACTTTTGCATCCAAGATCTATGTATTACTAAGATTATACAAAGTGAGTATTAACTTTTTCTGCAATAAAATAGACCGATTTGTTTATAGTTTAATAACCTTACTGTTATAATAAATTACTCCTGTTGATCTCACGGAATTCAAATTTACTCCGTGTTATGATAAAATTTTGTTATTTGATGATAGAATGATGATAGATATGATATAATTATATTTGGTAATTGATGATAGCAATGTGCTACTATCAGATGCTATTTTAGAGTCATACCCAGCAACGAAAGAAATCGAGTTCGAAGACACCGTCGCAGAGTGGTTCCGGTTTGCCAAGCATGCCAAGCAACGACAAACGCGAGCAGAAGAAAAAGAAAAGAAAAAAGGAAACCGAAAAAAGTAAAAAAGTCGGGGACAAAATAGGCTTTATTGAGGTTCTGAAATTTTGGTTGGATGAAAGATAAAAAAAAAGGTAAAAGAAAACCGCGAGTTATTTTAGAACGCGTTCGTGTCCTGTACCAAAAAGTTATTTTCATTTTTTTTTATTGCTTTTTTTATGTTAATTTATGTTTTTTTACGGCTCTACCGTGCCGTTGTGGCTCTAGTCGATTAGCATCTACCATTCGATTTATTCGTTGTTAATCGATATGCAAAGTTTGCGAGAAATGCGAAAGACTTTTCTAATGTGATGAATATGTTCCTTACGTTGTTTTAAGATAATTTTAGTTTGATATTGTTGATTCGATACATATTATAATCATCTCGTTTGGTATGAAAACATTGTGACAGGAAATTTAATTCAACGCATCCTCGACGTCGGAACCGCGAATCGGCTCCTCGACAACGTATAAAATTTATTATAAGTCGCGCGTTATCGTCCGTTAGCACGACGCTTGCCGCGAGCCGTCGGCGCATTAATACCAATAAGTGCCCAACCGACACCTTGACCGCGTAGCGAAGACGCTGGCTGCGACAACGCGCCGCGGCGAAATAGTTCGCCGATATCGACCAATTAGGGCAAAGGGCCGGTCGAAACGCGTCACGCGTAACTCGCGACGTCGCGCGATCGAGCGACGATCTTCACTGTCCCGCCGACGTCTGTAACGGGCAGTCACCGTTATTTTTCCTCGAGGAGTCTCGCTTATTTTGTCGCCCTAATTATTACTTGATTTACTATATTGATTGATTTTGTGTTCCGACGACTATTTCGTCGGTCATTATTGTATTTTGTCGACCATTGTTCGACGTTTTGTGAAACTGTGAACCACTCGTCCACTGAAGGGGGTGGAATTAATTCGACAATTGAGTCGAGCGATCTGACGGTGATCGTCAAATAAACGCAGCAACTGTAAGTAACTTTTGTCTACCTGTGTTCTTTACTTCTCGCTTACCCTTGCAATTTCCCTCGGGTCTCCAGCGGAACCCCATGCAATCCGCGGCTAGCCGAAGAATATTATCTTTATATTATCGTTGTCAATTACGGAAATTGACTGGCGCCTAACAAAACTATATATTTAATTTATTTCGTCAAATCAGAGCCCCGGCAGCCCTTGACCCAGGCCGCGCCGGGTGGAATATCTCGTCAAAGTTGTACGCGACGGGTATTCGGTCTCAACATACATTTAATTAATCCGTTATGATTGCTAATCAGTAAAACTGTAATTTGCATTGATGCAATGGCACGCGACGCTCAAAAACGCGACAAGAATGCGTTCGTGTTCTGTACCAAAAAGTTATTTTCATTTTTTTATTGCCGATTATTTCATGTTAATTTATGTTTCTTTATGGTTCTACCGTGCCGTTATGGCTCAAGTCGATTAGCATCTACCAGTCGATTTATTCGTTGTTAATCGATATGCAAAGTTTGCGAGAAATGCGAAAGACGTTTATAATGTGATGAATATGTTCCTTATGTTGTTTTAAGACAATTTTAGTTTGATATTGTTGATTCGATACATATTATAACCATCTCGTTTGGTATGAAAACATACATTTCATTAATCGTTATCACTGCCAATCAGTATAAATAAAGAACTGTAATTTGCAATTGATCTTTGGTGTTCACCATCTATTTCTCATCAACGACCTAGAAATCACGGAACTTTTATTACAATTTCGTAACATGCTCATCGCTTCGATATAACAGTATATAACAGTAATATTATACAACGATATAACAATAAGGTTACAGTTATATAACTATAATATCATATAACGATATAACTATAACATAACACGTATATATTCTGTTATATTGCTGTGAACATAAATGCAGTATTACGGCTATATAACCAATTCCTTACGATTAATATAACTGCACTATAATAGTTAGGTTAACCGTTATGTTTACTCGCAATATTGCCGTAATATTACAGCTATTCTATTTGTTATATCGCCGGCAATATAACATCAATGTACCCATTACATAACACGTTACATAACATGTTATATTGCTGAGTCGGAAATGGCAACTTACATGCAATTTACATGTAACATCCAGGTAATATTACCGGTAATATTCGGTTACGTAGCCGTTACATTGCTGCAATGTTACTGTGTTTACTGGGCACCTACCGGACGGATACCTGAGCGCAGGCAAACTTTAATCGCGCACCGATTGAATTTGCAATTTGGGATAAATACCCGGAGAGGGACATCTTTCGGGGACAGCGACAGCAGTCCGGAAGATACGGATATGGCAGAAGGACCAAGCGATCTGTTTCCAGATGTTTCGGACGACATGGTGGACGACGAGATTGCGCAAATGAGGAGAAATTTGGGAGATTCTCTCCCACCGGCGGCCGCTAACAATACTCAGGTGAACCAAGGTTCTACCGGAGGTCAGGGGGCCATTCCGCGCACCAACGCGCAGGAACAACGGCTGAGGGAAATTTCCCGGGAGCGCCGTCCACGGCGCAAAGAGACGGAGCAATCGCGGCGGGACGCTGGACCGCGCGCGCACCGATACGCGTCACCGGAATCCCGCGAGCTGTTGTCTCGCACGCTGCGAGAAGCAAACGGTGGCGAAACGGAGTACATTCTGATACTCGAGAAACGGGTCGAGGAAATGATCCAGGAGATGAAGCGGATAAAGCTGAAGAGACAACTCTCGGGGACGCCGCACAAAGAGGGAGCACCCGCGAGAGAAGATTCGCCAGACAGTCGACGGAAGTCACCACGCAGTCGGCGAGATTCGCCGTACAGAAGAAGGTCGCAGTCAAGGGAACCACGATACGGAGAAGCCCGCCGCGACGCGCCAATTTCTGGGCCGACGGTAACGGCGGAATCGGCAATAAAGCTGATCAAGGAATTCGACGGCAGCGACGCAGGCGAACTCGACGGGTTTATGCGTTCGTGTCGGACCGTTTTCCGACGAGTTCAACCGGATCACCGGGAATTTTTGCTCGAACTTGTTGTCAGCAATAAACTCTGTGGCCGGGCGTCGAAGGAGTTGAAACATAAGTCGATTCTTAGTCTGGAACGACTCGGCGAGGAGCTGGAAGCTCTTTACGGGAAGCGGAAATCATTGCCCGCCCTGCAGGAGGAGTTCTGCCACATGAGGCAACAACCTGGGGAGGAAGTTAGTGAATTTGCCGCACGTGTGGAAAAAATCACGATCGAAATGTCGGAGAAAAATTGCGAAGGACTTGCAACAGAAGTGGAAGCGCGGGCAGTGCAGAAAGTCACCCGCCAACAAGCTCAAGCCACCTTTGAACGCGGTTTACTCGGGCAAGTGCAGATTCTGGTGCGTGCACGAAATTACACCACCCTGCACGATTCGATGGCGGGTGCTATCGAATTGGCTCAGACGGTAAACGCGAGGGATGGGAGCGGCCAAAGCAACGGCACAAGGAAGTCAACGAGCAGCCAGGACGCGAGCGAGAGGACCTGCTACAACTGCGGGAAAGCCGGTCACATGGCGCGGGATTGCGAAGATCCGGGCAGACGAAAATTCCCTACGGCTGAGAATAAGAAGATAAATCAAGTCAACATGATATGTAACTTTTGCAACCATAGAGGTCACGGTTGGAACGAGTGCCGAAAGCGATCGGAAAAGGAAAACGCCGGGAAGCGGCAAACGCGACAGTCACGAGATGAGAGTGGACAGTCGTCAGACTCTAGCGAAAACGAGCAGGATACGGCGAACAGCAAGGACGCTGTTAAGGCCAAAAAACGAACGTTGGGGTTGCTGAGACTAAGCACAATTATCATCGTCAGAAAAATTAAAGACGATGCAAAAATAAGTGTGCCAGCCGGTAGACGAACGCTGGGCGACTTGGAGGACATGACGCCCGTGGCACCCGTAACGGCCAGCGACTCTGACATTCCGTCCGTCGACGTAACTGAAGGCGCACCGCTGGTGACATCCGACACCAGGGCCACGTGCTGTACAATGTCTACGATCGGCGCATATTGGGAGATCCTCGCGGAAGTCCCTGAGAACCGAAATCAGCGACGCGAAGATCTACAATTCCATAAGCCGAAGACGGAATTGCAACACAGCAAGACGGTGAAGGAGGGGGCACGCCGCGTAAGCAATAAAGTTTTAGAGTCCGACACTCCGCGAAATATTAAAGATATTAGGGATACTGACTTTGGTAGGGATTTGCGCATTAATCGCCCAGGGTCCTACGATTTGCACAGCAGGAAGAATCGTGCCAAGCGAGACTCCAAGGTCACATTCCCGGAAGTGAAAACAGTAGACAAAAGGTTGTCACGTGAATTGTGTTTCGAAACCCGAGAAATCAAGAGCCTTCGATACGCGAGTGAAGTGAATAAAAGCGTAGTTAAAAAAAAACGATAGTATAAGCAAGGGACACTATCGTGGGGAAAGTTTGTTTTGATAAAGTGTAATAACCCCGATAGCATTGGTCTACTATGCGTTGGAAAAAAATCCTGACGAACGCGTAACGCGATTCACACTGCGACGGCCTTGCCGGACACCTCGGCATAGCCGGACGCGAACGAAGCTCGAAATGTCGCGAGCGAGACAGATAACGCAGCGCCGGGAACGGCTGCAGAGCAGATCGGGAAATAGAAAATTCGGAGCGTATAGTTCGACCAATGACTACAGGAAAATTGACTAGATATCTAAGTTGGGAATTATTAGTATGTACAATTGGGAAAAATGACGCATGACTGACACGCGCAACGATGATTGTACTCGAGTATGAATGCACCCGAGTAACCATGTTAAAATGTTTAAGTGGGGAAAAAAATCTCTTCGCGATTTTTTTCCTTTAAGGGGGGAGGAATGTTGCGCCCCGATAAACGAATATTGCGTTAATTATGTTCGAACGATTGTCGAACATAATTTAACCTACATGGCGCAACCGCGAGTCTTCGCGAGCCGGAATACGCTGACGCATCTATCGCAATCGATGGAGCAATCGACCTGCGATCGAGCCACCTCGATTTGCGATAGCTGAATTGCACATTTTTTCGGATGGCAATTGCCAGGGGCAATTGCCATCCGATCTTCTTCTTCAGAATCTTCAGAATCTTCAGTCCGTTTTCCATCACGACCAAGGTCGGACGTCTCCGACGTGAGGACTCGCAGTCAGAGCCTAATTATTAGTACATAATTACGGGCTGACTGAATAAGTTGAAGAGTGTAACGACTATTATCAAAATACCGCAATAAACCTTTTCTTTAATCGTAATCACGTGAGTTCCAACTCTTAATTGACAAACGATCCCCAAAATAATTAAATAAATATTATCCTTCGTCCGTATTCTAACTGATACGCGACGAGCGGCATAACACGGTCACAAAAAAGTATGACCGGTCATTTACAACTAGATAGGTGTACAGCTCGCAATTTTTTTTTTTTTTTTTTTTTTTCATGTATTATTATGAAATGCTGTATTCAAAGATAATTAATTATTCATTTATTGTTTGTTTATCGAATACGTATCTTATTGTTCAATCACAAATGTATGGAAAGATAATTGTATATAAAGTTTTTTTATTAGGCCACACGCGCGCCACAGCTGTGAAATTTCAAATCACCACGATCATATGATTTTGTGACCGATGTGGTCATTTTGGAAACGAGCTCTATAAAGTTGACCATACAACTTTAAGGAAAAAATAAAAAAAAAATACTGGTCGATTGGTGGTCGTTTGGTGATGATTGGTAAATCAATTTCATCGTTTGGAGATCAATTGTTTAATTACAATAATTAAAAAACTAAAAAAGTCCCAAAGTTAGCCAAACATTTTTTTTTTATTCAAAGTCGACTTTAATAGGGCTCATTCAATGCGGAATCGTTTAGCGGTTACGAATAACGAAATTAAAACATTTGGAGATCCTTAGTTTTCGAGAGAAACTAATACAATGAAATTCCAGTCGACAGAGCCGGATGAAAACATGTGGACAAAGATTTATGGTCGGTAAAGCAGGTATTTTTGTCAAAAACGCTATCCGGTGTTTTTCTAATGCACTTTCGTCGGCACCGTCGCGGACATTTCGGCTACGTCGCCATGTTGTTTACAATCGCGTAAATAGAAGGAAGTTGAAGAACAGCCTAAAAAAAGGAGTCTTACAAATCGGTTCAGAAATACCTGCTTTACCAACCATAAACGTTTGTCCACATGTTTTCATCCGGCTCTGTGGACTGGAATTACATTGTATTAGTTTCTCTCGAAAACTAAGGATCTCCAAATGTTTTAATTGCGTTATTCGTAACCGCCAAACGATTCCGCATCGAATGAGCCCTATTAGAGTCAATTTGAATAAAAAAAAAATGTTTGGCTAACTTTGGGACTTTATTAGTTTTTTTAACTATTGTAATTAAACAATTGATCTCCAAACGATGAAATTGATTTACCAGTCATCACCAAACGACCACCAATCGACCAGTATTTTTTTTAAATTTTTTCCTTAAAGTTGTATGGTCAACTTTATAGAGCTTTGGAAACGGTCACGTACCGTATTTTTACGGTAAAAATACCGTAACATTACCGGTCACATTTACTGCTTACATCTCTAATTTTAACCTGATCAAGAGACGCGGTAGCGTCTCGAGATATGTACTGTGACGGCGTTTTTTTTTAGAGCCGTCACAAAGCTCCGCTAACGAGGCGGCACGAGGCGACGAGCCACGATCTGGCTCCCGGCAGAGTCCCCCCTCGGCGATTCCACTGGGCCACGCGAGAGCGAATCGTTCCCGTTTCTAATTTTTTTTTTTTTTCTTCCGATTCTATATTTTATGACACGCTTGACCGGAGCGAGCGATCGGGTAGCCGAGAGCCCTTCAACGAGTTCGACGCCGGCCAGAGTCACCGAGTCCGCCTTATCAGAGCGGCGACGCAGCGTTCCCGATCGGCGGCGGCACGTTCACGACGTTCTCGGACCAGCAGCAGCCACCACGCCTCGCAGAGAATCCACGACGGACCTGTCGATCTGCGAGAGCTCGACCGGCAGCCCGGAGCTGCGCGCCCCGAGGAAAACTGCTCGCGATAGCGGGTGGACGACACCGAGGCCTCCCCCCTGCGGCCTTGGCACGTGAGCCACGGCCCGCCGAATGCGTCGGCCTCGCACCGGATCTCGACCTCATCTCCTCGCCGCGGGTGGATCATTCTCCGCCGCGCCGACGCTTCCATCGTCGTCACGCGCTCCAGCAGGGTCGCTCGCCGACGAAATCAAAAGCCGCGCGCCGCGTGTTCTCAAGCGCGTCGCGAGGGCAGATCCGCGCTAGAGGGCCGAGCCGAAAATTAGGCAGGGGTGGGGGGCACCGTCCGCGTCCGCGAAATCGCGAGTCACCTCGGGGACTCAACCGCTGTACGCCGAGGAACCACGTCGTGCTCTCGTCGCCGATCGTGCCGACTAACGAGAAGTCGACACCTGCCACCGCGATTCCTGACTCCTGCGAGATTTTCCCGAGGAGCTCGGGATACAGCAAACTCCGGTAAGGCCGTCGTTTCGTCTCTGGTCTCGCGTTTCGATTTTGTAACACTCTAGTTTGGTTTTGGTCGCCCGAGCGATATTTTTGGGGACGGTACGCTATCGCGCGAGGTCGCGAATTCGCGTGGTTATTAAATCCTGGGCGACACTTCGTTCTGTCGCAGGGGTACCGGGGAATTGTCTGTTTGATTTTTGAGTTCGAAAGGAACCGTAAGAGTCGCCGAGAGGGGCTCCCGTAATTGTAAATTTCGTTCGTGTGGGTCGCGGGGACAATTGCCCGAGCGCGCGAGTCCATTAGCATTAAGGAATATCCGGGGGGAAAGTAACCGGTCTCGAGAGCCTGTCGCGAACACCCGACGGGGCGGAATCTTCTAAATATCTTCGACTAATTTATTGCCTTTATTTTACGCCGTTACGACGCCCTGATAGGGAGAAATTCTTTACTGTGTGACCACCTTTATTGTACCATTTGACCGTTTTGCCTTCCGTTTCTTTTTATTCCTCGACTACGGAGATTTCCGCCGATTTGTGGCCCAGGCGCTGATTTTTATTCGCTCTCGAGAACTAGGGGGGAGAAAGGAAAAAGAATTACGTGTTAGTCGCGTTGAACCGCGACGCCGAGCGGGCTCTGGGACGAGTCGATTGGTTGTTTTATATCGAGTCAAGCTACCCCGAATTTTCGGGTATTTATTATTTTGGTAAATTGCTTTTGTGCCACGATTTCGAGAACCTTGTCGCGTCATTTTCATTGTCTCAATAAATCTCCCACGTTTTCTCTTGTGAGTTCTCGAAGCACGAATTGGCGACTCCCCCTCTACCGTTAACCAAGGCTGCAGGCTAGCCGGCCTCCCTGATCGTCCGCGTGGAAGACCAAATAAAAATTTGTCGCGAGAGCTCTGGTTCTCGCGGCTGGCGCCCCGGTCATTCACGCGGCGATTTATTTTGCGGCTTTTTTTAAGGTTTGTGAGGAAAAGTCGTCGCAGTACATTTACCTACCTTACCGACCGAAGACGAGACGCTCCAAGACTAGAGATGTGGAATTACCGTAAAATCCTGAAGCGGTAAACTTACCAAAAAATTACCGTATTTTTACCGTAAAATGACGTCATTTTTTTTCGCGCAATCAGGTGTTTTTGAATTACCGTCACAAATTTTTTCGATAAACATACCGTAAAAATATGGTAAATTCAACTATTTAGATGTGGAATTACTGGTCACTTTTCTTTTCGGTAAATTTACGATCACAAAAAAGTATAACCGGTCATTTACAACTAAATAGGTGTACAGCACGTAATTTTTTTTTTTTTTTTTTTTTTTCATGTATTATTATGAAATGCTGTATTCAAAGATAATTCATTATTCATTTATTGTTTGCACGTTTATCGAATACGTATCTTATTGTTCAATCACAAATTTATGGAAAGATAATTGTATATAAAGTTTTTTTTATTAGGAGACACGCGCGCCACAGCTCTGACCAGACCACTGAGGACTGACTCTTTTACCAGAGTAAATTAAAGTCAACGCGATTGCGGCTCTATTTTTTTTAACATAGTTAATTAATTTAATAATTAAGTGTAAAAAACGTTGTCGTTTTGCAAAAAACATTTAGGAAATTAAGAAAACCGTGAATGCAGTTGTTATGTGGTAATTACGTGGTGATTTAGAATACGTAAATAAAATCGAGAGATACATCTGCAGTGACAGGTGAACATTTAGAGACGAAAAGAGACAAAAAACAGCGAAAAAAGTAATAAGTGCCAGTGGAAATTAGCAAATAACAAATGATTTAATGGAAAATATACACGTCAAGCGTATAGTTCCGATAATAATGTACTTGTCAACATGTTTTGCGAATATTGTGTTAAGGTTATGTTCACTCATATTTCAGTTTGGTGTATTAAATATAAATTATCTTTACAATTAAAGTGTACTAATGCAATTAATAAATATACTAATGAAGAAATCATTGTGGAATCAATTATTTCGACCTTCTAACTTCTAACATGTGCAGCGGGTAATGATTTTTCAGGAAAAAACATTTTTAGTTGACGTAAGTGTCAAATTAAAAAAAATTAATTAATTAAAATGTATTAATGCAGGTAATTACCACTCTAAAATGATCTTATGGCAAATATAAGAGAAGAAACATCTGAATTAAGATAAAATATGAGTATGCTGCAAGTTATAGCCAATGTCAAGTACGCAGTGGGAAAATATTCACTTGTACACATATGCGTAATCAAAAATGTAATTTTTTAATTTTGGTGATAGGTATTCACCCCTTAAAAAAAGTGTAAGGGAAAAACTAAAAAAAGTGTATAAGATTTAAGGTATTTTGGAATTTTGTAGCAAGTTTCAGCCAAATTCTTGGGTTGACAGCGGAGATTGGGCTCCGGACACAATTTGTGAGGAAAATTCTTACTTTCCGCCACCTTCGGGCGCTCTCCTCGCCCGTCGCCAAATGCCGGTGGGCGCCAGCCGATTTTTTATTTGATTGGGACGCGGGCGGAATCGACAAACCGCCCGAAACCGAAAACGTAAACGTAACTAAACCTAAACGGCGACGGACTCGGAGAAGCGATTCACGGAAAACTCGGGGTCGCTCAGTGTGTAGGTTGTGGAGAGAGGGCGTGGATTCTTAGTGGCACTGAATAAGGGCGAACACGAAATATTAAACGGAGAATTCGGTCGGTTTATTTTCTTAATTCACCAAAAACTATAACGTTAATCACCGCGAACGAGAACGAGATACCGAGAGAACAAGATAGCGAGAACGAGATAGCGAAAACGCAGAAACTCGAATAAATCAAACCGGAAATCAGAAAGAGAACTTCCTAACACTAATACCATCACCAGATATCTCCCGGAAATGCACGCGAAATCGGAAGGGAGCGTCGGATAACGCACGCGAACGAATCAGAGAACATACGATAAATTTATGCGAAAAACCCAGGTAACACACGATCATTGTACACGGAAACCCAGAGAACACTCAATAAATGCACGCGGGTTATCAGGAAACAACCGCGGAAAATCAGATAACACTCGATAAATCCCCGAACAACCGGATAAATCGACGGAGAACAACCGCGAACTAAACACATGACACTCGCGAGTACGCACGAATAACCGGAAACCGAACGTGAACACCGTAGGGAACACGAGGGAACAGAAGTGCACGCGACAGAGAACACCGGCGAGTACTCGCTAACCTGTCACTACACTGAATAATTCTAAGTCTCCAGGTGCGTAGGCGGCTGAAAGGAAATAAAGACCAGTGGGCGATAACGGAAAATATACGAAGAGATCACCGGTAAATCAGAGAGAGAACGTCGGAAAATAAATTCAGAGAACACCGGGCGTGTAAACGAGAACTCCAGAAATATAGAAAGAGAACGCCGGTACTCAATTAATAGAGAACGCTAGAGATAACGGGTCGAGAACGACCGATTAATCAACCGGGGTTGATCGCCAAAGATAACGAGTAGAAACCACCCGAGGTAACGCATAGAGAACGCAAAAAGGTAAAAAGGCAATATTAGATACCATGAGTTAACAATAGGTAACATTAGTTAACATTAGGTAACATTAGTTAACATTAGGTAACATTAGTTACCAAGAGAGAACAGGAGAGCTGCTGCTCGGCCGGCGGCCAGCCGACGAGAGAGCGTCGGAGGTAACTTTCCGAACCAGCAGGGCCGCGCGAGGCGCTCGCCCCACTCTCACCTTGACCCCACTCCTGGGTGACGCGCGGCGATGCCGTTGCGGCGGTGCGCGCGCACACGCGAGCACCCGAAGGGACCCGATTCTTGCCGAAGTGAACGGCGATACCGAAAGCCAACGGAGATACCCGAAGTAACGAACGAAACGAAAAGATAACTGACGTAACTTAAACGGACCGGAAAAATGACTGGACTGTCGTGGTGATGATCGATAACGAGGGATTCTCCTCGTGACGCGGGGTTCCGAACAAACGTAAACGTAAAGATAACGGAATAGATAACGAAAAAGATACGGAAAAGATAACGGAACGACCTGGCAATCCGAGCGTCGGCGTGGTCGTTAGCGCCTCCGCTGCGGCCTTCCACCTCAACCTGAAACTTATGCAATCTTTCCCCCAAGCGTCACTTTTATTTTGGAGCGCCGGAATTTCACCGGTCCTCGATCCTCTCGCACGACGCAACCTAAGCGTTACCGCCGAAGTAAACCGGGTGGCACAGTAATGTCGGCCCTGATCCGCGGTAAACTCAGCACACTGACCACGAAAACTGACCGTCAGATAACACGTATAGGTAACTTCATCGCGAAATCGGAGGGCGACCAATCAGAGGTCGGAGGGAACGCGTGGAAAGCCACAGATTCGCGACTCTGCAGGCCGGAGGACAGATTTTATCAAAAAATTCTGTCACAGAGTTCACTTACAAGGAAGCATCGGAGTCATAAAATACTGCGGAAGTGACAAGCCGCAGAGACTTAATCCTTGTAAGGATTTCCCAGCGGGAGCGCCGCGGTACGCGGCCTCCCGCTGGGAAATCCTCATGGCTCACCTCGAAGCGCGCAGAAACAGCGGCCACGATGCCCGAGCGAGTCTTGCCTCGTATGTATGTCTGCCCGCTGCGCGTGCACACGGCTCGCGGCCCGGTATCATCGAATTTCCTCTCGCTTTTCAGCGACAGAAATCACGTCATATTTCAACGCAATCGGAAGAAAAGAATCGTCTGCTACGCGGGAGGGAGCGCGATATTCACCTCGTGCTCGTTGCAGCCCTCGCTCTCGGTGAAAATCGCGCTCTTTCCTCCCTTGTAGCATAATGTACTATACCTCCTCGTGGTACATCCTGGGTGACACTAAAAGAGTAAAAAATCATAAAAATATGGCCTCTATCGAAAAAAGTGTCCCTACAAAAGTTGTTAGTTTCGATCTAACACATTTTTTGGCACGAAAAAAACCATGTTTCCATTGAAACAAAACACGTCAGCCTCCTTAACGCCGCCATATTGAAATTTCGATTGAAATACTATTTTTTTCAGACGTCCCCCTTGAAACCCTACAACTTTCATAGGACTCATTTTTCGATCGGAGCCCTATTTTTCGAGATAAATCAGGTGTAAGATTAAAATGAGACACCCTGTATAATTTCTTTTGCCGCTTGCGATATTTCTGAATTATTCAACGAGTTTTCGACAAACCGTGACAATAAAAATCGCGTTGCTATCTGCAGAGGTCTCGAGGTCGCGCTAGTAACTTTGTCGGTAATTTTTTTATTGTACGATTCAAATGGAAACGCGCTGTGTGCCCAAAATGGTCCCCAGTGCTGTACCGAATCGGTCAAGTGGGTCAACAAATGTACGTTGTACCGCATGTTTCTTCTGCCAAATAACTTTTCATAGCCCTCGACAAACTGATTCAACGACCGTGGTGCCAGCGTTATTTCGTTGGTATCATTGCTGTTAGTGTTTAATACGTATGCAGCGCTAGACAATAACGCAAGGTGCTTGTGCTCGGCTTTCGATATTATACCATCCAAACATACTAAGGCAAACCAGTGAATCCAGTTTCTCCACAACGACGCTTTCCAATTACTCGATTCCTCGAGTGGCTGTGGTTTTCTAGCTATTTTGCTGGGTGGGCGGATTTTCATGAGTCGCGCATTCATTTGTATCATATTATCTGGCTTTCCGATGTACCATTTATTTTTTGCATCAAGAAAAGAGTCGAGATAGGCTTTTGCGACACTCAAGTACACATTGTGCATACAGTCCACCGGCTCTCCACAACTTAAATCGAAGTTTAGCAGGCATGCTATTGCAGGTAAGCCTTTGATGCCACGGACTTTTTTATTCGTCTTTTCAGCTTGACTCATATCTTCCCTCATCTCTTGATCCGTTCTGCAATTCGACGGTTCATCTTCGTGCGGATACACTCGGACAACTCCTGGTACATCTACGGATTCTCCTTTGTTGTAGCAATATGTACACCCATACTCTCCGTTATACAGCGTCATTTTCAGCGGTGGCGGTCGTGCCGCAGAATCCACTATACAGTTAATCGTTAAGAATTTGCTAACAATATTACGTTTTTCGATAGGATGATACCATGTTATTCCGTTTTCATACAACGAATTTAACTCTTTAATGATCGGCAAAAGAAAACCATTTAAATTCGGATGTTTCTTGTCGACCCATATTCCGGCTAGCAAAACGTACTTTTTGCGAGCCTGCGGCGTAAGCTCGTTAATTATTAGCATTACAGCCACCAGGTTTACATAACTCTTGGTACTTAGTGCCGTCATATATGTCTTCTAGATGATTCTGATTTTGTTTTATACGCGTGAATCGGTATTGAAGAGACTCGATTACTGCTGCATTCAAAAACAGTTGTTCAAGTTAAGATTTTATTTTTAAATGAATAAAATACGATAACAACGATTTCTTGGCTGCTTTTTGATTGCAATTAATATTGGGACACTCTCGTGGAGGTTTATTACAAATGCCGAAGTGTTTCAAACAATTTTCGCAATAATAATGACGCGCACCCGCTACGTCGTCGTTTCTGGTCAGAATTGCCCACAAACTTTTCATGGTAGTCGGCAAATTGCTCCATTCGCACATGGCGTTCATGGTCTTGAATAGTAGTAGTGTCGTTGCATATGTCAATTTCGAACGAATCGAGGTAGCGAGAATGACCAAAATCATTATCATGTTTGTGACGCCATTTTTTAATTTCATTAGCGCGGACATCTTCTCGTTTGCTGTGTTCATTGAAAATGCAATTCCAGGTCCAACACTATCACTATCGTCGCTGTTGGATGTATCACTACATTCGTCAGTATCGGTATTATCGTTCGATGTTTCAGCCTCTCCATGTTCTTCATCCTCGTCACTGTTTCCTTCATTGCCAATGATTCTATTATTCGTAGCATTGTTATCGTTTATCCTTCCATTGCGGTAGGGTTTAGAATTTTTAGAGTTACGCTGTTCGTTGCTTTCACGGTTGCTCTCGACGTCCATTCGTTTGATATCCTCATTATCGATTGTCATAAAAGTCGAATCGCTGTCACTGCCGCGGATTATACTTGTGCTAGCATGTTCGACCAGATTTTCTATTCGTGGCCGCACGTTTCGATCAACACTGATGATATCATTGGAAAGCCGACGACTCGTCGTCGTACCATTTGATTTTTCTGACTCGATGGGCACAGTCTGCAAAGCCTGAAAAATTAGTAAATTGTTAACACAATGCAAAATGTATTATGCTTTTATTAGGCATGCCGCCCACTGGTCAGGGAAATCAGGACATTTTTTAATTGGTCACAGAAAAAGATATTATAGACTTAAATTTGAATAAATATATCAAGGGAAAGTATTTAAAAGTTGTTGTTATGTGGTAAATAGATGTAGTATCTTCAATATTTAACGCATTTATTTACGCAATGCCACCAAGCGATGTACACAGAAGATCGACTCGAGACAGACTGAGAAAAAACAGTTACGTAGTCAAGGAGAAAAAAGAAAGCGGGGTAAAACAACGAAGGCGCGTATAAAATCCGACGCAACTCTTTTGTAAATTCAATAAAAACATATTATTTTTATCGTGGCAAATATCGATTTTTGCATCCTTATCGTATCTGTTTTTGTAAAGCACTCAGATGTAGATTTCATTGTTTTGAGAAAACAAACGCAAACTTAAATGGAATTTGAGATATCTAGCTTAAGTTTAACACGTGAATGTGAGAATTTCCCTCAGGAAAAAATTTGAAGAAAAGCAGGTCTTATTTTCAATAATGAAGCCGCTATGCTATATACATTTGGATATACGTACTGTTGTCTCATTCCTTTCGGGCGTACAAGAAATCACGAAGAAAACATCATTCTATAATATTTCTGATGCTTCAGTAGCTTCCTCTTTTCATTTTTACGAGATGAATGCAATTGTTTAGCGGTGATGGCGATGTTTTCCGTCGACGACGCATTTGTCGCGATCGGCAGATTAATGTGAGGCACGCGGTCCGTCATTATGCGCGATGGCGTACACAGGAAATTGACACGGTTCCTGTGACGAAAAGCAATCAGTAAAATAAGTATGCCCTGGTAATCATGCCGACTGAGTGGATGACGCAAGTAGACCGCGAACCGACCGTGTGACCGACACGTCGGTTTCGGACATTATTCGAACGCATTTCGACCGAGTTCTGACTATAGTTTTCAATCTTGAATGACCTTGACCGAAAGTTAGGCAGCTTTTTTGGGTCGGTTCGTCGCATAACGACTGCAAGCGACCACGAACCGATGGTCCCTCGATTCAAAAAGTCGGTTAATGGTAATTTTACGGTCGGTATGCGACAAACCGCTAAAGTATAAAGCTGCTAAATTTTATCCAAGATCATTCAAGGTTGCAAATTGTGATCGGAACCCAGTCGATCCACGGCCGAAAAAACATTTTATCTTCGCACTGCATTTTCGAGTGATAAAATGTCGCACACGAGAATTTTTTCCTTCGTTTTCCGAATACTTCACACAGCAAAATATCGTCGCTTATACGCACCTGGAATATCTCGTTCCGGTGTAATCACACGGTGACGGCACGGACGACGAGGAGGAGCAGCCGCCGTCCACTGATCCGCTGTTTGAGTTACCCGTCTTGAGCGGTCGGGACAACCGATACTACTGGTCGGGTGTATATGCGGACCTCTCGCAGTCACAGCGACCGCATAGTTGGCGGCCAACATTAACCGAAACATTGAAAGGAACCTTCGCCGGCTTCGTCGATGCTCACAGTGTTTCCGTGTGTCACGAAGAACGTGTGTCTCGTTTCATACTCGGCGTCGGAACGCCGTCGCATTAGCTCGGTGTCTTCTGTCCCATTATCTCTCATTGAGCTCCTTCCTCGTCGCTTGTTGTGACGGCTCCGAGCCCCGAAGTCGTTCTTCCGATTGATGTTAATTCAAGAGGCTTTTCTCGTTTCGGCTCTCCGTTGTCCTGTTGCCCACTGATGATCGACGCGACGCATCTGCTTCGCGCAGACGACGAACACTAGCGTAAAAACAAGTTTAATTCATTCGAACATCAGTTGTAGTATCCATTGAGTGATGGGATTTTTTTTTACTGAAACATTTCGCGACCTTGGCTAGTGAGCAGTTTTTGCAAATTCTTTTCGCAAATTTTATCATCGCGCTGTTCTTGTTGCCACGTTCACGCCCTGTGGAAGAGTGTGTCTCGCGTTATTTGAACGAGACACTTTAGTGTCGTCCGTTCGTTACAATGTAATCGAGATGTGCAATTTTGAACGAAGTCCCGGCTCCACTGTGTCCTTTCATCACACAGTACCGCGTATCGATGCGTCGCCTTTTCGGAGAGGGTAAGGGACGGGGCAACATGAACAAACAGTTGTTTGCTGGCGCACGTGTGTTTCCTTCCGGTTTGGGCGCTGTCGGAAACTCGAGAGACCGCGCGCTTCGCTTGGGTCCAAAGCACAGCTGCAAAAGTGTCAGACCCAGCCGTCGGGGCCGCGGGGACTGAAAGCGAAGCTAGAAAAAAAGATAAGAAAGACAGAAGGGCGGAGATTGCCACGGCTGTTCACGGAAATATTGGGAAAATTTTAATTCGATCCCGGCGCGGTCCGGAACCCAAACGACGCTCGTTCGGGCGCGTGATGTTCCGAACGATCGGTCAGTGTCAATTTTAGCGAACCAGCGATTCGAAATTAGTTCCGGCGCCTCTTTTTTACGTGTTGTGCGTCAATTCGAACGCCACGCGAGTCGTGTCAAAGGTCCTCGATTTCGACCGCCAACTCACTCGTCGCGAAATTTACATCGTATTTTTTCAGCCAATCAAGCACGCTCGCACGTTCAACACCCGCACAGGTGTATCGATTTGTTACGACGCCAAAAATTCCTATATAAAAATAATAACCGAAATAATGAGAATCATGTCGAGTGAACATTTGTCACATTTATCGGAATAAAAAGTGAAACTACGTCGCGAGCAGCCTTAGGAAGAGGGAATATCCCTATCTGGAAAAACCTCACTTTCTGTGAAAAGTGGAAACAACCGGCTTTTTCTGCATACGAAGAAAAACTCTACAAAATGTCATTTTTCAAAGAAAATTAGTTAACTGACGAAACAAAATCAGACTTCCCATTGCTCTCGCTGTTGAGATAAAAAAAAAAAATTTCTCACGAAAAATTACGATCTCGTAGAACACGACGAGTTAACGATAAACAATTATTTTTTTGTATTTCATCAATAAATTAAGAGCAAGGTGTGCTGATTCACTTGTTTTAATTTCTTTCGCTTTAATTCGTCTCATAATCACGAGGTACGGGACGCAGTGATGATAACGGTTGGAACTTCGTTAGAAATATGGTACGGTGTATCGCGAATCGTTCGTAAAAACATCTTCCCTTATTATATTTCAAGCGTAGTTGGTTGGTTGGATTGTTTGGCGCGGTCGGTTGTTTCACGGTTGAACTGGTGGGAGCAACCGGCGCTCAAGCGCAGCCAGCCGCTGGGCTTCGGACTGTCTGCGCGGGTATACCAGGTATACCAGGGCCGTGCAGAGCTATTTATATATTTATACAGGGTGTAAATAGTCGGCGTGACAGGATTATGACTACAAGACGCAGAAAAATCACTCGAGTAAGAATCAGTTTGTTAAAATGTCGTACGACGAATAGTTTTTTAGTTATTAGCAATCAGCGTGGGCCAATCACAGAGCTGTCGCTGTGACGTCAGAGCGACAGCGTCCAGACGCCCGAACTTCGTTGTACTTTGCTATAGCATGCATACAAAAGACGATCACTGCTCGCCGCGGCTCACTCACGGACCGAAGGTAGCGTGAAACAAATGACGGCGGGTCAGAAAATCCGCTGTTTGACGCTTCAAAATGTTTAATAATGATTTCAACTTAAAATAAATTCAAATCGAATCGTCTATTAGGTGAGAGAATTATGCTAACGACAGAACAATTTTTTGTTCTCAAATGTCCTGGTGTTCTTCCGTAGACCCAGCGCGACCACATTTATTTACAGCGACCGAATGTGTATGCGAATGTGTTCGACTTGTCGGCGACGACGACGTGGCCCTAATTGTCGCACGGGATAACCCACGGTCGGCAGAGATTGTCGCGGGCCACGCCGTCGTTGCCGATGATGATTCACCGGACCCAGCGAGACCGCCTGAGACGTTCCGCGGTCCCGCACGGCGCGATTTTTCACCATCATCGCGCCGATATTCGCGATCGCGTGCAGCACGGTTCCCTCGGTCCCCTCGGCTGCGGAAGATTCTGGTAACGAGAAGATCCAGCGGATTCCCGGCGATGGTCGAGCTTTCTGTAGCTTCGCCGAACTTGTTAGTGGCCTTGTATAGCCTAGTAATGCCGTTCCTCAGATCCTCGTCGCAGGCCTCGAGGGCGGACGCTGTTAAATGGTAGAATCGAATTATCAAGTGTGCATTTCCCATACATATGATTTTTCGTTTCAAACGAACTAGCAATAGAATGAACGAACTAACCGTGGAACTACACGAGACATGAATCGTCGCCCGAGAGCCTCGTGACACTAGAAGCTTGCAAAGTAGAATTTTACACATAGCTTCATTGTTAATTTCCCTTTTCCACAAAGCTTCCTCTATGAGGGAGCCAAAGTGAAGAAATAAGCTTCGACTTTGTAAAAAGGAGAAATTAATAAGGTAGCGATGCGCAAAGTTCTACTTTGCAACTTTTTTTTATTTTCTTGTAGCTCATTATACGAATATCACTGCAAACCCGATAATTCATTCATCAAAATATTAAACGCAAGCGAAAACGTCAGTTCGATTTCTGATCTCTACTTCCCAAGTAATTTTTGTATACGTGTCATATTTCGATATCGATGATTTTCTTTTCCAGCTCATTACACGAGTGTTACGTCAAACCCTACAATTCTTTCCTGACCACGTCAAATGTGATCGAAAACGTAATAAAATAGATACCTGATCTCTACTTCCCAAGTCATTTTTTTTATACGTGTAATATTTCGATATCGATGATTCTTTTTTTTCCTGAAGCTCATTAAACGAATATCACAACAAACTCCCTAATTCCTTCATGAAAACAGTAAACGCGATCGAAAAAATAAAGACGATTTTTTATCTCTTCTTCCCAAGTAATTTTTTTTATACCGGTAACGTTTCGATATCGATGAATTTGCCCCTGCCGTTGCTTTATTTTTTGTCTCTTCATCCCTAGTTTTCTTGTCCATAGCCGCTTTCTCCACCGCTTCTTTTTTCCTCGCTTCTTCCTCCCTTGCGGCTTTCTCCTTCGCTTCTTCGTCCCTCTCTTCTTCCTCCCTCGCAGCTTTCTCCTTCGCTTCTTTGTCCCTCACTTCTTCCTCTCTCGCTAAATTCTCCGGCATCTCGTCCATCGCTTCTTCGTCGCTCTCCTCTTCGTTTCTCGCCTCTGCGTCGCTCGCTTCTTCCTCCCTCTCCTCTTCACCGTTTGCTTCTTCCTCCCTCTCCTCTTCACCGTTTGCTGAAGAGGAGAGGGAGGCTGTTGAAGAAAATAAAAAAAAGAATCATCGATATCGAAATATTATACGCATGAAAAAATTACTGGGGAAGTAGAGATCAAGAATCTGCTTTATTTCTTCGCTCGCGATTAATGTTTTCATGAATGAATTGTCGGTTCTGTAGTGATATTCGGTTGATGAGCTGCAAAAAAAAAAAATTGCAAAATAGAACTTTGCACATCGCCACCTTATTAACCCCTTCAGCTGCAATGACGCCATATGGCGCATGCATTTCCCGATTATTATCCAATTATTTTCCGATCGGCTTGATTGATTTTCGTGAAGTTTGGTACTCGGGGGCTTTAAGGGTCGCTGATTACGAATCCGAACTCAAAATTTAGAAACACAAAATAGCAGACTCAATATAAGAGATACAAAATGTGCGCACGATTTCGTCTGCCGCTGAAGGGGTTAATTTCTCCTTTTCATAAAGCCGCAGTTGATTTATTCACTTTGGCTCCCTCGTGGAAGAAGCATTCTAAAAAAGGAAAATTAACGAAGAAGGAATGTGCAAAATTCTACTTTGCAACTTTTCTTTTCATTTGAATATAAAACTAATAAGTTTGCCCACGCGCTTGCCGAAGTGCCGAATTTTCAGTCATAAATTTAATCAATTACGTGTCGACGTTGAAAAACGTACGCACGATTGAAAGCATCGATAATCATCGTTAGCCATTCAAATAGAATTGTGTCTGGGAAAATGTACGGTGAAAAACGCAATTTAAAAAATTCGTCAAAATTCTGAGAAAATTCATACGTATTCAGAAAAATAAATTAATAATTTCCATAAAAAAGTTGGTTCACCGGGTTATTTGTTGGGTTTGCAGTGATATTCGAACCCGTGACCTTCAAGAAAATAAATAAAGAATTATCGATACCGAAATATTACACGTATAAAAAAAATTACTTGGGAAGTAGAAATCAGGAATCTACTTTATGTTTACGATCACATTTGACGTGGTCATTAAAGAATTGTAGGGTTTGATGTGATATTCGTGTAATGAGCTGTAAGGAATGTGACGAGATTTTTCGCCTCGCCACCTGCGCACTGTGTAACGGCGAGGAGTGCCGGATTTACGACACTTGGGTCGGTGCTCGTCGCTCCGGATCTCGGCAGGTCCGCCGAGGATGCAACGACTCTCTATTCTTCTTTGTCTTTTATTGTCGGTTCTCTGCGGTTACGTCATTACTATTCATCGTTTCGCGGGACAATTATTCAAATTTCGAGTCATCCATTCATCACTACTTGTTCCCCATTTTATTGCGTTATTGATATTAAGTTAGTTCGGCTGTGCTAGACTCTATTGTTCCCTTTCGCCCCGGAATCTCTCTACTCCACCATCGACATCAGGACGCCCTGTCCGCGAACCGCCGCTCGCCGCCCCCGCACACTCCGCTCGCGCGTGTTCCGTCCACGTCGCTCCCATCTACTATCTGGCTCTCGAACAACTGGAGACGCCGAATTATCTCACTCAGCTCTCGTTTATCGTCCAAATCGGTTACCTAATTTTCGGCCAGACTCGGTGCGTCCGAGTCGCAGGCGGACACCAGAACATCGGTGTCCGCGGAGTTGGATGCCAGGGAAGCGCGTGGAGAAAAGACCAAAGTTACCGTGTCACCCGCCTCCCCACGACTTCCCAGCCTGGCGCTGGACCATCCCACCGGCACGGAAGGTCGCGGACCGGCCACCCCGGCGCCCCACCAAGAAAGGGCCCCGAGAGTTCCCGTCGAGGGGAGTCTAATTGCAGTGTTGCGAAATTTTATTGTGGGGCCAATATCACCGATGCACCAAAGGCCACGGATTCCGGTGTGAGGACCCCCACGCCCCCTCGACGCTATATCCGGGGTCCAAGGGGAAGACCTCTGTGTTCCGGCTACCTATTTGCTGCGGCCCGAAAATAGGGCAGATAGTGAGGACGTGGCGGACGCGCGCGTTACATCGCCGCGCGCCTCGGCCAACAATTTCCGGGCCGAGGGAACGCGGTGGCGTTCAAATCACGCGCCGCCGCGCGCGACGCGATGCGCAGGCGCGGCCACAGACGCCGTATAGCGAGCACCAATCCGACGGTGCGAGCGTGCGAGCCGGTCGGCAAGTGGGCAGGGTGGGGGTACTGCCGCCGTCTTGACTTCCTCGCCGGACTGCGGACCCGAGTAGACGACGCCGACCCGAGACCAGAGTTTTTCGCCATCGTGAGTGACGACGGAGATTCCGGTGAGCCTGACCACCCATTATTTTTCTTCTGAGGACGGGAGTCGTTCGGCCGTGTGAGATCGCCAGACCCGCGTGGGTTTTTGAGTCCCGTATTTTTGTCGTTAATTGTAGACACGCGGAATGGCGGATCACGCGGCCACCCGGCGTCTCCGGGCACGAGCGATTCCCGGCCCAAAATTTGGTCGACGCCAGCTGCTTCCATTTCGTGTAATTAAATCATTAGTGTCCAATACAATGTAGTTAGTATTTTTGCGACGGGCCGGGTCAAGCGACGGTGCGCGGGGAATTAACGTTATCGTGTATTTTGAGAATTCTGTATTGCAGTTTATTTTTGCGTCTCGCGTGCACCTGTCGCCCCCGGTGCCGAGTTAATTCCCGAGTAGTTTCTTAAGTCGGTTCTCTGGTTTTATTCGAAATAGTTTTCTCAAATAATTTTGGGCTCTCGCTAAACGAGATAGTTCGCGTACACGGTTCTCTGTTTTGTCTCCGCGAAGCCAGCGAGTAGCTCGCTCAAGGTCGCCCGTGTTTACGTCGGGCGCCTCCCCCCCCCGGCTCACGCTCCCCCCCTACGGCTCACTACCTACGACGTCCGCTACGGTTATCTTCGGGGAGCGTTGGGTTCGAGGAATATTTTGCGTGTGATACTTTTGTATTATTGTGCTTCTTCTGCGCTATCGTATTAAGTGGTCGGTTATCTCTATGTTACCATTCGGATTATTGCCGGTTCTCTTTCCCTCCCGTTATTCCGTTTCTGCGACTCGAGAATTATCTGACGCTGCCTCCCCCCTCAGATTTTTCTACCATTCTATTATAATTTAGTCCGTAATCTTTTCCCGTAATATTTTTCGTTTATTAATTAAGTTCACTTATTGTAATTTGATTCAACTATTTTCCGTGGGTTATCTCAGCGATATTTCCCGACTATTGGCTTCCGTTTTGAGCTTTCGCTATCGAAGTGCGGTTATCTCTTATTACCGATTAATTTCTCATTGTAATTTCACCTTTTATTTTTTTTTTTATTCCGTAAAGCGTGTCGGTTCTCTACGACGACTGTCAAATTATTAAATGTGATCGTACTTGTGCCTCGACCCAAAATCGAGTGCAGCCCGGGGATTTTGGTGAATAAAAGCCAACTGTTTTCCCGAAGCTTCGCGTTGTTGTCACCCTTTATTTCGAACAGCCCCTCTACCATATCCAGCTCGCGGAGCCTGAGTTAGTCGCGGGTCTTATGGCTTGACACCGCATCGCCCCCCAGTCCGACCACGGGACCTGTTTTATCGACGACAAATTAAGTCGGTGGTTCACCGGCGGTACTTCGGTACCTGGCGCCCAACCGTTCGATTAACAGTCCCGTGTTATTTGTGGATGATTAAGTCTGAGTTTCGTGGCGTTTAGATTTTGGACGAGTTTTGGTTTTATTAGATTCAGTTATAGAATTCGGTCGGACCGGTGCGGTGGTGAAGAGCCGGGGTTGTGACTCCCAGCGGGGAAATTCCTCACAGGAAATTAAAAAAAAGAATCATCGATACCAAAATATTACATGCATAAAAAAAATACTTGGGAAGCAGAGATCAGGAATCGAATTGACGTTTTCGCTTGCGTTTAATATTTTGATGAATGAATTGTTGGGTTTGCAGTGATATTCGTTTAATGAGCTACAAAAAAATAAAAAAAATTGCAAAGTAGAACTTTGCACATCGCTACCGTATTAATTTCTCCTTTGTATAAAGCCAAAGCTTATTTGCTCACTTTAGCTCCCTCATAGAGGAAGCTTTGTGGAAAGGGGAATTCAACGATGAAGCAATGTGCAAAATTCTACTTTGCAACTTGCTAGTGTCACGAGACTCTCGGGCAATGACTCGTGTCCCGTGTAGTTCCATGGTTTGTTTGTTCATTCCATTGCTAGTTCGTTTGAAACGAAGAATCATGTATGGGAAATGTACACTTAATAATTCGATTCTAGTATTTAACAGCGTCCGCCCTCGAGGCCTGCCACGAGGGTCTGAGGAACGTCATCGCTAGGCTGTGCAAGGCCGTGAACAAGATCGGCGAAGCTACGGAAAGCTCGACCATTGCCAGGAATCCGCTGGATCTTCTCGTTACGAAGGACATGGTTTCCGCTGAGGTCTTCCACATCTCTTTGAATCGCCAGAATCTTCCGCAGCCGAGGGGACCGAGGGAACCGTGCTGCACGCGATCGCGAATATCGGCGCGATGATGGTGAAAAATCGCGCCGTGCGGGACCGTGGAACGTCTCGCAGGCGGTCTCGCTGGGTCCGGTGAAACACCATTGGCAACAACGGCGTGGGCCGCGACAATCTCTGCCGACCGTGGGTTATCCCGTGCGACAATTAGGGCCACGTCGTCGTCGCCGACAAGTCGAACACATTCGCATACACATTCGGTCGCTGTAAATAAATGTGGTCGCGCTGGGTCTACGGAAGAACACCAGGACATTTGAGAACAAAAAATTGTTCTGTCGTTAGCATAATTCTCTCACCTAATAGACGATTCGATTTGAATTTATTTTAAGTTGAAATCATTATTAAACATTTTGAAGCGTCAAACAGCGGATTTTCTGACCCGCCGTCATTTGTTTCACGCTACCTTCGGTCCGTGAGTGAGCCGCGGCGAGCAGTGATCGTCTTTTGTATGCATGCTATAGCAAAGTACAACGAAGTTCGGGCGTCTGGACGCTGTCGCTCTGACGTCACAGCGACAGCTCTGTGATTGGCCCACGCTGATTGCTAATAACTAAAAAACTATTCGTCGTACGACATTTTAACAAACTGATTCTTACTCGAGTGATTTTTCTGCGTCTTGTAGTCATAATCCTGTCACGCCGACTATATACACCCTGTATATAAAGAATAATTACAATGCAGGCCTACGAAGAACATATGTTTAGCTTCGTTTTACAGTAGAAAATGAAAAATAGAGATGAATATACTCGGGACGGTATAAGCTATTTTTTCCCGTCTACAAAATCCGAAATCTTGTCCGTACTGTGTGTCGAGGAGGGGAGATACCACACCGTCAACCGAATATTTGTATTCGATCAAAAGATCCAAAATCTCGTCTCCGTTGCAAAATTTCGTTTCCATTCTGGAAAGAAAATGAAAAGATTATAAGTGTTTACAAAAGAAACGTTCAGAGTGATATGGATTAAGATATTGTTTTTACGGATCTGCATTAGATGAGGTCCCTTGCAAAATCTCGTTTTTATCCTGCAGAAGAAACGAAAAAAAAAGTATTTACAAAGGCAAAGTTCAGAGTGATATCGATTGGTTATTGATTTTACGGATCTGCATAGAGATACGTTTTTCAATTAACAGTGGCTTTGCGGTTTGCAGAGAGACAGCAATGTTATATTTCAATTTGTTTTTGATGAAATATATGCATGTAAAATATTTTTTCTAAATACTGAATAAAATTTAAAGATGCTGCAAGGATTATTTTTCAGGTGATACATTTTAGTTTCAAGGGGGAGAGCAGTGGCCGAGTGGTTTCGGACGCGGGCTCACACGCAGTGGGTCCGGGTTCGATTCCCGGGTCGGGCACCAATGGATTTTTAGGCACTCACGTTTTAAAAAAACGCACCAGGAGTGCCTATTGAAATCGCTTTCCTGGGTCTAAATTAGGTTTTAAAGGACAAAAATTGATATATTTCAAATGTATTAACTTTTTTTAGTTCAGTTTCTTTAACATAGTAAAATACATAATCTTGACATAAAATAATAAGGAAATTGCATTACTGAAGATATTTTTTACTGCGGACCAGATTTTGTGTTACCCGGACGTCCGTATCACTCAGTGGCTCTGGACTGAACAGACCGAACAAGTTGAAATTTGGAATATTTCTTAGTCTAGCACTGGAAAGTATGCCCATGAAGTATGGTAATTGTCCAATAATTTTATACAGGAGTTTATTTCAAGAAAATTTGGGTTTTTGGGTCTCAAATTGTGTCCGGAGCCCAATCTCCGCTGTCAACCCAAGAATTTGGCTGAAACTTGCTCCAAAATTCTAAAATACCTTATTTTTTACCCTTTTTTTAGTTTTTCCCTTACACTTTTTTTAAGGGGTGAATACCTATCACCAAAATTAAAAAATTACATTTTTAATTACGCATATGTGTACAAGTGAATATTTTCCCACTGCGTATTTGACTTTAGCTATAACTTGCAGCATACTCATATTTTATGTCAATTCAGATGTTTCTTCTCTTATATTCGCCATAAGATCATTTTAGAGTGGTAATTACCTGCATTAATACATTTTAATTAATTAATTTTTTTTAATTTGACACTTACGTCAACTAAAAATGTTTTTTCCTGAAAAATCATTACCCGCTGCACATGTTAGAAGTTAGAAGGTCGAAATAATTGATTCTACAATGATTTCGTCATTAGTATATTTATTAATTGCACTAATACACTTTAATTGTGAAGATAATTTATATTTAATACACCAAACTGAAATATGAGTGAACATAACCTAAACACAATATTCGTAAAACATGTTGACAAGTACATTATTATCGGAACTATACGCTTGACGTGTATATTTTTCATTAAATCATTTGTTATTTGCTAATTTCCACTGGCACTTATTACTTTTTTCGCTGTTTTTTTGTCACTTTTCGTCTCTAAATGTTCAATTGTCACTGCAGGTGTATTTCTCTATTTTATTTACGTATTCTAAATCACCACGTAATTACCACATAACAACTGCATTCACGGTTTTCTTAATTTCCTAAATGTTTTTTGCAAAACGACAACGTTTTTTACACTTAATTATTAAATTATTTAACTATGTTAAAAAAAAATAGAGCCGCAATCGCGTTAACTTTAACTTACTCTGGTAAAAGAGTCAGTTCTCAGTGGTCTGGTCAGAGCTGTGGCGCGCGTGTCGCCTAATAAAAAAAACTTTATATACAATTATCTTTCCATAAATTTGTGGTTGAACAATAAAATACGTATTCGATAAACGTGCAAATAATAAATGAATAATGAATTATCTTTGAATACAGCATTTCATAATAATACATGAAAAAAAAAAAAAAAACGAGCTGTACACCTATCTAGTTGTAAATGACCGGTCATACTTTTTTGTGACCGTAAATTTACCAAAAAGAAAAGAGACCAGTAATTCCACATCTAAATAGTTGGATTTACCATATTTTTACGGTATGTTTATCGAAAAAATTTGTGACGGTAATTCTACAACACCTGATTGCGCGAAAAAATTGACGTCATTTTACGGTAAAAATACGGTAATTTTTTGGTAAGTTTTCCGCTTCAGGATTTTACGGTAATTCCACATCTCTAGTCTTGGAGCGTCTCGTCTTCGGTCGGTAAAGTAGGTAAATGTACATATCTCGAGACGCTACCGCGGCTCTTGATCCGATAAAAATTAGAGATGTAAGCAGTAAATGTGTCCGGTAATGTTACGGTATTTTTACCGTAAAAATACGGTACGTGACCGTTTCCAAAGCTCTAAAAGTTGACCATACAACTTTAAGGAAAACATTTTTTAAAAATACTGGTCGATTGGTGGTCGTTTGGTGATGACTGGTAAATCAATTTCATCGTTTGGAGTTCAATTGTTTAATTACAATAATTAAAAAACTAATAAAGTCCCAAAGTTAGCCTAACATTTTTTTTTATTCAAATCGACTCTAATAGTTTTTTAATTAAAACATTTGGAGATCCTTAGTTTTCGAGAGAAACTAATACAATGAAATTCCAGTTGACAGAGCCGGATGAAAACATGTGGACAAAGGTTTACGGTCGGTTAAAAAATAAATAAAAGATACTAGTCGATTGGTGGTCGTTTGGTGGTGTTTGGTAGATCAATTTCATCGTTTGGAGATCAATTGTTTAATTACAATAATTGAAAAAATAAAAAAGTTCCAAAGTTAGTCAAACATTTTTTTTTAAATTCAAATCGACTCTAATAGGGCTCATTCAATGCGGAATCGTTTGGCGGTTACGAATAACGCAATTGAAACATTTGGAGGTCCTTAGTTTTCGAGAGACACAAATACAATGAAATTCCAGTCCACAGAGCCGGATGAATACATGTGGACAAAAGTTTACGGTCGGTAAAACAATAAATAAAAAATACTAGTCGATTGGTGGTCGTTTGGTGGTGATTGGTAGATCAATTTCATCGTTTGGAGATCAATTGTTCAATTACAATAATTAAAAAAATAAAAAAGTCCCAAAGTTAGCCAAACGTTTTTTTTTTAATTCAAATCGACTCTAATAGGGCTCATTCGATGCGGAATCGTTTGGCGGTTACGAATAACGTAATAAAAACATTTGGAGATCCTTAGTTTTCGACAGAAACTAATCAAATAAAATTCCAGTCGACAGAGACGATGAAAACATGTGGACAATCGTTTATGGTTGGTAAAGCAGGTATTTCTGAACCGATTTGTAAGACTCCTTTTTTTAGGCTGTTCTTCAACTTCCTTCTATTTACGCGATTGTAAACAACATGGCGACGTAGCCGAAATATCCGCGACGGTGCCGACGAAAGTGCATTAGAAAAACACCGGATAGCGTTTTTGACAAAACTACCTGCTTTACCGACCATAAATCTTTGTCCACATGTTTTCATCCGGCTCTGTCGACTGGAATTTCATTGTATTAGTTTCTCTCGAAAACTAAGGATCTCCAAATGTTTTAATTGCGTTATTCGTAACCGCCAAACGATTCCGCATTGAAAGAGCCCTATTAGAGTCGATTTGAATTAAAAAAAAAAAATGTTTGGCTAGCTTTGGGAATTTTTAGTTTTTCAATTATTGTAATTAAACAATTGATCTCCAAACGATGAAATTAATTCACCAATCATCACCAAACGACCACCAATCGATCAGTATTTTTTTTTTAATTTTTTCCTTAAAGTTGTATGGTCAACTTTATAGAGCTCGTTCCCAAAATGACCACATCGGTCACAAAATCATATGGTCGTGGTGATTTGAAATTTCACAGCTGTGGCGCGCGTGTGGCCTAATAAAAAAACTTTATATACAATTATCTTTCTATAAATTTGTGATTGAACAATAAGATACGTATTCGATAAACGTGCGAACAATAAATGAATAATTAATTATCTTTGAATACAGCATTTCATAATACATGAAAAAAAAAAAAAAAAAAAAAATTGCGAGCTGTACACCTATCTAGTTGTAAATGACCAGTCATACTTTTTTGTGACCGTAAATTTACCAAAAAGAAAAGTGACCAGTAATTCCACATCTAAATAGTTGGATTTACCGTATTTTTACGGTATGTTTATCGAAAAAAATTGTGACGGTAATTCCACAACACCTGATTGCGCGAAAAAAATGACGTCATTTTACGGTAAAAGTACGGTAATTTTTTGGTAAGTTTACCGCTCCAGGATTTTACGGTAATTCCACATCTCTAGTCTCGAGACAAGTCCAAGTACCGTGGAACCTCTCATAGCGTTCGAAATGCGGGGACATGTACGCTTAGTGAAGAGCCAATCAGGCACGCGAAACGTTCGTGCCTCTCACTCTCTCTCGCGAAATCATCCAATCACAGCGCTGATACGTTTCCCAATGTACGCTATGAGCGTGTGCGCTATAAGAGGTTCCAGTGTAGACAAAACCTACTTTACCGACCGATACGAGACGCTTCAAGACTCTTTTACCGGAGACACCGTGTTTTGACCTCATTTCGATTGACACACATCGGTAATACAGAGTGTATCAAAAGTACGCATACTCCGAAGGCCGGATGGTAGCTGGTGCCCACCCTAGAGCACCTGTGAAATTTCAACTTCCAATTCGTAAAATTGTGGAAATGGGAGCCGATTGAAATTTGCCTGTTGGTGAGGGGTGCTTCGGTCTCACACAGATGCAGAGCGTCGTAAGCCCAGAGTGCAAGTCGCGTCATTCTTTTCTTTCGCGATCTCAGTTCGGCGCGAAGTAGCCGAACTGAGATAGCCCATTAAGTAGAACTTAATGACGATTTACGCCTTTTCAAGAGACACGATAGCGTCTCGTGACAAGTCCATTTCCACTACCTTACCGACCGAGACGAGACGCTCTAAGACTCTTTTACTGGAGAAACCGCGTTTTTTTACCTCATTTCGATTGACACACATAGAGATTTGAAACAACGGTAATTTTTATAACAGTTCAGAAGACCAAGAAATAACCGTCATTTGACGGTTTTGTGACGTCATTTTTTTGCCTATTTGGTCGAAGTAAAAATGACGGTCATTTCGACAAGCGTCATGTGACGGTCCAAACGGTTTTGTGACGGTCAAATGACCGTCACAAAACCGATCTTGGTCGATTAATCGACGTTCGGTGTTGTTTTTTATGAAACATCGACTAAGAAAATCGAATATCAACCGTCGGTATTTTATCATCACTACTATACCGACCGATAACTCAACATCCTAGGGCCTTGGGTCCTCGTTGTAATTGGTCATTTCTTGTGGCCTCGCTGCCTGCGTTTTGAACGCGATAAATTCATACTCCACATTTTCTATTGACCATTTTATGGGCCATTTTCTATTGATTCGAATGACTTTTTATTTTTTGAAAATGACCGAAATTGAACATCACAGAATTATATAGATATGAAAATACCGGTATTTTTATTTTTGGTAAAATAACAATGAAACTACCGTACCTTTACCGTCTTTTATCCACATTTTTTTTCTACAATCTTTGTGTTGTGAAAATACGGTCACGAAAAATGCTCGTAAGTTTGACCGGTTACAAATTTTTGTTGGTGAATTCACCATAAAAAATGGTAAACTGCGTCTATATAGTTGTGAATGACCGGTAACGAATTTTTTGGTAAAATTATAGCAACGTTGTTTCGTAAATTCACCGTACCTTGACGAGAATTCTTAATCACTAAGAGACTATATGACTTTATTACCGATGTCGTAAATTTAACACCGGTCACATATCGTTTTTTAATCGTAAAATTACTGGTCATGTATTGAAACACTTCGTAATTTGGGGGCCTTCGTCGAGGGGTCCCCGAGGGGAAGGTCTACGAAGATTTTGGGTGTTGGATGCTCTGCTCGTGCTCCTGGCTGCGAGTGGAGTCGGTTCATGTGCTGGACCGGACAGAGGTTTGCTGGGAGTTGATCTTGTTTAGGTTTTTGGAGCTTTCTAGGGTTTTTAGGAAGTGCCTCAGCTCAGGTGTTGTTCGCTCTTATCATTGAGACGTGGCCTTCTTCATCATAGGCACTCAGTAGGAGTGGTTGAGAAGGCGTTTTGATGGTATGGGACGAGAAATGGAAGCGGGAAGGGAATGATGTGTTTCCCGATGTCCTATCGACTTTGAACTGATAATATCTCAAGAGGACTAAGTCCTAATTCGCAAATGAAGGAAAAATATTCACTCGATCGCTTCGCGTTCTCGAGTGGAGCTCTACACTCAATTTATAACCGGGTGACTATGGGTTTAGATTCGATCCAGAGAAACTGGACCGTGATCTCACACAAGACGAGTCTTGAATCAATTCTTTTCTAAATTATTCGTGCGCTCGCAGGATGTCTGCGCACGGAGCTTAACACTCAAATTATTTAATTATTCTGCCGCGTCGCGACTTCGTGGCTGAATAGCTTGCTAGACAGCGTAATCTCAAACGGGAGAAGCCCGATATCCTGTGATGTTAAATTAAAGAAATATTCACGCCCTAAGTGCTCTTCGGACGTGGAGCTTTACACTCAATTTATAACTTTCTCGTGCGCCGAGTATGCGCCGGACGTTGCGATGTCCCCTACTTCCGTGCACTGGATCTGCGTGCGTTTTGTTCGTCTACTGAATAATTTACCCTAACGCGTTTTCGGCCACGTTGGGTAATTACCACGGAAGATTGTCCTCAGACACGGACGAGCGAACAATACTAGATCGCTGCTCGGCCGCGAGTTGTCATCATCGGACTTGGCGGATGGATGGCCGAGAATTTCGGAGGATGATTTGAAGTACAGGGAGGTGCGATGACGTTGTTCTATCGCTGTACGTATGTGATTGCGGCGTATCGGGTCGGCGGAGACGAGCGACGAAGCGTGTTACTGCTCGCCGCGTTTCCCTACAAGATGTGGTGGAGGGAGGGGCTGCCGCTCTTCAGCGACAGGCACCGAGGTGCGGAATTCGTTCCGATCCCGCGAATCAAGGGCCTCGCACACCCTACCGCCTACAGGATCCTCGATAAACCGGGCTAGACGCTGGGTTTCAGACGTTCTGCTTGGAGCCCTTGAGACACGGGTGAGTGACGCGCACCTGTGTGCGATTCGCCACGCGAATACGCACACACCCAACCACAGACGAATCGGGACTCCCGATTCGAATGTTGGGTTTCAGGTGTTTTCCCGTCCACTCACGGTCGTGCCTTTATGGCTCCACACGCCTGTGTGTGTGTCCGCTTGGCGGTCCACACACACACCCAACCACGTGTCGCCCGAGTTACGTCGGGTGGTCCTGCGCAGGGTTTCAGGCGATCTACCGGCACGTCGCTGGTGTAAACGAACGAGTGCTGCACGCCTGTGCGAAGAACCCGAGTTCGTGGCGATGCGGAATCTTCAAATTCCGCGACCACGTGCGTGAGAACTGTACGGCGGAGCTTTGGCTCGACGTCGACAGACTCGGGTCTCGTGCTCTCGACTTCGGCCTCGAGAGCTATTCTGAATTCGAGTCGAGAGACTTTTTGCGGCTTCGACAATTTCCTGGGCCCCGCTAGCTATAAGCGGATTCCAACAAATTGCGTTTTCGCCAGCTAATTCAGTGAGATTGGTTAATGCGCGCCATGCGCTTTGGCCAATTATTCTCGCTGAATCTTCACCACTTGATATCCTCGAGAATTCGGTGTGGTCACGCAAGGTGCGCTAGACATCGAGTTCTCCGGATTTATTTTACTTCTCGGACTCTGATCGAGATTTCCGGATTTAGGGTTAGATAAACGAGCGGAGATATTTGCGAGTGTTCGTCGTAAAAACGACGGTTTATCTACGTTAAATTGCGACGAGTTGTCCACGCTGAGTTGCGATGAGCTGTCCCACGCTCCTCCAGGCTCGTCGCCGCCGATCTCCGACGCCGCTTCACTTCCTCGATCCGAATTCTAAGTCCACCACGTTGGTCGTTGGCTTATCGTAGGGACGGCACTGATACACTTAGGCGCTGGTACGCAGCGCGTGACTCCGGTTCGCTGACGTTGTCGAAGAAGAAGAGTGAGCCGGCCGCCGCGGCGTCGCCTTTTATATGCTCGGTTCGCGAGGATAGGCGGGGAGGTACGACGCTCTGCCACGTCGCCGCGTGCGCGGTGAAGCGGGGCGGCGGCGGCAGATCGCTCGGCGCGTGGCGTGATATTCCCGCGCTCTGATTGGCTGAGCCGGAAAAGTTAATTTATTGGCTTTTCCGCGCGATGGAAATGTTGTTCTCCTACGTTATTGTTTTGCCTTGATTTTTCCGCAGGTGTAATAGGCCAGGTTCGGCCGAAATTATCGGATTAAATGGTGTTTTGGCGGTTTTTTATGTTGTCTCCGGTTGTATGTCGTTTTAGAGGCCTTAACACGACAGCGCGTGTTTCATATGGTAGAAAGGTGCTAGTGCGCGATTTTTAGTGGCATAATTACAGCCGCTAGCGATTTATTCCGTTTTAATGAATTTTGGCTGGTGACGTCGTGGCCTTGATTACTGCTGTGAGCGCGCGTGCGTGCCTTTCACCTAAGGCGGACGCGAGATGGGGCTGCGCGCGTGTCGCGGCCGTTGGTCAGGCCGCACGCTGCTGGCGTCGCGGGATTGCGGTTACCGGCGCGGGTACTTGTGCACGCGCGAGCGCGCGCTCGTGCTATAGTGCGCGCTCGGTTTGGTGTGGCGCGGTATGCGTCGCGTCACAGTATACCGCTCACGTCTCTAGTCCGAACCGCATCGTGCACAGCGCGACCTCCGAACGGTACCATGCGGAGCGCGAAGTGCGACGTCCGGATGGTATCGTGCAGAGCGCAAAGCGCGACGTCCGAACGGCACGGTGCGGAGCGCGAAGCGCGACGTCCGAACGCCACCGTGTAGAGCGCGAAGCGCTACTTTCGAACGGCATCGTGCGGAGCGCGAAGCGCGACGTCCGACCGGCGCTGTGCGGAGCGCGAAGCGCTACGTCCAAACGACCCCCTGCGGAGCGCGGAGCGCGACGACCGCGTGAGTGCCTTAAAATGACACCAGGGAAAAATGTCCCGAAGGGACATTTTTTCCGCAGGGTCATTTTCGGGGGGTTTGGGGGGCGAAGCCCTCCAATAACAACCCGGCGCCCCGCAGGGGCGACCGGGTTGCTTGTTCTATGTGCTTTTACTGTAATCCCGGTGGTTCGGAATCCATCTTAAAAAGTAGGTCTAAAGGAAAGGGCCAGCGCCTTGGTCTGGTAAGCCAAAAAAGACTGGGAGACTGTCATGGGTTCGATTCCCGAGACTGAAGTCCCGTGGATGAAGGCAAAACCGACGACAACGGATAAGGAAGGAGGAGAGAGACGAGTACCAGGGAGCCCGCAACCCTCCGGGGAGTCGGTGTATCACAAATACATACATTTTCGTTTCAAGGAATATATAGGTACCCATCGAGGGCTGCGCAGCTTAATTACAGTATATGATGCATTCCACATCAACATGGCCACTTCAAAACCTTAATGTCTTGAATTTTTGTGCAATTGACGTATGCTATAGTACTCTTTGAAACAAAAATATTGACATGTATTAAATTTATGGTGGCATTGATAGGGGTGACATTACAGGAAAATGTGATTTTTGCTTGTTTTTCTCTCTGATTTTATTACATGGAAATAGTGTGTCGGAGCGAAAAATGGCTAGGAACAACTTTTGTTGTGTTTGTCGCAAGGATGACGAAAAAAAATGTTACAAGGCAACATTTTACATTTTTCATGGAAAAAAACCTATTTTAAAAATGGAAATCGATTTTTGGGCAATTATGACATTTTTTAAAAATTTGAAATATTTTTTTTTGGATTCCTCAAACTTTTTTCAAACGGAATCCGTCTTCTTCCAGATGGAGAAATTCAATCTAAAGGCTCAGCAAAAAAAGAACGAAAATTGAAAACAAAAATTTAATGCGATATTGAAATAAAAATGTTATATAATGTGAGTGCATTGCTCAATATTTATTTACAAAATATTTGCACCGTCAAGCTATACAGGGTGATTCTTTTAACCTGAGACGATTTTATACCTCTTAAAATAAGGCTTCCGAGAAAAAGTTGTCAAACTAAAGATGTAGGGTTTAGAAGGGGACATCAGATAGTGATATTGACTTGACCTTGAAACCAATTTTCAAGGTCAAATCAAGGTCAACTTTGTTTTTTTAAATGGGAACCTATCTTTTTTATTGCAGATTCATATTCAAGATGAAAAAATACAAAACTTTTGTAGGAAACATTTTTTTATAAAACGTCAATTTGTTATTATTAAAAATAATTAAAGGAATTTTCAAGATTTTTATTTATTTTTTACCCTAAAACTTAAGGATTTAATAGAAAAAAAATGCTTGAGGCGAAAAGTATTTTGTTAACTCATGCTTGGAATGTCCCGCATGAAATGAGGAATCGTACAGATTTTTTTATGTACCACCACGCTCTATTTTATTATTTAATAAACTACTTTTAGCGTAATCCAGGAACAACGATGTGGACGTAGTAGTTTTCTGCTCCCTTTGGGGTGCTTGATTCAGGTGAGTCCCCTTGCCTCTCACCTTTCGGGGTGCTGGATTTAGGTGAGTCCCCTTGCCTCTCACCTTTCGGGGTGCTGGATTTAGGTGAGTCCCCTTGCCTCTCACCTTTCGGGGTGCTTGATTTGGGTGAGTCCCCTTGCCTCTCACCTTTCGGGGTGCGTGATTTTTGTGAGTCCCCTTGCCTCTCCCCTTTCGGGGTGCTTGATTTGGGTGAGTCCCCTCGCCGCTCACCTGTCGGGGTGCTTGATTCAGGTGAGTCCCCTTGCCTCTCACCTTTCGGGGTGCTGGATTTAGGTGAGTCCCCTTGCCTCTCACCTTTCGGGGTGCTGGATTTAGGTGAGTCCCCTTGCCTCTCACCTTTCGGGGTGCTGGATTTAGGTGAGTCCCCTTGCCTCTCACCTTTCGGGGTGCTTGATTCAGGTGAGTCCCCTTGCCTCTCACCTTTCGGGGTGCTGGATTTAGGTGAGTCCCCTTGCCTCTCACCTTTCGGGGTGCTGGATTTAGGTGAGTCCCCTTGCCTCTCACCTTTCGGGGTGCTGGATTTAGGTAAGTCTCCTTGCCTCTCACCTTTCGGGGTGCTTGATTTTTGTGAGTCCCCTTGCCTCTCACTGTCCAAGCAAATGCTCGAAATGATGACCTTGAACTTCAATACATTTGTTGATTCGCGTTTCAAACGACTGCACACAACTGAGAAGTACGTTACTATTAATATTGGCACAAGCATTTCTGATTCGTTCAATCATGTTCTCACGTGTTGTTGGCACTTGGTGGTATACTTTCTCCTTGAGGTATCCCCACAAGAAAAAATCCGGTGAAGTAAGGTCTGGCGACCTGGCCGGCCAATTTATCGGACCACCTCTACCGATCCAACGACCGTGGAAATCACTATTAAGCACTCCGCGTGCTACTACCGCATAATGAGCTGGGCAACCGTCATGTTGAAGCCACATGTTCTGCCGCACTTCTAAGCTGACGTCTTCAAGCAACTGCGGCAGTTCATTTTCCAGAAAGTCTTGGTACATTAAACCGTTTAAGTTGCCTTCAATGATGTGGGGGCCGATGAGTTTGTCACCAATAATTCCGCACCACACGTTGACAGACCAAGGACGCTGGTGCTCAACCTGACGCAGCCAATGTGGATTTTCGACACTCCAATAATGCATGTTATGTCGATTGACAACTCCATGGTTTGTAAATGTTGATTCGTCAGAAAACAATACCGAACGAAAGAAATTGGGATTTATTTGTATTTGTTCCCGTGCCCACTCACAAAATGTTAACCGATTTTGAAAATCAGCGCCATGGAGATCTTGGTGCAAAGATACGTGGTAAGGATGATATCTATGATGCTTTAAAATTCTCCAAACACTGCTTTGAGACACTCCGGATTCGCGAGCTATTTCTCGTGTACTTACGTGGGGATTATGAGCCACTGCGGCTAATACAGCAGTTATTGCATTATCGTCCCCAGTTACGGGTGCTTGACGGATCCTTTTCTTAGGTTGAACACTTCCTTCGGCAGTAAACTGTTGGACAGTACGATGAAACGATGCGCGTGATCGCGGCCTGTCCGGAAAACGCTGAGCATAAAGAGCGACTGCATTATCAAAATTCCTGCCAGATTCTCCATAAACAAAAACCATTTCAATTTTTTCTTGTACGGTTAACGCGTCCATTTTCAGTAAAGGAATCGATAACTAAATTAAATGGGATAAAATTCAATTATGGTAACAATAAGACACGTGAGAAATTTAAACAAACAGGAATTGAAAATTAAAGTTGAAAATAAAAATTAATAATTATCTCTAGGTTAAGGAAATCTTGTTATTCGTTACAACCTTTTTTATTTTGAAGAGCAACAAAGTGCTCGCTTCGCTCGCACTCCTTGCTTTTTGTTTATTTTCTCTTGTGGCTAAGACAATCGTTCAAAACGCGCGCGTGACTGCAGCGGCCATGACAGTACGAATCGATATATCGAAGGTGTCGCCGACCAATAAGAACGCTTGAAAGGTCAGGTTCAGCATTTCGACTTTCGATATTGCATGCCCTTTTTGAGAGAGGTTTATAATTGAATGATCTTTTCTGTACATTAAAGACTAATGCAAAGAGAATACAAAATAGCTAACAATTACATTGTCATAGTTCTTCCTCTCTTTTATTGATCACAGTCCACCCAGCTCTGTATGTGTGGAAGTACGTTTCACATTTTGTTTCCACCGAAGCTCTACGATAATGTAATTGTCAGCTTTTTTGTTTTCTCTTTGCATTAGTTTTTAACGTACAGTAAATATCATTTAATTAATAATAAAAATAAAAAATGGTTGTAACAAATAACGATTTTTTAATCTAGGAATAATTATTACATTTTATTTTCAACTTTAATTTTTAATTCCTGTTTATGTTTTAATTTCTCACTACCTCTCGTTGTGCCTGAATTACGGTAAAAGCAGTTTATTAAATAATAAAATTGTGCGTGGTGGTGCATAAAAAAATCTGTACGATTCCTCATTTCATGCAGGACATTCCAAGCATGAGTTAACAAAATACTTTTCGCCTCAAGCATTTTTTTTTTATTAAATCCTTAAGTTTTAGGGTAAAAAATAAATAAAAATCTTGAAAATTCCTTTAATTATTTTTAATAATAACAAATTGACGTTTTATAAAAAAATGTTTCCTACAAAAGTTTTGTATTTTTTCATCTTGAATATGAATCTGCAATAAAAAAGATAGGTTCCCATTTAAAAAAACAAAGTTGACCTTGATTTGACCTTGAAAATTGGTTTCAAGGTCAAGTCAATACCACTATCTGATGTCCCCCTCTAAACCCTACATCCTTAGTTTGACAACTTTTTCTCGGAAGCCTTATTTTAAGAGGTATAAAATCGTCTCAGGTTAAAAGAATCACCCTGTATAATACGTCATGTAAGATTCAAATATTTCAAATCGAAAATTTCGTCTACATTTTCGACCGTCAAGCTATATAATACGTCATGTAAGATTCAAATATTTCAAATCGAAAATTTCGTCTACATTTTCGATTTGAAATATTTGAATCTTACATGACGTATTATATAGCTTGACGGTGCAAATATTTTGTAAATAAATATTGAACAATGCACTCACATTATATAACATTTTTATTTCAATATCGCATTAAATTTTTGTTTTCAATTTTCGTTCTTTTTTTGCTGAGCCTTTAGATTGAATTTCTCCATCTGGAAGAAGACGGATTCCGTTTGAAAAAAGTTTGAGGAATCCAAAAAAAAATATTTCAAATTTTTTAAAAATGTCATAATTGCCCAAAAATCGATTTCCATTTTTAAAATAGGTTTTTTTCCATGAAAAATGTAAAATGTTGCCTTGTACAATTTTTTTTCGTCATCCTTGCGACAAACACAACAAAAGTTGTTCCTAGCCATTTTTGGCTCCGACACACTATTTCCATGTAATAAAATCAGAGAGAAAAACAAGCAAAAATCACATTTTCCTGTAATGTCACCCCTATCAATGCCACCACAAATTTAATACATGTCAATATTTTTGTTTCAAAGAGTACTATAGCATACGTCAATTGCACAAAAATTCAAGACATTAAGGTTTTGAAGTGGCCATGTTGATGTGGAATGCCTCATATACAGGTACCCGCGAATAATGAAGAAATTAATTAGTGCGTTATACATGCAAAGGTATCGTGGGGCTTTGTCTAATACGAGTGAGGGAAATGAAAACCCCTGGCATTATTTGAGTGATCGAAATTTGAAATAATAAATCAACTTAACCTCACTCCACTTCACTTCGTGTGAACTTAACCTCACTTTGTGTGAAAAGTGAGTTTGAGTTAATTCTGAAAAGCAATGTATACGAAGAAAAAGGTTATAAAATGTAATTTTTCAAACAAAATTAGTTTACCGACAAAATAAAATCGTACTTTCAAATTCACTCGCTGTTGAGAAAGAAAATCACCAATTTTCCACGAAAAATGACGATCGCCCATATAGACCACGCCGCGTTCACGTTAAACGCTTCTTTTTCTTTAATTCATCAATAAATTAGAAAACGGTCTACTCGATTGCTCACTTACTTATCGCGTTATATGTGTTAATTTTTATTCATTTAGACTTAAGTATAATCTCGAGATACTGTCGTTGGCCCGGAGGAAACAACCGACGCACGCAGATCTGGACACGTTGCGAGTGCAGGCCGGGCGACTTTTCTCTCTATCCCGTCGCGAGTGCGGAATGCACGCCTGGTAACCAGCGCGGACGGTCCGAAGGCATGCGCATGCGCCAATACGCTGGTTTGCCGGTTCGACTCACCGGTCTCAGTCCAACCGTGAAACAACCGGCCGCACAAAAGAATCCGACCAACGAACTACCCATGAAATAATATAATAGAAAATGTTTTCACGACCAATACGCGAGACACCGCGACACATTGCTATCGAAGTTTCAATCGTTATCATCACTGCGACCCGTACGGCACTACCTCGGTATTATATGTTGAAATAAATGAAAAATAACTCGTATAGCAAGTGACAAAATACCGACAAAATAAAATCGAACTTTCAATTGCACTCGCTATTGAGAAAGAAAATCACAAATTTTCCACGAAAAATGACGATCGCCCATATAGAACACGCCGCGTTCACGTTAACCACTTCTTTTTCTTTAATTCATCAATAAATTAGAAAACGGTTTACTCGTTTGTTCACTTACTTGTTATATGTGTTAATTTTGATTTATTTAGGCTTAAGTATAATCTCGAGATACTGTTGTTGGACCGGAGGAAACAACCGACACACGCAGATGTGAACACCGATGCGAATGCGCGCCGGGCGACTTTTCTCTCTATCCTGTCGCGAGTGCGGAACGCACGCCTGATATACCAGCGCGGACGGTTCGAAGGCATGCGCATGCGCCACTACGCCGGTTTGTCGGTTCTACTCACCAGTCTCAGTCCAACCGTGAAACAACCGGCCGCACAAAAGAATCCGACCAACGAACTACCCATGAAATAATATAATAGAAAATGTTTTCACGAATAATACGCGAGACACCGCGACACATTTCTATCGAAGTTTCAACCGTTATCATCACTGCGACCGGTACGGCACTATCTCGGGATTATATGTCGAAATAAATGAAAAATAATACGTATAACAAGTAAGTGAACAAACGAGTACACCGTGTTTTAATTTATTGATAAATTGAGGAATAAAAAGTGATTAACGTAAACGCGTCGTGTTTAGAGATGTGCAATGACCGTCATTTTTCAACATCGTCAATTGACACAAAAATGACCGTCACGTGACCGTCATTTTTGTGTTTCCAAATTCTGTGATGTGCAATGACGGTCATTTTTGCTGAGCGTCACAAATATGGTCAAATGACGGCAAAACCGCTATTTAGTTGCACAATGACCGTCATTTTTTTATTGTCACAAATATCGTCATTTTTTAAAGGGAAAACTTGAAATATTGTTTACCTACAAATGTTCATCTAAATGTTTAATTCGATGAGAATTGAAAAAAGAACCAACCTTTCAATGTATCAATAGTTATTGCTATCTTAAAATTTTGTAAATGAGACTTTCTTTCCAAAAAAGGTTCTTGTATCATCTATGATTTTTACAGATTCTTTATTCTATTCCGAAGTATTGCTGATCGAATCTCAATTTTGTCTGATAATCTGATCATAACACAGAATAAACAATAATAAGGTTTTACGCCAACGTCGTTTTATTCATTATTTGGTTTGTACTTTCTTACAATAGGAACATTGAATATCTTAGAACTCTTATCGCAAACATTAATCGATATCTCTTAAGATTAATAAAATAAATTATTATCTTTTGTATTGTGAGGAATTTCCCCGCTGGGACTCACAACCCCGGCTCTTCACCACCGCACCGGTCCGACCGAATTCTATAACTGAACGTAATAAAACTCAAAACTCGTCCAAAATCTACACGCCACGAAACTCAAACTAAATCACAAATAACCCGGGACTGTTAATCGAACGGTTGGGCGCCAGGTACCGAAGTACCGCCGGTGAACCACCGACTTACTTTGTCGTCGATAAAACAGGTCCCGTGGTCGGACTGGGCGGCGATGCGGTGTCAAGCCATAAGACACGCGACTAACTCAGGCTCCGCGAGCTGGATATGGTAGAGGGGCTGTTCGAAATAAAGGGTGACAACAACGCGAAGCTTCGGGAAAACCGTTGGCATTTATTCACCAAAATTCCCGGGCTGCACTCGATTTTGGGTCGAGGCGCAAGTACGGTCACATTTAATAAGTTGACAGTCGTCGTAGTGAATCGACACGCTTTACAGAATAATAAAAAAAATAAAACAAAAATAAAAGGCGAAATTACAATGAGAAATTAATCGGTAATAAGAGATAACCGCGCTTCGATAGCGAAAGCCAAAACGGGAGCCAATAACCGGGAAATATCGCTGAGATAACCCACGGAAAAATAGTTGAATCGAATTACAATAATTGAACTTAATTAATAAACGAAAAATATTACGGGAAAAGATTACGAACTAAATTATAATAGAATGGTAGAACAATCTGAGGGGGGAGGCAGCGTCAGATAATTCTCGAGTCGCAGAAACAGAATCACGGGAAAGAAAGAGAACCGGCAATTATTCGAGCGGTAACCTAGAGATAACCGACCACTTAATACAATAGCGCCGAAGACGCAACATAGTACGAAAATAACACACGCAAAATATTCCCCGAACTCAACGCTCCCCGGAGATAACCGCAGCGGACGTCGTAGGTAGAGAACCGTAGGGGAAAGCGTGAGCCGGGGGGGCGCTCGACGTAAACACGGGCGACCTTGAGCGGGCTACTCGCCGGCTTCGCGGAAACAACGCCGAGAACCGTGTACGCGAACTATCTCGTTTAGCGAGAGCCTCAAAATTATTTAAGAAAACTATTTCGGATAAAACCAGAGAACGACTTTGGAAAATGCACGGGAATTGACTCGGCACCGGGGGCGACAGGTGCACGCGAGACGCAAAAATAAACTACAATACCGAATTCTCAAAATATACGACAACGTTAACTCCCCGCGCACCGTCGCTTAACCCGGCCCGTCGCAAAAATACTAACTAAATCGAATTGAGCACTAATGAATTAATTACTTGAAATAAAAGCAGCTGGCGTCGACCAAATTTTGGGCCGGGAATCGCTCGCGCCCGGAGACGCCGGGTGGCCGCGTGATCCGCCATTCCGCGCGTCTAAAAATTACTAACCCAAAAATACAAGACTCAAAAACCCGCGCGGGTCTGGCGATATCACCTGGCCGAGCGACTCCCGTCCTCACAAGAAATAAATGGGTGGTCAGGCTCACCGGAATCTCCGTCGTCACCCACGATGAAGAAATCTCTGCTCTCGGGTCGGCGTCGTCTACACTGGTCCGCAGTCCGTCGAGGAAGTCAAGTCGAGTCGACGCCGGCTCAGTGGCGTCGCGGCGGCGATACCCCCACCCTGCCCACTTGCCGACCGGCTCGCGCGCTCGCACCGTTGGATTGGCGCTCGCTATGCGGCGTCTGTGGCCGCGCCTGCGCATCGCGTCGCGCGCGGCGGCGCGTAATTTGAACGCCACCGCGTTCCCTCAGCCCGGGAATTGTTGGCCGAGGCGCGCGGCGATGCAACGCGCGCGTCCGCCACGTCCTTACTGTCTGCCCTATTTTCGGGCCGCAGCACGTAAATGTCCGGAACACGGAGGTCTTCCCCTTGGACCCCGGAAATAGCGTCGAGGGGGGCGTGGGGGCCCTCACACCGGAATCCGTGGCCTTTGGTACATCAGTGATATTGGCCCCACAATAAAATGTCGCAACGCTGCAATTAGACGCCCCTCGACTGGAACTCTCGGAGCCCTTTCTTGGTGGGGCGCCGGGGTGGCCGGGCCGCGACCTTCCGTGCCGGCGGGGTGGTCCAGCGCCAGGCTGGGAAGTCGGGGGAGGCGGGTGACACAGTAAAATCTCGGTCTTTTCTCCACGCGCTCCCTTGGCATCCAATTCCGCGGACACCGATGTTCTGGTGTCCGCCTGCGACTCGGACGCGCCGAATCTGGCCGAAAAGTAGGTGTCCGATTAGGGGCCGATAAACGATAACTGGATGAGATAATTCGGCGTCTCCAGGTGTTCGAGAGCCAGACAGTCGATGAAAGCGACGTGGACGGAACACGCGCGAGCGGAGTGTGCGGGGGCGGCGAGCGGCGGTTCGTGGACAGAGCGTCCTGATGTCGATGGTGGAGTAGAGAGATTCCGGGGTGAAAGGGAACAATATCGTCTAACTCAGCTGAACTAATTTAATATTAATAACGCAATAAAATTGGGAACGAGAAACGATGAATGGATGACTCGAAATTGAAATAGTTGTCCCGCGAAACGCCGAATAATAATTACTTAACCGCAGAGAACCGACAATAAAAGACAACAAAAATTAGAGAGCCGTTGCATCCTCGGCGGACCTGCCGAGATCCGGAGCGACGAGCACCGACCCAAGTGTCGTAAATCCGGCACTCCTCGCCGTTACACAGTGCGCAGGTGGCGAGGCGAAAAATCTCGTCACAGTATTTATTACGTAAAATCACAGTTACGTTTCATTTGACTTTATGCACTCGCAATTTCTATCGAATTGATGCACAACCTTCTAAGAGACACTATATATCTTCTTGAAGATACTCCTCATCCAGGTACTCCGTTTCGGCTGCAGATTCCTTTGAATCTTCGCCCTCGTCCGAACCTTCTGACTCTGCCGGCGTCTGAGTCGAGGCTCGAGCAACAAACTTCGATCTTTTTGCTGATCCGTTGTCGTTGAACAATCGCATGTTATGAGATATGTACGTGATCATTGCGGCACGATCTACATTCAGTCTGTTTCTTTTGGCATTGTGAATCCAGCCTTGAGTACTGAAAGTCCTCTCAGTCGCAGCTGAGGTCGCTGGTAGATTCAAAAGCTCCTGAGCAATCTTACTAAGACTCGTTTTGTGACAGATCCCTTTCCACCATTTGGATGGAGCAGTTGACGATGCCGCTTGTTGGACGTACGATTGACTCCACAGACCCTCGTTGGAATTATAGTCAGCCAGTTCCGAAAGAACTTTGTCGTCATTTAATCCGAATTTCGATGATAATTGATGAATCAGCACAGAGCCTGATACTTGGTCCTCTTCGCTCAAATACTTCCCCTTATAAGCCGGATCTAAAATGTTGGCGGCCAAGTGAGCAGGTGTTATGGCCATCGAACGTCGGGACTGAATAGCTGCGATAGCAGCAGTCGATTCTTCCGAAGAAAGTGCGGGAAGTGAACTTGTTTTCAGCTCCTTGTTGAAATGTCGATCTAGTTCCGAAAAAGCTTCCGGGACACTACTGAGCTTCGGCGTGTCTCCTTCCAAAGATTTGATCCACGAAGCCACCGGCTCGATCAAAAACAAGATCTTCTGTGCTTGGATCCAAAACTCTTCGTCCAAAAGTACAGCTTTAGTCAATCGATTCATCACTTTCGAAGCAGTCGGGTTGATCGCGAGAGCTTGCAGGTTGTGTTTATTCTCGCAGATGCTTTGCAAGCTCGCTACGATCGAGCCCGACCTCGTTACAACTGGCAGTTTCAGTGTAGTCTGGACACTCTGTGGGTATTTGCTTTGCAGCGATTTCAACGTCGACGATAAAAGATGAGAGTTTTTTACTTCTTTCGCGATGGATTTCAAGTTTTGTGTCAACAGATCAACTGACGAAAGTTTCATTATATTGTTACGTCCCGTGATTTTTCGGGACTTCACGATGAATATAGATGATACAAAGAGCAGAGGCAGAGAGAAGGAGAACGCGTGAGTGGTGGCCCGAGCAGTATATGCATGCATACATACTCGCTTTCATACGTGAGGAGTGGAGTTAGCCCGGAGACGAAGGGAAGACGAGTCGAGCGCGAACCAAAGACGGTTTATCTTATCAGTAAAAAGACCAGGTAGACCATTGGCTAAGCGAGCAAAGACTGTGTTCACTGGTATCCCTTCTGTTAAAAATGACATGTGTCTGCCGTGGAACTTGAATGCAAAATAAGGAAAGCAAGGGACCGATTAACTTAAAACTGACAATGCCAAACATAAGTATCATACTTAATTCTGAGTGAGGGGAAAAAGGGAGAAAATGAATAAAAATAGAATCAATGGAAACAGGGTGAAAGGTTGATTGAGTAATTACGGGACAGATCGGAACGATTGGAAAGAAAATAAATAATTATTAAATAAAACATACAGGTAGGGACAAAGAAGCAATTGTAAAATCAACCACCGATGGTGAAATCAGAGCAGCGGAAATAGTGATAAGCGAATAAATAATAATCGGAGAACGGAATGCAAGAACACACCATCCGGTGTCGGAATCAAATACCGCCACCCAGGAGTAGACGATACCAATGGAATTCAACCCGGGTAGCAACAACCACCAACCCAAGGAATAAACGCAGCGAGGAAGCCACCACTATCACGAGGGAGGGGAGAAATTCCGGACGTCACCAGAGAATCACGTGATTGCTTCTCCTCATTTGATTTAAGAACAATGAAAAATGATTTGCAACGAGGATTATAAGTAGACAGAATTTCAATTAAGACAGGAATAAATTGTTAGTAAGAATAAGTCATTAGCGGAAAATATCTGAAATGTAGGGAATTGTTAATATAAGAATAAGGCGGTATTAGAAAATACACGTTGAGAATAATTATAAATACAATAAATCAGGAGTTTGGTAATAATATGAAGAAGGGTATAATAGATTATTTGCGGAAGGGGGAGCCTATTTAATGAAGTTTAGCCAGCAAAGAAAGAGTCGAGCGACCAGGAGCGCGCAAAGGATAAGAAGTGCAACGCGGGTTAGTGGATGCGCGGGCGGCGGGAGACGATAAGGCGCGTAGCCACCGCGCGACCACTACCCCCACCAGCAGGCAGCAGCGGGGAGTGTTAATCCGAGTGCAGCAAGGTGTATAAATTAGGTGATAAGCAATAAGACGGGTGACACCAGCGCGACTAATTGACCGGGACGAATCAGTGCTCATTGAACCTCCGAAAGTTACGAGTCTGTACTTCCCGAGTATTTCGAATCGATTCTTAAGTTCGAGAAATTGAATTCAACGTTTTGTAAGGAAAACATTGTGAGAGATACTAAAGTGCGTGAATTATTTGTTCCGTGAAAATCCGTGGGGATTTTTCCCGATTTATCCATTTGTTTAAAAACCAAATGTCCATTTTTTTAAACAGTGAATTTAAATGAACATCGAAAATCCGTGGACGAAATAAAAATAAAGTTGTATTTGGCATCCAGTGAATTTTCTGTGAGCCCAGGTGAATCATTTTAAAAGACAACATTATTTTCGGAAACTGTGACTGTGAGGATTGTGCGAGGGAAACATTTGTGAGAAATTGATTGTGAATCCAAGTGGTATTGGTTCATCGAATTTTATGTAAACCAATATTCGAAGCGACAAAAATTTAAAACAAAAGAAAATAATACAGTTCGACAATTTTCATTAAAATAAAGCATTCCATCATCAACCAGTCAGTGTCTAAATCCGGCATTATTACACCAAACCATCATTCATTCATCCATTCGTTGTAACAACGGAGCACGTTCGAGTCCATTTGAGGAAACGGTCGAAGGAATCAACGTTTTCATCCTCATCCAATTGTTCATCCGGATTTCGTTACATCTCCATTCCATTGAATTAAATCAGGGTAAGCTGGGATCACAAATCATTTGCGTAAATTCAGAAATACTCTTTCAAAGTTCCATCCCGAGTTTTTGCCTGAAAAGGTAGGCTCAAAACGGAACACAACCGCGTTTGTTGAGTTGCGACGATAATACGGGAACATTTCCCCGAAAATCTGGTGTCGCTAACCCAAATAAATCACCAACCGCGACGTAACAATATCTTTTATCAATAGATTCAAGACATGAGCTGCGCATCCGTAACAGACGAGGCTTTTGGGCCCGTAGTGCTCTTCCAATATACGCCAAGCAGACTTCATGGCAGAAGCGTTATCTGTGCATATCCCGAGAACTTTCGATGCTCCGATTTCGTCGATTACTTTTATCATTTCTGCTGCGATATAAGCGCCTGTTTCCGAGTTGCTGCCCGTCGGGACGGATTTGAAGAACACTGGTTCAGGAGTAGTTACATAATGACATTTACGATACCCTCGTTACGAATATTGGACCAGCCATCGCATTGAAGACCAACACAACTTGCAGCCATCACTTTTTTATCCACTTCTGCTTTGACCTCGACGTAGACGTCTTCGAGATACTTTTCAGAAACCTGACGTCTTGTAGGAAGCGGAAATGCCGGTCGAAGGTGTTTGAAAAACGTTTGCCAGTGTGGATTCTCTGTCATGGTGAGAGGAGTCCCTGATGAGTATATGGCTTTCGCTAGCAGTTTCTGGCTTTCAGTGATGTCCTTCGGCGCCATCCTATCGCCGAAATTTTTTATCGTCGATGGCCCGCTCGAGTTACTTTTGCGTGTGGCCTTGCAATGGCTTGACTCCGTCGAATCGCATTGACAAGTCTCGTTTTCTTTATTCGCGACAGATCCCGTATCAAAACTGTCGCTGAGATTATAATCCGCAGTAACCCTAACCACGCTTGCCGTGCTGCTGGACTTCGACGAACTCGACGAACGGTGCCCATGGCGACTGCGCGATTTTTTTTTCTTCCCATGTTTCGGTTTCGCTCGACGTATCTGATCCTTGATGATCTCGGGACAGCCTCGACAAATTTTGAGATGCTTGGCCATACGCGTCACGTGATGTGCGTAGGTTTGAGTGCAATACTTGCACTTGTGCATTTGCATTTTCTGGTTGGGTTGCCTGGCCATTGCAGTAAAATTCATGCCGACGATTTTTTTTAGCCGCATGTTTTTGGCAGTGTCGACGCGACACGCGGACCAGCTAAAAAAAAAAGACCAGATTTGTTACGTCCTGGCCGTAACGCCAGTTTGACGATCAGAAAATTTCAAAATTTTTACTGGAGACTCCTGAGAATGAGAGAAATGAAGGAAATGTGTAGAATCGATAGATTTTGTAAATTTGTAAACTCCGAGCTAATGAGTTACTCTGTGGAAATAATCCGGGTACGAATGGTTAAAAGAAGGAATACGACTATAACAACTAAATTGCTGGCAAGTTAGAGCCCGGTAGGAAAGGATTCGCCAGCGCTCCATGTGACGCAGCGACGACTTTTCGTAACTGGAGGCCACCCTGCGCCGGTCATTATCGACCGACGCTCTTTGGGATCTTGCAGTCGTTTTTCGTTACCATCGACCTAGATCCCTGAGTAGCCGAAACTACCATGACGCGGTGTTCCCCCACACGGAACCAACAAGGCACGTGTGCGAATGCGTCGCTCCCGACGCGCGTCAGGCTGGTACGCTGGCTATACACATATCTCTCCCTCTATCTCGCTCTCACTATGAGTAAAGCTCTAGTCACAACTGTAAAAATCATCTAAACTATATTGAAAGAAAATAATGGATAAAGGAAATTTAGAGACTAATCTCACGCCTTGAGGATAATATCAATAATCGCAGAATAAAAGAGATTGGAGACTTATTTCCGAGAACAACAATGCAGCGTATGAACAAATCGTTTAAAGAATAAATAATTCGTTTTCACTCAACACTGACAATTCACACGGAGTTTATAACGTCAAGAATGACCCGCGTTCACTAGGAATTTAAGATAGACGATAAGATAATAAAACAAAGACGGTTTAAACAAAAGGGAAAAGATAAAGCACAAATTAAAAATAACAAATGAGAGGAAACAACAATATATAAAACGAACGCATTAAATGACGAACATGATCCAATGCCGTCTCGAGATAGTAAAACAAATTAATTCAGAAACAAATAAGAAAATAATCTTTAAGAACAACAAGAAAGAAGCTTGAATGAACGAGACTGGCAACCAGCGGCGGAATCGCGAAATGACCAAAAAAATAAAATATCAATTAAATACGTGTAGCTAAATAAGAGTTCACAATCGGGATTTTTCGCATTAAACCAAGAATCGATTACATGGATCTCTGGTCAAGTTTCTCGTAGTCTGACGGAGAACAAGGGAAACCGGGCAGATGCGAGGAGATGTGAGTTGAGAATTAATATTGAAACCGGGTGGTCAAATTAATGATTAATTACGTTGAATAATTAAATAAAAAAATTACAAGATCCATGAAAGATTGCTTGGGGAACATGGCGAGGGCCCTAGACTGAACTCCAAAATGCACTTCGAAACGTTTTAACATTTAGCCAGTACGAACTAGCGAATTTAAAAATAACTCAGGGTCAGAGGATGCCAGACTCGTACACCACAGCGCCGAGCGTGTCCGAGCGGGCGCGCCGACTGTTTACACGACGCGAAAAGGGTCATGTGTCTGTGAGCGCTGCCGTGCCTCGTGGTAGTGGGACCGTCCTGGCCCCCGCCTCGGCTAGAAGCTCATAATTCAGTCTTTAAGGCTTTGTTTTTCTGACTTTAAAATGCAATACCGCCGAAGATTACAATTGAAATCACTTTCTGATAAATGCAATTAATAGAGGAAAGATCGATCCGCATTAGGGATTTTACTACATCAAAATCTGACTGTAACTTCATCAAGGTCCATTATCTCGAAAACTATGCAACGGATCTAGGAAAAAAGAACATTGTTATAAAGGGTTTAACGCGAATAGATAAATCCGCGAAAGACCGACTCCGATATCACTATTTTACGACAGCAAAACCGGCAATTTATGTACAACGGCGTATAACGCATTAAACCCCTTAAAAATGCCGCCCAGAATCGGGCGTAGTGATTTTTTCCGTAAAAACTATTCCAAACGAACAAGGAGCGTCCGAGGAATCCAACGACTATACTTTCACCACTCTAACGTTAAACAAACTTCATCAAATTAACAATTTAAACTATAAACCCCTTAAAAATGCCACCCAGAATCGGGCGTAGCGATTTTGGCTATGAAAACTATTCCAAACGAACAAGAAGCGTCCGAGGAATCCAACGACTATACTTTCACCACTCTAACGTTAAACAAACTTCATCAAATTAACAATTTAAACTATAAACCCCTTAAAAATGCCACCCAGAATCGGGCGTAGCGATTTTGGCTATGAAAACTATTCCAAACGAACAAGAAGCGTCCGAGGAATCCAACGACTATACTTTCACCACTCTAACGTTAAACAAACTTCATCAAATTAACAATTTAAACTATAAACCCCTTAAAAATGCCACCCAGAATCGGGCGTAGCGATTTTGGCTATGAAAACTATTCCAAACGAACAAGAAGCATCCAAGGAATGCAACGACTATACTTTTATCACTCTAACATTAAAACAAATCCCATCAAATTAACAATTTAACTATAAACCCTTTAAAAACGCCGCCCAGAATCGGGCGTAGCAATTTTGGCCATGAAAAATATCCCAAACGAACGAGAATAGGTCAAGGAATGTAATGACTATACTTTTATCACTCTAACGTTAAACAAACCCCGTTAAATTAACAATTTAACCGTTTCACCCGTAAAAATGCCGCCCAGAATCGCGCGTGGCGATTTTGGCTACAAAAACCATTCCAAACGAACGGGAAGACGTCAAGAAATGTAACGACTATACTTTCGCCATTCTAATGTTAAACAAACTCCGTGAAATTAATTATTTAACCGTAACTCCCGTAAAAATAACCCTAGAAAGATCTTTCACATATGTACGCACTCGTCACAAGGAGGCGAATACGAATTCGGAACAATAGATAATTTCATTTGCGAATTAAAAGCCAAAAAGGCAATAATTAAAAATGCGCATTTAAGCGCCTCAGAACTCAGCGTCCGAATTCGCCTTCCCCTCCGGGAGGAGCATCACGGTGGGGCACCGAGAAGAGGAGTTAGTGTGCACACGTGTGCGTGCCACGCGCGCGGCCCCTCCGTTGCTAAGCCGCGTTCGGTGCCTCCTCTTCGCGCAAGAAGAGGCCGGGGCACAGCATAGACTAAACTATACCGCATATCATTCACAGGCCCGGTTAGGCCATTACGCCGGTCCGACCGACGAACTAAAGCGCTGACAGCTTGTGTCCCCGAATCGGTGAGCTTGCAAGTTCGAATGTATGTGTAAATGGGAGGAACGGCAAATACCCCCCGAAGATGGTGGTGACCAAAACCGCAGACTAAATAGGTCACCCCCACCAATTTTCCTTCAAGATTCGGAAGAGACAAAGAGTCCGGTAAACCATAAAAAGAAGCGCTCCGAGGCGCTCAGGGCAGTCCAACCCGCCCCGTAGAATCAGTAACATTTACGGCAGTGCAACTCGCCCAGTAGAATCGGTAACATTTACGGCAGTTCATCCGGTCCAGTAGATCCAGAGTTAAAGTGTTAGAATCTTTAGACGAGCATTCTGTTACTTTTCGTTGAAATTAGAACAAAATCGTAGACTGGCACTTTGCCACTTTTAAGCCCCCCTCTGGACTTTGATAATATTCAGACTTCTCATTTTTACCATTTTTGTACGACTCTTTGTCTCAGCCACCCAGACCAATTAAATTTGTACGGACCTTTGGTCCCTTGCACTTAAACATTGTTAACAACATTTCTCGGATTAATTCCGACTCGACATTTTTGTTCCGTTTGGACGATTTGTCCTGCGGTTATTTAAACGTGGAATTTCCATTTTCTATTGTATAACCCTTTGATCATTTAAGAATAAACCGGCGAGACATTTGTGTGTTCCTAAAGAAAAGTATTAAATTCATTATACCCGTGAACCGATTTCGAGTGCCTGGCGACCCCAGATCGACGTGGGAACGCCGAGGAACGTAAGTACCACCTTCTTGTAATCTTTCTGTCACATTTCGGCCGAATATAATATAATTCTCAGTCCAAACCGGACGAAATCGCGTAAACCCCTATCCTTGGATATTGTTCGCGAGGGCAGTCCTAAAAAGGGGGTTGCAGTTCGGTGTTTGTCAACCAGATGCGGGCATTGGAAGAACCTTCCGTTTTTCCAGGCCGGGGCGCGACAGACCTCCCGATCGAACTGCCTTAAACGTGTAAATTTGTCGGGGATGCAAATCTTCTACATATTTGACGTAACAGATTCTACAATAAGAATTTGAACGAATACTCCTTTTAAGGGGATCTAGTCAGTCACAAAAGTTTATTAATGCTACTCTCAGTGCGAAGTGCCTATAAGATTCTTAAGAACAGCAGGGCACGAACAGCTAATAAATATCTACCTATCTACTCCCCTTAAGTCATAATTTAATATTTTATACTCCTTTAGAAGAATTAATTCAGGAAAAATACATACCATAAACAAAAACCGTCCTTGCTCGATGATTGCGGTTATGTCACCAACGATGGAACGCTCTACAACATAAATGGGCGAAACTTTCAATTAAAGTTCATACCTTACCCTCTTACCCTCTTATCACGCAATACGTATTTTATCTACGATAACCGTAATTAATTATAAAAATAACGTACCTTAGCTGAGAACGTCCGGTCGTGTCCCGTGTCGGCGCCGGTTACCCCGTAGGCCGTACCCAGGCTATCGGAAGATCGGAATGCATCGGCTCTTGTGTCTGGTTCACAATTTAATCGGTGGCGGCGCTGCGGTCACGAGGAAGTCATTTTTCGCCTGGTCATCTGACGGTCATGGGACGGTCACAAGACCAAAAAATGACCGGTCACAAATTTCTTGCACATCTCTAGTCGTGTTCTAAATGGGCGATCGTCTTTTTTCGTGAGAAATTGGTGAGTTTTTTCTCAACAGCGAGTGCAATTGAAAGTTCGATTTTATTTTGTCGGTAAACTAATTTTGTTAGCAAAATTACATTTTATAACCTTTTTCTTCGTATACCTTGCTTTTCAGAATTAACTCACTCACTTTTCACGCAAAGTGAGGTTAAGTTTACACGAAGTGAAGTGAAGTGAGGTTAAGTCAGTTTATTATTTCAAGTTTCGATGACTCGAATAATGCCGGGGGGGTCCATTTATCTCGCTCGTATTAGACAATAAAGCCGCAGGATACTCTTGCATGTAACGCATTGATTAATTTCTTCATTATTCGCTGATGATCTGTGTATACTGCAATATAAGCTGCGCAGCCCTCGAAGTGCACCTATATATTCCTTGAAACTAAATTGTATCACCTGAAAATAATCCTCGCAGCATCGTTACATTTTATTTAGTATGTAGAAAAAATATGTGACATACACATTAGGGTGTGACGATTTTTTTTTTTTTTTTTTTCATATTGCATGGTCTCAAACCATTGTTTGTGCCTTTAAACAACTCGTCTGAAAATTTTAGTGCGATAAAAATTTTTTTAGAGGTGGCTCAAACGATGTATCGTTTTCTCATTTAATTAACACGTAAATGAATACGGCTCTCAATAAATTCATGTCCCTAAATTACAGATAAGATATATTGAAGTTTGTATTTTTTTTTTCGTCATCTTCATATCATTTGGAAGTGAAAAAGTGCTTACAAAATTTTCGTTTAGATCAATAGTTTTCAAGTCATGATTTTTTTGAGCTCACAGAAGCCCTCTACGCCCGGTATGAACATTCTCAATTTAGATTTCAAGTTTAAGGTGAATTCTGGAGCCGTGATCTGACAGGGAGTACAATTCTAAGTAAAATTTTATTAAACCGACGGACGGATGTATTAACCCATTAACGTCCAAGCGTCCCGATTTCTTACCAAACTTTCAACGCGATTATTTTTTATGTTATCGGCGTTGACAAAAATTTGTTTTCGGATATATCGACGTAGAATTTTATGCTCTTTCAGAATATCGGCTCAAAATTTCGATTAGACCCACAGAAAAAAAAATATGGCCGATTCAAGCGAGAAAAACGTGAAAATTTGTGAAAAAAACCTTTTTGTGAATTTTTTTTTGCAATGTTACCGCAATGAATTCGTACTGCAATCGTGATCAGAGGTGATCGGAATAGTTAAAGTTTAACAGGGAATTTTCATGTAACCATTAAACCACTCCTTTTTACAATATGGCGGCTAGAACGTAAATATTCTACAAAAACGTAAGCTAATTTTTTTCTCGGCAACTATTGAGCTTAGCTCACATTATGTAAGGACAAAAATACCTTAGAATTGGTCAAAGAATATCCTCAAATTTTTCAAAAAATTTTTGAGATGATTTTTGGTTTTCCAAAATATCAAAATAATTAAAATTGACAATTTTTTTTTTTTTTTTTTCTAAAAAATTTGAGAGTATTCTTTGACCAATTCTAAGATATTCTTGTTCTTAGATAATTTGTGCTAAACTCAATAGTTTCCGAGAAAAAAATTTGCTTATTTTTGTAGCATATTTACGTTCTTGCCGTCATATTGTAAAAAGGAGTGATTCAATGATTGCATAAAAATGTACGCATAAAGTAATTCGTATTGTGTCGATACATTTTTTAAGAAAAAACAAAATTTTGCAATTTTAATTTTTTTGATATTTTGGAAAACCAAAAATCATCTCAAAAATTTTTTGAAAAATTTGAGGATATTCTTTGACCAATTCTAAGGTATTTTTGTCCTTACATAATGTGAGCTAAGCTCAATAGTTTCCGAGAAAAAAATTAGCTTATGTTTTTGTAGAATATTTACGTTCTAGCCGCCATATTGTAAAAAAGAGTGGTTCGATCATTACGTGAAAATTCCCTGTTAAACTTTAACTATTCCGATCACCTCTGATCACGAATGCAGTACGAATTCATTGCGGTAACATTGCAAAAAAAAATGCACAAAAAGGTTTTTTTCACAAATTTTCACGTTTTTCTCGCTTGAATCGGCCATATTTTTTTTTCTGTAGGTCTAATCGAAATTTTGAGCCGATATTCTGAAAGAGCATAAAATTCCACGTCGATATATCCGAAAACAAATTTTTTGCAACGCCGATAACATAAAAAATAAGCGCGTTGAAAGTTCGGTAAGAAATCGGGACGCTTGGACGTTAATGGGTTAAATTTGTTTGTAAATACGAAAAAAAAAAAAAAAAATGAATAAGATCAAGCCCGTTCGCTGTTATATTTGCCAAATGTTAAAAATTACATTTTATTTTTCAATTTCAAAACTGATAAAAAATGTGAAAAAAAGTCGAATTAAAAAAAAAGTCAATCATATGTCGAGTTCATAATTTTTTTGTTAAAAATTTATCTGCAATTTGAAAATTCTTATCTGAGGAAAATGTCAAATGCCAGTTTGGAATTAATGTAAACAATTTTCTATACGATTATTATTTTTTATGAAGTTTTAAAATAAAAATATTTATTCGAATTATTCCTAGTTTTCAAATTGAGGTTGATTTTGGTTTATAAATTTTACTTCATAATATTTCGTGATATTTCGACTACTAATCTGCATTCGTCATAGAAATTGGTCCTGATATGTTCGATAAAATTTGTCTCGAAATTCGTACTCGATAGAAGTTTACTTCAAGTTGTGCACTTCATAAATTCCCGCTATAAATGTGGTTCGCACGAGCGTCGCAGGCGCATCGGAAGCGCAGCAGTCTAGTTGTGATACTTGGCGCGCCGTAATGTGGCAACACTGGCAATCCATCGTAACCATGGTGAGCGCAACAGACGTGTGACACTTCGGCGCCTCTGTTTACTATCATCATCAACAAGAATGTGTATTGTGTAGCAGTTGTTGTGAAGAATCTTACCATGTCTTCGACGAGAGAGGTAGTGCCCTTAATTTATTTAATTGGGTCTGAAAGTCACCAAATCCACGACCGTAAACTTCCTACCAAAAGACAAGTGATGAGTTTGTTTTTTTTCAAACACAACACTCTTAAACTCACTCTTCGCGAAAGTGCAACAAGTACAGTTACGGAAGTAGAGAAGTTCTGGAATCAAGCTGGAATCCCGGTCTGTAGCGTGTACCGCAATGTTACTACATTATTAAAGCTTCATCAAGAGTGGGAAAATCTGAAAAAAAAATCGACTACGAAAGAACCCGAATCAGCAAGCAAGAGAAAAAAACTACGTAGATCAACTGGACAAAATATTTGATATTGCGACGTCAGATGCCGCTAATTCGGTGACAAAAGTGCAGCAAGACTTTCTGACGTCTCAACGATCCCAAAGTCGTCGGGGTTTTATACCATTCGATAAGAAAGATTCATCGGAGCTCGAGACTCGAGAAATCCCAGATGCCTCACCGCCAGACGTGAACGCGACGAGTATGTATAGTATAGTATTTATTTTCCTACAATCGTTTTGCCCTCTCGGGCTTTAAACATTTTTTGTTTTTAATACAGTGCTCTTATATATAGTTGTATTTCCAATCAGTATCACAATTTTCAGTGCTTATCACGATGCACGACAAAGGTGGTTAGAAAAGCCTTGAACGACGGGATTATATCATGCTTCTCGTCCTGCCGTCCTGATGAAAAGATCCACGTAGTCTATGATTTCTCTTTCCGGTTCTGCTTTAAGCGCTATTATAACGCGGTTATACCCTGCTGTTCCTGCGTACGGTGGTCTCCAGTCGTCACCCCAGGTTCCTTTAGCGGTCTCGAAGAACTCTTTGCAGTTCCAGAGGTGGTAGAACGTTTCCGGTTGTGCCTTGCAAACTCGACATTTTTCGTTTGCTGTTCCTTTTTTTCCTCCTCTTGTGATGTTTCCGCAGCGGATTCTACTCCACGTTTTCTTGCGGTCCTCTGCTATATTGACGCTTTGGAGGTAGTTTTCGCACAGGTAAGTGTCCTTTATCAGGTTGTAATAGCTGCAGTATGTTGATTTTTCGATGCTTGTCCAATTCTCTTGTACTGTTCGGCCTATTTTTTGCTGTAGAATTTCGTCCAGGTCGTTCGTAATCTCCGCCAGGTCTGCGTCATTCCTCATTTTCTGAATGGTCATTCCATTCCCTGCGCTCTTGAGCAGGTCCTCGAACTGCTTGCCCCATTTCGTCGGTGTCCTGTTTACGATGCCACGGAGTATTTCTCGGAAACAGATTTTGGGCAACCTTTCGTCTCCCATCTTGAGGATGTGTATGATGTAGCCGAAAATCTTCTTAAGCACATCTATCTCCATTCTCATGCACCCGGCTTCCATCTGCCACAAGTAGCTGGGTGTGTTTCGGTTCAGGCCCATCAGCATCTTAACAAATCTTCCCTATACTTTTTCCAGCGCTTCGATGTTTTCCATGCCCCATGCTTCTGCTCCGTAGGTTATCGTTGACTTGATTAGTGTGTCGAAGAGATACTTCTTGTCTCCCCACTCCTGGACTCCGCTCCTTTTGGCCGGTCCCCACGTTGTGTTTACTAGGAGTTGCGCTTTCCCTGCTGCGTTATTTATGTGAGTTGCATACGAGTTTCCGGTGGTGAACCAAACCTCCAAATATTTGTATTTGTTTGCTACGCTCAATTCTTGGGCCTCGAATTCCCATTTCTCGCTCTGCTTCTTTCTGCCGCTCTTTCTGAAGATCATCACCTGTGATTTCTTCGTGTTCAAGGTGAGCCGGTTTTCTCTTGTATATCTTCCCAGTGCTTCTATCATCTCGCGTAGCCCCTCCGCGTCGTCCGCTAGCACCGCCACGTCGTCCGCGAGCTTCAGGCAGAACAGTTTCTTGCTCCCAATCACTGTTCCTCCTAGGTTTGCCCTCTGCCATCTGTCTTCCATGTCGTTTATGAAAATGCTGAAGAGTATTGGACTTAGGGGGCAGCCTTGCTTGACTCCTTTCGTTGTCCGGAATTCCGTCGTCAGTCCTTGTGCGGTGATGACTTTGTTTGCCGTTCTTCCGTATACTCTTTCGATCATCGCTAGGATCCTTCCCTTTACTCCTATTTTCTCCAGCTTCTGCAGGAGCAATTGCCTGCCTACCTTGTCGAACGCGGCCTTGAAATCAACGAAGAGGACATATAGTTTTCCACCGTCCCGTCGTAGTTTGTTTTGTATTGCCGTGTTGAGGACGAATATCTGATCTCTCGTGGCGTAGCCTTTTCGGAAACCAGCTTGGCTCTCGTTTATCTTGCCCTCTGCTTCCAGCCAGTCTCTTATCCTGACCGTGATGATGCTCATCATGATCTTGTAAAGACTGTTTAGTAGCGCGATCCCTCGGTAGTTTGTAACGTCCTCTTCGGCTCCGCTTTTTAGGATGGGGTAGATCCAACTCTCCTCCCAGCTTCTGCATATTTCTCCCTTGTGCCATAGTTCGTTCAGCACTGACAGCACGTCCTCTATCTTGGCGTCGTCGACACTTGAAAAATTCGTTTGGGATACCATCCTCACCAGGAGATTTTTTATTTTTCAGTTTTCGAAGCTCTCTCTTCAGTTCTTCGAGTTCTATCCTCTTGTTTAGGACGCTGTCCGTTTCATCCTCTCTGTCGTACTGGACCGGCTGTGTTGCGAACGAGGCGTCGCCACCCTCGAGAAGTCCCATAAAGTGTTTCTTCCATTCTTCTTTTTTGATATCGCCCCCTGCCTGCTTTCTCCGCGGTCTGCAGCTGTTTATGACTTTCCAGAATTCCTTGGTGTTTTTTGCTGATTTTACCCTCCTCCATTTGCGTTTTTTCCATTGTTCTTTTTTTGTCCGATAGAGTTGCCGATTGGTACGTCTTTGCTGCCTGAGATGGTCGAAGTCTTCAGCCTTCTTCGTCGACGTAAATTTTCTGAGTGCCTTGAATTCCTTTTTCAATCGACTACGAAAGAACCCGAATCAGCAAGCAAGAGAAAAAAACTACGTAGATCAACTGGACAAAATATTTGATATTGCGACGTCAGATGCCGCTAATTCGGTGACAAAAGTGCAGCAAGACTTTCTGACGTCTCAACGATCCCAAAGTCGTCGGGGTTTTATACCACTCGATAAGAAAGATTCATCGGAGCTCGAGACTCGAGAAATCCCAGATGCCTCACCGCCAGACGTGAACGCGACGCGTATGTCGCGTGAGTAGTATAATCATCATTTTTTGTTTGTCCTATTTTTTTACTTTTTTTTTTTTTTTTTTTTTAGATTCTCCTCAGCCTCAGAGCAGTGGTTCTTGTCAGACCGAGACTGCGCAATCGTCCACTTCTTCTGGACTGAAACGGACAGTATCAAATTTTTCGGATGAAATTTCTCAATCAGTCAACAAAAAGAGAAATATAATGACTCCACTCGTTGCGGCTGCACTGGACAGAACACGAACGAGCAGCCGGAGTGCGTCATACATTTTGTCTGCTGTCGTCGAGAGTCCCGGGTTTGATCCCAACGATATAAATTTAAGCAGCAGCGCAATCCACAAGCGACGAATACAATTACGAGAGGAAATTGCAAAGCAATTGAAAGAAGAGATTCGAGTAGCATCCAATTTGGTGGTTCACTGGGATGGAAAACTTCTTCCGGACATAATCGGAGCAGGATCTGTGGAAAGATTGCCGATCATTGTTTCTGGCGTAGGCACAGAACAATTGCTTTGCGTACCGAAACTCTCGAAAGCAACTGGTGAAAATATTGCTACAGCCGTTGTTGACGCATTATACGAGTGGAACTTATCCGAACACGCAAAAGCAATGTGCTTCGACACGACGAGTTCGAACACAGGTAATAAATAATTACTTCATTTCATGATACCTTGTGACTTCTAATTTACCGAATATTATTGATTTATTGATAAATGACGTGCTTAAAAATGACCTATTTTTATTCTGGTATGTTCTTTAATCTGTTAGATTCTCAACTTTTCTTCAATTTGTCCCAAGGTTGCTTGAATGGAGCTTGCGTGCTGGTCGAAGAAAAATTGGGAAAAAAATTGCTTCACTTGGCGTGCCGCCATCATATATTTGAACTGATTCTTCGAAATGTCTTCGAGGCTTGTTGGCCCTTAACTAGCGGTCCGAACGTACCGGTATTCAAACGCTTTCAGCAGCACTGGATCGAAATTGATAAAACGAATTACGAAACAGGATTCGACGACGAGCCGGTAGCTTAAATACTAATTGATCAAAAGGATGAAATTCTACACTTCATTCGAAGCCAATTCGAGGTAATACTCTTTTTAATAAAAATAATAATCATTTGGATATTAATTTGTTGTTAATATTAACTTCTTTGCAAGTATAGCATTTTTTGTGAACGTTGATTTATAGGAAACGAATATAGCCATTTAAAATAACGTTTCAGATATCACAACCCAGAGATGATTACCAGGAGTTGTTGGAGCTATCTTGCATTTTCTTGGGTGGCGAACCTCCAAGAGGTATTAGGTTCAGAGCGCCAGGAGCTATGCACCATGCGCGGTGGCTCTCTAAAGCTCTATACTGCTTGAAAATGTACATTTTCCGAAGGCAATTCACGTTGAGAGTGCGCGAGGCAAAAGGCCTCCGTGAAATCTGCATCTTCATCGTCACTATCTACGCCAAGGCGTGGTTCAGTGCTCCACTTGCTGTGAGCGCTCCTAACCACGATCTTAAGCTGTTGCAAAATTTGATTGCGTATCAAAACATAAATGCCGATATCGCAGCAGCAGCTTCCGCAAAGCTCACTTCACATTTGTGGTATTTGTCGGAAGTACTCGCCGCGTTGGCGTTTTTCGATGACGCCGTCCCTGCCGAAGTAAAATCAAAGATGGTAGTGGCTGCGCGTCGACGAGAGGGAGCAGCAACGCACACGAACCGAATCACGTTGAAAGATAGAGACTTGAAAATGTTGGCTGGAAAAGATATCAGCGATTTCGTAACGAAAAAGTCACTGCAATTGTTCGAACAGTTTGATTTGTCATATGATTTCTTCGACAAATCTCCGGAATTGTGGAAAGATGATCCGACCTTCGAAAAGGGATTGTTGACGTTTAAACATTTGAAAGTCGTCAATGATATTGCTGAGCGTGGCGTAGCTCTGATTGAAGAATATAATAATAGATTAACGAGGAATGAAGAGCAGAAGCAGTATTTGCTACAGGTTGTGAAAAATCATCGACAACGATATCCGAACGCGAACATATGTGCTCGTTGAAACGATTCCGAAAATAAATTACATTGATCGAACTGAGTTCTATTGATTGGCCAAAATATGACCTTGCAATATATCAAAAATATGCGCGAAATATCTAGACTGAAAACTGCGAAAAATGTAGAAAATATTATAGCAAACGGTTTCGTTTTTAAATAAAAATCTGAATTGATATTGATCATACCGGGCGGAGACGGCGATATTGTAAGCTTAAAAAATGCTTGACTTGAAAACTATTGATCTAAATGAAAAATTTGTAAGCACTTTTTTTTTTCCGAATGATCTGATGATGACGAAAAAAAATGTGCGAACTTCATTATATCGTATTTGTAATTTGGGGACGTGAATTTATCGAGAGCCGTATTCATGTATGTGTTAATTAAATGCGAAATCGAGACATCGTTTGAGCCACCTCTCAACATTTTTTTATCGCCCTAAAATTTTGAGACGAGTTGTTCAAAGGCACAAACAATAGTTTAAGACCATGCAATATGAAAAAAAAAAAAAAGTCGACACACCCTAATGCACATATATTTTCTCAAATAAAAATTGAAATATAACATTGCTGTCTCTCGTTGGACCGCAAAGCCACTGCTAATTGAAAAACAAATCTCTATGCAGATCCGTAAAAACAATATCTCAATCGTTATCACTTTGAACGTTTCCATTGTAAATACTCATTATTTTTCCTTTCTTCTCCAGGATAGAAACGAGATTTTGCAAGGCATCTCATCTTTTGATCTGTAGAAATGCTAAAATTCGTTTGACGGTTATACCTGCCCTTCTGGACGCACTGTGTGGACAAAATGGCAAATTTTCTGACAGGAGAAAATCGCTCATACCATCCAGTAAGTATATTCGTCTGTAATTTTCATTTTCTACTGTAAAATTACCTATATATTCCTTGAAACTAAAATGTATCACCTGAAAAATAATCCTTGAGGCCTCTTTGAATTTCATTCAGTATCTAGAAAAAATATTTTACATGCATGCATGTTTTTTTATCTTTCGTTAAATAAAAATTGAAATATAACATTGCTGTCTCTTTTTGAACCTCAAAGCGACTACGAATTAAAAAACGTATCTCTATGCAGATCCGTAAAAACAATATCTCAATCGATATCACTCTGAACGTTTCCTTTGCAAACGCTTATTATTTTTTCATTTCTGCTCCAGGATAGAAACGAAATTTTACAACGAAGACGAGATTTTGGATCTTTTAATCTAAAGAAATACAAATATTTGGTTGACGGTGCGGTATCTCACCTTCTCGACACACGTAGACGGGAAAAAATCGCTCATACTGTTCGAGTAAGTATATTCATCTCTATTTTTCATTTACTACTGTAAAGCATAGCTGAACATATTGTTGTTGGACTTCGGAGGCCCGCGATGTAATTATTCTTTATATCAAGAGACGCGGTAGCGTCTCGACGCCAAGTTTTAAAAGAGATTCTGTATGACACTTGACGAAACTCCTCACGACACGAGACGCTAGCGCTACTCTTATTATCCGCAACATCGCCCTTTTTTGTCTGCTACGAAATCTAACTGAAATTATGTGAGTCAAAACGTCACGGGCGCCAAATGTGTCAGGTTCAATATTTTTTATTTTTTTTCTCTTTCTAATGAGCCCTGTTTCAATTAAATCGGTGCCCGCAATGCTAATATCTGGGTAGTTTGAATTCTGAATCTGTAAAAAAGTGTTTCGTTTTCGTCCGCACTCACACAAAGTTGAACGCGAATTTGTCCGATTCATATACGTACATGACGTGTACCAGCACACTCACACTTCGTATGTTACTGTAATTATCGCAGGAAATACATCGCGGACGCTAAATGTATCAGCGCCAATATTTTCTATTTTTTCCCCCCTTTTTAATAAGACCTCGTGCGATAAAATCAGGTCCCGAACTGCTGAAATCTCGCAACATTTCAATTTTGTCCGAACTCACACATCGAAACATTTTTGTCCGATCGCATATACGTGTAGAAAGCCGCGCGAACACAGCGACGACAGGCCGACGAATTCACGCCGATCGACTAGCTCGCTCTCGTTTTGTCAGTGTGACTTTTTGACAGTCTCGGACTCAGTCTCGGATTCGCGTGATTTTTTTAGTTGTGTTATGAGAAAATAATGTAGTGTGTATTTAAATCGTTTTTCTAACCAAGTTCGCGGGGCTTTGCGGAACAATCGGTATTTTTGTAGTTTTTCTGGTTAGATTTTAGGTTATATGTGCTAAACAAAGTAGAATTGGACAAGTAGAAGTGCCCACGTAATGTGAACAAATCTACACTGTTAAAAATCCGGTGTTAAAAACAACACCATAACGGTGTCTATATAGGTCCACACCAATCACGGTGTTAATTAGCGGTGTTAACTGAGTCTGAAATGCCGACTTTCACCTCAAAAAGTCAGAAGTGCCGTTTTTCGCGAATTACCAACGGATCGAAGCAAAAATTGAAATTCTGTCGCCAGTAATGTGAATCTCGTTAATGAATTAGTCAGAATTTTGATTTTCGAAATAAAAAATTACAGATCAATTACCCGGTAGAGGAATCTGCAATGAAAAAATCAATTTTTTTCTTCAATTTTTCGATAAAAACTGAGAAAAGCGACTAATTTATTCACGAGATAATAAAAAATCACACGTGATACGTGCATTTATGCCCTTAAAGCGAAAAGTATTACAGTGTTTCTTCGGTAATACAGAAAAAATTTAACGAAACGGCTGGTGTTAATTTAACACCGTAAAAAAGTGTTAATATTAACACTGTTATAAGTAACACCAGGAAAAAGTCCACACCAGCAGCGTTTGACACCGTCGATTTTTAACAGTGTACAAGTAAGCATTATTACATGAAAAGGGAGACGTTAATTAGTTTACTAATATTACTATTCATTCGATACGCTCATGGACGTTTTACGTCGATAAGCGCACCGAGTGAAGTAAAAAAAAGCCTGCAAAGTAGAACCTTGCAAATTGCTTCCTCTAAATTTTGCACTTTTAACGAAGCTACATCTATGAGGAAGTATGTTGATCGGTTTTGGCTTCCTCATAGAGGAAGCTTCGTTAAAAGTGCAAAATTTAGAGGAAGCAATTTGCAAGGTTCTACTTTGCAGGCTTGTTTGAACTCAATATATTTTACAGTTTTTTTTAAATATAATTAGCAACAAAGCGTTCGCTTCGCTGTGCCTACTTCACACACGCAATCAATCAATTTTATTTTTTATAATTTTATAGTAATTTTAACCACTGTACCGATTTGTCTCAAAATTGTACCCAACCCTTGGTTCATGATAGTCAATGTGTGATCCAAATTAGAACCCGTAACCTCGTAATTTGCACGATCCAGCGCGTGAACAAGTTTTTTCAAAATATTCAAAATGCCATAAAATTTGAACGGCTGGACAGATCCGCGTCAAATTTCGACTCAAAACGTAGTCTATGGTTGTCCATATTTGAACCAAATTTGAGGTAGTTCTGCAAAAATTTTTTCCGCATTTTTTTTTTCGTGTCGGTTTTTTTTAGTTTCTCATGCCGCAAAATCGAAATTTACCGATATAATGACCGTTTCCTTGACGAAACTCTTCATTAATAATCAATAAACGTAATGACACGTTCGAAATTGCAATCGGATGTCTTATTATTTACAGGAGCTAAATTTACTTCCAGAGATTCGAAAAAAATTGAAATTGCAATAACATGGGAACTGCTTTACCGATTTTCTCCAAATTTAGTACAGATCATGGTTTGATGGTGGTCTATTAACGTACAAAATTTCATCCCCATATCTCTTAATTTACGGAAGTTATATTGTGAAAACAATTTTTGCCAAATTTTCAAAATGCTGCGAAGTCTGAATTTATTAACCGATTCGCGTCAACTACAATCCCAAACAGTGTTGCATGATAGCCCACTCACATGCCAAATTTGAATAAGATTCATCGAAAATTGCGACAGTTATCGTGTAAACAACGAAACGTGCACATACACACACACACACATACATACATACATACATTTCGCACAAACCACTTTTCTCGACGTTTTGGAACATTCGTACAAAATTTCATCCCTATATCTCTTAATTTACGGAAGTTATATTGTGAAAACAATTTTTGCCAAATTTTCAAAATGCTGCGAAGTCTGAATTTATTAACCGATTCGCGTCAACTACAATCCCAAACAGTGTTGCATGATAGCCCACTCACATGCCAAATTTGAATAACAACCACTTTGCTCTTCGCTTTGTTTTCGTGAAAAAAAATTTTTTCACGAAAACAAAGCTTCCTCTATGAGGAAGCAAAAAGTAAAAAAATCGTGCAAAAATACGGTAAACTTTTTTCTATTATTTTACTGTGTGAATTTCATTTCATTCGGTTGCTATTTTACTCGGTTACTGTTGTTGTACTCGGTGCGCTCCTAGATATTTTATTGTCCATTATCACACCTTGTGAAGTAAAATTTGTAACCTAATTATAATTTGTGGTTGTTTGAGTTTACTTTATACAATATTTCTGATCCATTGATTTTCAAAAAGACAGCATATACCACAAAAATGTTTTTTCAAAACAAAAATTGTACGCCAAGTTTTAAAAGTGTAGCGTTCCCACAAAAAAAAATCCTTGGGAACAAAAAAATCCCTTGTCAAAAAATCTTTATAAAAAAAATCCCATAAAAAATCTTTTTCAAAAATATTTAACCGAATCCACTACACTAGCCAAGTGAAACTACTTGGTCGTGGTTAACAGATGTAGATGTTTCTTTACAAAAAAATTGGCGTGCCAGAAATTCGGTCCCGTACCACCTATTCCAGAAATGAGGACGAGACAACTCCTGACTACCAATTATTACAAACATACGGAAAAAGGTTAACATTATGACATTAAATTAATATTTGTTTTTTTATTTAATTAATAAATCGACGGGACCGAATTGCTGGCACGCCAATTTTTTTGTAATATAAATAGACTGCCATGGTATACCCGCGCAGACAGTCCGAAGTCCTGCGGCTGTGCCTGTGCGCCGGTTGCTCCCACCGGTCCAACCGTGAAACAACCGGCCGCGTCAAAGAATCCAACCAACCAACTACGCTTGAAATATAATAAGGGACGATGGTTTTACGAACGATTCGCGATACGCCGTACCATATTTCTAACGAAGTTACAACCGTTATCATCACTGCGTCTCGTACCTCGTGATTATAACACGAATTAAATCGAAAGAAATTAAAACAAGTGAATCAGAACACCTTGCTCTTAATTTATTAATGACATACAGGAAAGAAGTGTTTATTGTTAACACGCCGTGTTCTACGAATCGTAAAATGATGATTGCCCATTTAGAACACGACGCGTTCAGATTAATCACTTTTTTTTTCTTTGATTCATCGATAAATAAAAAAATACGGTGTACTCGTTTGTTCACTTACTTGTTATTCGTGTTATTTTTTATTTATTTCGACATATAATCCCGAGGTAGTGCCGTACGGGTCGCAGTGATGATAACGGTTGAAACTTCGATAGAAATGTGTGGCGGTGTCTCGCGTATTGTTCGTGAAAACATTTTCTATTATATTATTTCATGGGTTGTTCGTTGGTCGGATTCTTTTGTGCGGCCGGTTGTTTTACGGTTGGACTGAGACCGGTGAGTAGAACCGGCAATCCGGCGTATTGGCGCATGCGCATGCCTTCGGACTGTCCGCGCTGGTATACCAGGCGTGCGTTCCGCACTCGCGACAGAATGGAGAGAAACGTCGTCCGGCGCGCATTCGGAACGATGTCCAGATCTGCGTGCGGCGGTTGTTTCCACCGGTCCAACGACAGTACCTCGTGATTATACTTAAGTCGAAATAAATAAAAATTAGCACATATACCACGTAACTGAACAAACGCGGACAACGGTTTTTAATTTATTGATGAATTAAAGAAAAAAGTGGTTAACGTGAACGCGGCGTGTTCTAAATTGGCGATCGTCATTTTTCTCAAGAAATTGGTGATTTTTTTCTCAACAGCGAGTGCAATTGAAAGTTCGATTTTATTTTGTCGGTAAACTAATTTTGTTTGAAAAATTATCTTTTATAACCTTTTTCTTCGTACGCCTTGTTTTTCAGAATTAACTCAAACTCACTTTTCACACAAAGTGAGGTTAAGTGAGGTTAATTTATTATTTCAAGTTTCGATGACTCGAATAATAATCCTTGAAACATGTTTGAATTTTATTTAGTATCTAGAATAAATATGTTAAATGCACATATCTATCGTCAAATAAAAATGGAAATATAACATTGCTGTCTCGCGTTGGACCGCAAAGCCACTACTAATTGAAAAACATATCTCTATGCAGATCCGTAAAAACAATATCTCAATCGATATGACTCTGGACGTTTTCTTTGTAAATACTTACTATTTTTTCCTTTCTTCTCCAGGATAGAAACGAGATTGTGCATGGGAGACGAGATTTTGCATCTTTTGATCTAGAGCAATACTAATATTCGGTTGACGGTTGTATCTCCCCTCCACGACACACTGTACGGACAAGATTTCAGATTTAGTAGACAGAAGAAAATCGCTCACACCGTTCAGTAAGTATATTCATCTCTATTTTTCATTTACTACTGTAAACATAGTAAAGCTAAACACATGTTGGACTTCGAAGGCCCGAGTTGTAATTATTCATTATATATAAATAGACGCCCTGGTATACCCGCGCAAACAGTTCGAAGTCTTGCGGCTGTGCCTGTGCGCCGATTGTTCCCACCGGTCCAACCGTGAAACAATCGGTGGTGCCAAAGAATCCAACCAACCAACTACGATTTAAATAACATATAGAAAGATGTTTTTACGAACGATTCACGATACTTCGTGCCATATTTCAATCGAGGTGCTAAACGTTATCATCACTGCGTCTCGTACCTCGTGATTATATATGACTAATTAAATCGAAAAAATACCTTATTCTTAATTTTTTGATGAAATGAAGGAAAAAAACGTGTTAATCGAAAATGCGTCGTGTTCTGCGGGATCGCCATTTTTCGAAATAGGTTTTTTTTTCTCAACAGCGAGTGCACTAGAATGTTTGATTATGTTGCTTCACTTAATTAATTTTCTTTGAAAAATTACGCTTTGTAGCGTTTTTCTTCGTATGCAGAAAAAGGTAGTTGTTCCCACCGGTCTTTATTTATTGATGAAATAACAGTTCTCGCTCGAGTTCTGAACAAAATTGTATGCTCCTAGTGTGCGACGTGCGATTTCGCACACGTGACGCGAGGCGGAGCGCGCGGGTATGGCATAAATAAATAAAAGTGATTACCGTAAACGTGTCGTGTTCTACGGCATTGTTATTTTTCGCGCAGACAGTCTATAGGCCTGCGCCCATGCGCCGGTTGTTCCCACTGGTCCAACCATGAAACAACCGGTCGTACAAAAAAGTTTGTGAATTTAAATTCGCATTAAAACATCGGTATCTTAAACGTTATTTGGGTACCGGTCTAAATAGTCACTAGAAAACTGCTCCCATATGTAAGTACATAATGATGACTATTGTAAATTTGAATAATACCCTGATTTTGATGTTACAAATGTAGGTTTGTTTTCCACACAGGGTATCAGGAATGATAAAAAAACGTCTGAAATTTTCAGTACGCCGGATTCGAGGGATTAGACTGATCACGATGGATAGGTAATAGAATAGAATACAAAATTATTCAACAAGTATTTCGATAAACCAATTTTTTTTCATGAAAATGATACCTTCGTTTTCTGAATGCGAATGAATTTCTTCAGATTTTAAGTTCTCTTTAAAATTTGTACATATTTTCGATATAAAAAAACACAAATTTTAAGAGAACATTTAAGAGAACTTAAGAATTGGAAAAAATGGTGTGATCTTTTTTTAGAAACGCCGTTTTCGCGAGTCAGGACGGGATGTTGTCGACGCTTTGGATAAGCGCAAACGCGCAAAAAATTTACCGGAAAGGTGCTGTACCATCAATAGCACACTAGCTGTACCATCAATAGCACGATGATGATGGAGACTCGATTGATCTTTTACCATAGCCATGTAAAAATTGTATGGCTGCAATTCAACAGATGAGACATTGACGAATAATTTACCCGTCAATCGGCAATTATTAACACCGTCCATTGGAAACATGTCATTGTACCTTTCACAGTGCTCGCTAATCGTGCATTCAGTTCAAACATGTACCGTTCACCTAACTAATTTAACACATACACGTCGCCTTGAAATGTTGACATCGTACAAAGCATAAACTACAGCGCGGCTCCATATATAGATTCATCCGTGTCATATCGCATGCAACTGTTTTTTTTTGCTTTTTAACTCGTTAGAAATCATAACTCTATCCCCACTCTTAGGCGGCACCATAACAACACGTTGCCCCATACCATTTTCTTTAGTCACGTTTCTGTATAGGGTGTATAAAAATTATGTGTCGCCACTATGCGGATCGGATTCTCCAGCTCATGATCGGCGAAGATCCATCAACATATGGCCCCGCAAAATTGACCTTGACCCTGAAACTCAAGGTCAACGTTTTTTATTAGCTTAAAAAATTCTCCACATCAAGAGGAACAAAAGTCTCAAAGGGACCATAGGTCGCAAATGCGTTCGTCAGCCTGAAAATAGAGCATCAAGTTTAAAAAAAACGAAGAAGTGAGTTCTTAATAAATAAGTGAGTTATTTACAAAAATTATGTCTCGCCACTGTGCGGATCGGATTCTCCAGCTCACGATCGGCGAAGAACCATCAAAATATAGCCCCGCAAAATTGACCTTGACCCTGAAACTCAAGGTCAACGTTTTTTATTAGCTTAACAAATTCTCCACATCAAGAGAAACAAAAGTTTCCAGAGGACCATGGGTCGGAAATGTGTTCGTCAGCCTGAAAATAGAGCATCAAGTTAAAAACAAACGAAGAAGTGAGTTCTTAATAAATAGGTGTTATGACGAACTTATAAGAAAGTCGTTCGACGCTCAATCAACTCTATCAAACCATGATCCCGCCATGTTTGACCTTGACTCTGAAACTGAGAGTGACATTTTTTGTTTTTGTTTCAGAGTCAAATGGTGCTTGTGTGTGTGCGCACGTTTGGTTTTAATATATTAATTAGCGGCAGACTAATTGCTTTCAGCGGTGGACAATTGTTCGCGATTGGTGTTCATCATCGCTGTTGCTGTTGAAGTCTTTGTCGTCACGATCTTTGGCGGTCTCTGTCATCACGAGATCTGTCTGTTTCTGTTGTCGTCACGTTCTCTGACGGTCTCTGTTGTCGTCACGTTCTCTGTCGGTCTCTGTTGTCGTCACGTTCTCTGTCGGTCTATGTTGTCATCACGTTCTCTGTCGGTCTCTGTTGTCGTCACGTTCTCTGTCGATCTCTGTTGTCACGTTCTCTGTCGATCTCTGTTGTCATGTTCTCTGTCGGTCTCTGTTGTCGTCACAGTTTTTGTCGGTCTCAGTTGTTTCCACGGTCTCTGTCGTTGTTATAACATGCCTCGTGGGCAACGACCACATCGTGGTCGTTGTCAAGACAGACGAGACCAACGTCTGATGTCGCGCGCTATTGATGAAGCTTTCGGGAACTTCGGAAGAGATCGTGAAATTTATCGCCAGATGCTTCTGGATCGGGCAAACGGTCGCCCTCTACGGCCAGGGGCAATCCCAGATCGGCGAGAATTTCAGACGACTCGAAGACCGTTTCTAAAAATACCATAACATTACCGGTCACATTTACTGCTTACATCTCTAATCTTAACATGATCAAGAGACGCGGTAGCGTCTCGAGATATGTACACTTACCTACTTTACCGACCGAAGACGAGACGCACCAAGACTAGAGATGTGGAATTACCGTAAAATCCTGAAGCGGTAAACTTACCAAAAAATTAGCGTATTTTTACCGTAAAATGACGTCATTTTTTTTTCGCGCAGTCAGGTGTTGTGGAATTACCGTCACAAATTTTTTCGATAAACATACCGTAAAAATATGGTAAATCCAACTATTTAGATGTGGAATTACTGGTCACTTTTCTTTTTGGTAAATTTACGGTCACAAAAAAGTATGACCGGTCATTTACAACTAGATAGGTGTACAGCTCGTTTTTTTTTAATTTTTTTATTTTTTTTATTTTTTTTTTTTCATGTATTATTATGAAATGCTGTATTCAAAGATAATTCATTATTCATTTATTGTTTGCACGTTTATCGAATACGTATCTTATTGTTCAATCACAAATTTATGGCAAGATAATTGTATATAAAGTTTTTTTTATTAGGCGACACGCGCGCCACAGCTGTGACCAGACCACTGAGAACTGACTCTTTTACCAGAGTAAGTTAAAGTCAACGCGATTGCGGCTCTATTTTTTTTAACATAGTTAATTAATTTAATAATTAAGTGTAAAAAACGTTGTCGTTTTGCAAAAAACATTTAGGAAATTAAGAAAACCGTGAATGCAGTTGTTATGTGGTAATTACGTGGTGACTTAGAATACGTAAATAAAATCGAGAGATACATCTGCAGTGACAGGTGAACATTTAGAGACGAAAAGAGACAAAAAAATAGCGAAAAAAGTAATAAGTGCCAGTGGAAATTAGCAAATAACAAATGATTTAATGGAAAATATACACGTCAAGCGTATAGTTCCGATAATAATGTACTTGTCAACATGTTTTACGAATATTGTGTTTAGGTTATGTTCACTCATATTTCAGTTTGGTGTATTAAATATAAATTATCTTCACAATTAAAGTGTACTAGTGCAATTAATAAATATACTAATGAAGAAATCATTGTGGAATCAATTATTTCGACCTTCTAACTTCTAACATGTGCAGCGGGTAATGATTTTTCAGGAAAAAAACATTTTTAGTTGACGTAACTGTCAAATTAAAAAAAATTAATTAATTAAAATGTATTAATGCAGGTAATTACCACTCTAAAATGAGCTTATGGCAAATATAAGAGAAGAAACATCTGAATTGGGATAAAATATGAGTATGCTGCAAGTTAGAGTGATGCCCACTTGCACACATTCCGATTGGACACAGCCCGATTGGACACACAATATTGGACACATGAAGATTGGACACAAGCCCGATTGGACACATCAACATTGGACACAAGCCCGATTGGACACATCATTATTGGACACATGCCCGATTGGACACATGCCCGATTGGACACAAACCCAATTGGACACATCATTATTGGACACAAGCCCGATTGGACACAAAACCGATTGGACACAATCCCGATTGGACACATCAACATTGGACACAAGCCCGATTGGACACATCATTATTGGACACAAGCCCGATTGGACACATCAACATTGGACACAAGCCCGATTGGACACATCATTATTGGACACAAGCCCGATTGGACACATCAACATTGGACACAAGCCCGATTGGACACATCATTATTGGACACAAGCCCGATTGGACACATCAATATTGGACACATGCCCGATTGGACACATGCCCGATTGGACACACGCCCGATTGGACACACGCCCGATTGGACACATGCCCGATTGGACACATGCCCGATTGGACACATGCCCGATTGGACACATGCCCGATTGGACACATAACCGATTGGACACATGCCCGATTGGACACATGCCCGATTGGGCACAAGCCCGATTGGAAACAAACCCGATTGGACTCATGCCCGATTGGACACATGCCCGATTGGACACAAACCCGATTGGACACATAACCGATTGGACACAACCGATTGGACACATGCCCGATTGGACACACAACCGATTGGACACAAACCCGATTGGACACATAACCGATTGGACACATAACCGATTGGAGAAGCACCGAGGGGCCGACAATCCCGAAAACGAGGCGCTCTTCAAGCACTGAGCGCCGCTCGAACGCAGGAAGGAGCCTGGAAAGAAAAAATATCGGCTGCATTCGCAGTGCGTGCTTAATTATAGTTAAGGACGAAAAAAATGAAAAAAAAGAACGCAGAACGATTCGGCGATCACTGCCAAATAATTGCCAAAAGCTTTTATCGTCCGCCCAGTGCAGCTACAGGAAGAATAAAGGCCACCCCGGAGCTTCGTGTCACGACAAAACTGACTTACGCACCGGTAACGCGGTATCCTCTCTTAGAAAAGACATGGCAATCGAAAGTCGCAATTTTGAAGCCGCCTTTCGAGCGTTCCTATTGGACGGCGGCAGCTTCGATATATCGACATGGCCGCTGCAGTCACGCGCGCGTTTTGAATCATAGTCGATAAATTTAGAGCGGTAAATCTGAAATAACAGGGCGCGCGCAGCGCGCCCGTTCGTAGCGCGCCGTGCGACGTCAAAATAACAGGAGCGCGAGCGAAGCGAGCGCGTTGTTGCTAGTCCACTAAAATAAAACGTGAAGAAAAAGGAACAAATGACTTAACCAGCGCACATCGAGTCGAAATATCATTGAATCATTTTTCTATCAGATCATTTCGGTTATTTCATATCTCTGGTGTCTTTCTCTGAAAAATACCAATTGATGAATCGTGGTACTAAAATCGCGAGAGAAAAGCGTTTATCTTCTCAATTTTGAGATAAAAACAAAAACCACACAACTTACTATTTTTGTACAAATCACGCGAGGCAGCCAAATGCGTTGACGTTGAATGCAATTCGTGAGCGACAAGTTCATTTCATTTTGTACGCGACTGGATTTAATCGTTCGACAACGATTATCCAAGTCTTTTATTTCGTCTTTCGTTGATTTCGTGCCTTTTTACAATTATACGCTACAGACGAGTACTTAAGAGATGTAGAGTTAATATTTTATATTTATAATCATCGATCCTCCCGTGGCATCGACGCGCTTCGTTCATTGGTTTCTATTCTCATCTTAATATTTAATGTCGCCGAACATTCCTCGAAAAGAAGAGAGAAATTTTTGTTTAAATTAAGTCTCTGCAACTTTGAACCCAAATCTCGACTATGTGGTATTCGAGTTACTTCAGCAACTTTTTACCGATGTTTTAATGACGAATCTATACTTAGATTACGAACAATGTAACATTATCATTGTGGCGAACCGAATAGACCAAGGATTACAAATGAAACATTCGATCTTTTTACAGTTCCTTCCCCCTCTTCTATTCCACAATTGCCCATATCAGCGAATAATGTCACAGTTAATTAACAATTGCATTAAGTGAGGATTCGAAAAGAAGCAGCGGACTTGTGTTAAGTATTTTATTGCAGAGAATCGCGTTTATCAGCGCCACGAAATATTGTAGAGAGCAGTCCTTTTACAGACTCTGAAGATAAAATCGAAGGAAGACAGACTTTGGGCTCTGTGTGATCTCTCTTTCACTGACACTTTCGCACTATTCTGAGAAATGTGCGTATCGACAGCGGCAGCAGCATCAGCAGCTGCAGCAGTGACTAGGATGTTTGGTGTCCCGCAGTTGATTAACAGAATGTCCAAGCGGAGCGAATGAAAAGAGCAGATTTAATTGTAAAACTGTTGATCCAGAAGTAGCTGATTGCTTTGCTTCCTGAGATACTGACAGTCGAGGATGATAAATCTGTGACGCAAGAAAAAAAGGGAAAAAATATTAAATCAAATTAAATCGAATTAAATCTTTCAATAAAATTATTATTATTTCAAAGAAAAAGCTCTAACTGCTGACAAATTCGCCAATGACCAAATGAGAAAAAACGAGCAACCCGGTCGCCCCTGCGGGGCGCCGGATTGTTGTTGGAGGGCTTCGCCCCCCAAACCCCCATTGGGGGGCTTCGCCCCCCAAACCCACCGAAAATGACCCTGCGGCAAAAATGTCCCTTCGGGACATTTTTCCCTGGTGTCATTTTAAGGCACTCACGCGGTCGTCGCGCTCCGCGCTCCGCAGGGGGTCGTTTGGAAGTCGCGCTTCGCGCTCCGCACGATGCCGTTCGAAAGTCGCGCTTCGCGCTCTACACGGTGGCGTTTGGACGTCGCGCTTCGCGCTCCGCACCGTGCCGTCCGGACGTCGCGCTTTGCGCTCTGCACGATGCCATCCGGACGTCGCACTTCGCGCTCCGCACGGTACCGTTCGGAGGTCGCGTTTCGCGCTGTGCACGATGCGGTTCGGACTAGAGACGTGAGCGGTATACATGACCAGTAATTTTACGATTAAAAAACGGTATGTGACCGGTGTTAAATTTACGACATCGGTAATAAAGTCATATAGTCTCTTAGTGATTAAGAATTCTCGTCAAGATACGGTGAATTTACGAAACAACGTTGCTGTAATTTTACCAAAAAATTCGTTACCCGTTATTTCACAACTGTATAGACGCAGTTTACCATTTTTTTATGGTGAATTCACCAACAAAAATTTGTAACCGGTCAAATTTACGAGAAATTTATGTGACCGTATTTTCACAACACAAAGATTGTAGAAAAAAAATGTGGATAAAAGACGGTAAAGGTACGGTAGTTTCATTGTTATTTTACCAAAAATAAAAATACCGGTATTTTCATATCTATTGTAACGGGTTTAGCTGACTATTTACAAGGACACCGGATATAACAATAGACAAACGAATAGTTGAGCGACTTCACAGCGATCTTGACAGAAGAGTCTGGACGAGACTTTGACAGAGAGCAGACGTGCGCGAAACAAATCGATCGGAATAACCAAAAGCTTTTATAATCAATAATATCCGCCCCAACAACTAAGGTCCCGTGTATTCATTCGCTCGGCCGTTACATTGGTGTCAGAAGTGTGCAATTCGAATCCGTGTAGTGAAGAATTACTGAGATGTCAACGATGGAGAGATCGGATTATGTTTCCAGAGAAGAATTTGAGAAAATGATTGCGGAATTTAGGAAGATCATTCAGGATTTGAAAATTAAACAAGCAGAAGAAATTTCGGAAATCAGAAAGGCAGCGGTTGAGTCGGTAAGAGCAGGGACAATTAAAATCGCCAAGGAAGCAGCTGTTGCCGCCACCAGGGAGGCCCTACGTGTAGCGATCCAGGAAATCAGCCCTGTGAGGAACGATCCCCAAGATCCGGTAATCGTTCAAAATGTTTCTACCGCTTGTAGTCATTCTCCCGCTAGAAATAATTCGTGTCAGATTAAGGAAAGAGAGGAGGTCCTTCAGACTCCGACTCACGCTGTTTCACCACCACGACCCAAATCGTTGGAACGAAACGTGATTCAGAGAGATTCATCGATCTCTGACAGAAGGTTACGGTTGAAATTAGACACGTTTGACGGTTCGTGTTCGTGGAACAGTTATCTTAAACAATTCGAGATAATTGCCAAGTACAATCGTTATTCCGAGCAAGAAAAGGTTGCTGTGTTAGGATCTTTGCTTCGAGGCCCAGCAAGAGCAATTTTAGTCTATTTAGACGATAAAGAACTCAAGGACTTTCAAAAAGTGAAACAGGAACTCGATCGTAGATTCGGTGAACAACATTTCGAACAAATCAGTTTTGTCGAATTTCACAATAGGAAACAAGAGAAAAAGGAAAGTTTAGGTAGCTTTGCAATGGATCTGAAACGCCTGGTCAGATTGGCCTACCCCGATTGTACACCGGAAGTGACGGACAAGATAGCTTGTTGGCAATTCATCGCAGGGTTGGCTAGTAGAAGGATCAGAAAGATGCTTAGGTTGGAAAATATCTGTTCTTTGGGCGTTGCCGTGTCTCGCACCAAAGAAATTCACGAAGTGAATCGGATCGAGGAAAGAGAACTCGCGAGTGTCAAAGAAGTCTGCGATTATTCCTCCCAAAATCATCAGATCGGAAAGTCGACCGGCAGAACTCGTAGGAAACCAGAATTTACTTCGACTCGTGAGGAAGTTCGACAATTGATAGACAACAGGATTTGTTGGCACTGCGGTGACCGAGGACACATTAGAAAAGATTGTTCTCATAGGAGAGAGAGTGCTTCCAAAGAATAATGCAGGTATTAGGTATTAGGTCAGGAGACGTCAATGCCGGGAAATTGAGATTGCTTGTTTGGAGCCTTGAATGTTTTACGAGAGACATTCTGGAGGGTTTCCAGAGAATATGTGAATTAAAATGATCTTGAATAACTGGCTGGAGTCTTGGGATTGAGCCCTGGAAAGATTTCCGAGTTAATTGTAGAATCTGCCTGTCTGTGGACCTTGAGCGTTGTGACATTGTGTTGGTGGCCACAACACTTTGTTACTGTAAGCGCTCTGGAGGGTTCCCGAGGAGATTTGAGTTGTTTGGTCAATGGTAACACTGTGAACAAATTTCGGGTGCACACGAGATTGTTCGGAGACAGTAATAATTTTAAAAAAGAAGTGAATAATTTTCTCTTTGACAAGGCATTGACGTCAGGAACCTTATGTTCTGGTAATTGATTGAAGAGGATATGAATTATTTTATGTTTTGAATGTGGTATCGTAGGTGTGAAGTAAAGAGAAGATCGAATTATTTTGTTGGTCGAAAGGATTAAATTGAACAATTACGTTGCTTGCTTGGGAGCGGTTCTCTATTATTTTCAGATATCTACGCTTTTGTAATTTGTGTCACAGGTTTCCTTGTACCCGAGTTTTCTACATTCCTGTCTCCTGTCCTTGCACGTGATGTTCGGAACGAGAATTTGGAGTTACCGTCCATCTGGAGAAAATCTCGAGGCACATGGAAAATGTTGAACAATTACATGGAAACGAGGAATGAAGAGATGGAGAAAATGAAAGATTAATTTTTAATCAATGAAGTATTTAGATTTGATTAGAAATAGATTTGATAGATACGGAGACAGATTAAAATGAAATTATGTAGCTTGACAAAGACTGGTATAGGAAAAATGAGATTATTTAGCTATGTTAACACTGTTCTTCCCAAGGTTTTTGGCCATGGTTTTCCTTGAGGACTTGGACAAATGTCAGGACAGTGTAGGTTGAGGAAATATTGGACTGATATTAGGATGATGGACCGTGGCACATCTTAGGGTGGAATAGGAGTTGCCGGGGCGGCAACTCAAAAGGGGGGGAGTAGTGTAACGGGTTTAGCTGACTATTTACAAGGACACCGGATATAACAATAGACAAACGAATAGTTGAGCGACTTCACAGCGATCTTGACAGAAGAGTCTGGACGAGACTTTGACAGAGAGCAGACGTGCGCGAAACAAATCGATCGGAATAACCAAAAGCTTTTATAATCAATAATATCCGCCCCAACAACTAAGGTCCCGTGTATTCATTCGCTCGGCCGTTACACTATATAATTCTGTGATGTTCAATGTCGGTCATTTTCAAAAAATAAAAAGTCATAGTTGATCCCGTGTCCTAAAACGACCCGGTGGGGATCATAGTCGGTATACAGTTGGACCGAACTGTTAGTGCGTGAACGCAGTTGTAATTTGGTGATTACGATTGTTTTATGATAAATAAATTAAATCGAGAGATACATCAGCCACAGTGACAGGTGAACGTTCAGAGACGAAAACAGACCAAAAAACAGCGAATGCAGTGATAAGATCCAGTGAAAATAAGCAAATAACAAATAATTCAATATAAAATATACATTATTCATTTATATTACCGATGTGTGTCAATCGAAATGAGGTCAAAACACGGTGTCTCCGGTAAAAGAGTCTTGAAGCGTCTCGTGTCGGTCGGTAAAGTAGGTTTTATCTACACTGGAACGTCTTATAGCGCACACCGTCATAGCGTACATTGGGAAACGTATCAGCGCTGTGATTGGATGATTTCGCGAGAGAGAGTGAGAGGCACGAACGATTCGCGTGCCTGATTGGCTCTTCACTTAGCGTACATGTCCCCGCATTTCGTTTGGTGATGATTGGTAAATCAATTTCATCGTTTGGAGATCAATTGTTTAATTACAATAATTAAAAAACTAAAAAAGTCCTAAAGTTAGCCAAACATTTTTTTTTTTAATTCAAATCGACTCTAATAGGGCTCATTCAATGCGGAATCGTTTGGCGGTTACGAATAACGCAATTAAAACATTTGGAGATCCTTAGGTTTCGAGAGAAACTAATACATTGAAATTCCAGTCGACAGAGCCGGATGAAAACATGTGGACAAAGATTTATGGTCGCTGAAGCAGGTATTTTTGTCAAAAACGCTATCCGGTGTTTTTCTAATGCACTTTCGTCGGCACCGTCGCGGATATTTCGGCTACGTCGCCATGTTGTTTACAATCGCGTAAATAGAAGGAAGTTGAAGAACAGCCTAAAAAAAAGGAGTCTTACAAATCGGTTCCGAAATACCTGCTTTACCAACCATAAACGTTTGTCGACATGTTTTCATCCGTCTCTGTCGACTGGAATTTTATTTGATTAGTTTCTCTCGAAAACTAAGGATCTCCAAATGTTTTAATTACGTTATTCGTAACCGCCAAACGATTCCGCATCGAATGAGCCCTATTAGAGTCGATTTGAATTAAAAAAAAAATGTTTGGCTAACTTTGGGACTTTTTTAATTTTTTAATTATTGTCATTAAACCATTGATCTCCAAACGATGAAATTGATCTACCAATCACCACCAAACGACCACCAATCGACTAGTATTTTTTATTTCTTTTTTTACCGACCGTAAACCTTTGTCCACATGTTTTCAACCGGCTCTGTCGACTGGAATTTCATTGTATTAGTTTCTCTCGAAAACTAAGGATCTCCAAATGTTTTGATTGCGTTATTCGTAACCGCCAAACGATTCCGCATCGAATGAGCCCTATTAGAGTCAATTTAAATAAAAAAAAAATGTTTGGCTAACTTTGGGACTTTATTAGTTTTTTAATTTTTGTAATTAAACAATTGATCTCTAAACGATGAAATTGATTTACCAGTCATCACCAAACAACCACCAATCGACCAGTATTTTTTTTAAATTTTTTCCTTAAATTTGTATGGTCAACTTTATAGAGCTTTGGAAATGGTCACGTACCGTATTTTTACGGTAAAAATACCGTAACATTACCAGTCACATTTACTGCTTACATCTCTAATTTTAACCTGATCAAGAGACGCGGTAGCGTCTCGAGATATGTACATTTACCTACTTTACCGACCGAAGACGAGACGCTCCAAGACTAGAGATGTGGAATTACCGCAAAATCCTGAAGCGGTAAACTTACCAAAAAATTACCGTATTTTTACCATGAAATGACGTCATTTTTTTTCGCGCAATCAGGTGTTGTGGAATTACCGTCACAAATTTTTTCGATAAACATAGCGTAAAAATATGGTAAATCCAACTTTTTAGATGTGGAATTACTGGTCACTTTTCTTTTTGGTAAATTTACGGTCACAAAAAAGTATGACCGGTCATTTACAACTAGATAGGTGTACAGCTCGTTTTTTTTTTTTTTTTTTTTTCATGTATTATTATGAAATGCTGTATTCAAAGATAATTCATTATTCATTTATTGTTTGCACGTTTATCGAATACGTATCTTATTGTTCAATCACAAATTTATGAAAAGATAATTGTATATAAAGTTTTTTTTATTAGGCGACACGCGCGCCACAGATCTGACCAGACCACTGAGAACTGATTCTTTTACCAGAGTAAGTTAAAGCCAACGCGATTGCGGCTCTATTTTTTTTTAACATAGATAATTAATTTAATAATTAAGTGTAAAAAACGTTGTCGTTTTGCAAAAAACATTTAGGAAATTAAGAAAACCGTGAATGCAGTTGTTATGTGGTAATTACGTGGTGATTTAGAATACGTAAATAAAATCGAGAGATACATCTGCAGTGACAGGTGAACATTTAGAGACGAAAAGAGACAAAGAAACAGCGAAAAAAGTAATAAGTGCCAGTGGACATTAGCAAATAACAAATGATTTAATAAAAAATATACACGTCAAGCGTATAGTTCCGATAATAATGTACTTGTCAACATGTTTTACGAATATTGTGTTTAGGTTATGTTCACTCATATTTCAGTTTGGTGTATTAAATATAAATTATCTTCACAATTACAGTGTACTAGTGCAATTAATAAATATGCTGATGAAGAAATCATTGTGGAATCAATTATTTCGACCTTCTAACTTCTAACATGTGCAGCGGGTAATGATTTTTCAGGAAAAAACATTCTTAGTTGACGTAAGTGTGAAATTAAAAAAAATTAATTAATTAAAATGTATTAATGCAGGTAATTACCACTCTAAAATGATCTTATGGCAAATATAAGAGAAGAAACATCTGAATTAAGATAAAATATGAGTATGCAGCAAGTTATAGCCAATGGCAAGTACGCAGTGGTAAAATATTCACTTGTACACATATGCGTAATTAAAAATGTAATTTTTTAATTTTGGTGATAGGTATTCACCCCTTAAAAAAAGTGTAAGGGAAAAACTAAAAAAGTGTATGAGAATTAAGGTATTTTAGAATTTTGTAGCAATTTTCAGCCAAATTCTTGGGTTGACAGCGGAGATTGGGCTCCGGACACAATTTGAGACCCAAAAACCCAAATTTTCTTGAAATAAACTCCTGTATAAAATTATTGGAAAATTACCATACTTCATGGGCATACTTTCCAGTACTAGACTAAGAAATATTCAAAATTTCAACTTGTTCGGTCTGTTCAGTCCAGAGCCACTGAGTGATACGGACGTCCGGGTAACACAAAATCTGGTCCGCAGTAAAAAATATCTTTAGTAATGCAATTTCCTTATTATTTTATGTCAAGAATATGTATTTTACTATGTTAAAGATATCTGAACTAAAAAAAGTGAATACATTTGAAATATATCAATTTTTGTCCTTTAAAACCTAATTTAGACCCAGGAAAGCGATTTCAATAGGCACTCCTGGTGCGTTTTTTGAAAACGTGAGTGCCTAAAAACAGCGAAAAAAAGTAATAAGTGCCAGTAGAAATTAGCAAATAACAAATAATTTAATAAAAAATATACACGTCAAGCGTATAGTTCTGATAATAATGTGCTTGTCAACATGTTTTACGAATATTGTGTTTAGGTTATGTTCACTCATATTTCAGTTTGGTGTATTAAATATAAATTATCTTCACAATTAAAGTGTACTAGTGCAATTTATAAATATACTGATGAAGAAATCATTGTGGAATCAATTATTTCGACCTTCTAACTTCTAACATGTGCAGCGGGTAATGATTTTTCAGAAAAAAACATTTTTTGTTGACGTAAGTGCCAAATTAAAAAAAATTAATTGATTAAAATGTATTAATGCAGGTAATTACCACTCTAAAATGATCTTATGGCAAATATAAGAGCAGAAACATCTGAATTGAGATAAAATATGAGTATGCTGCAAGTTATAGCTAAAGTTAAGTACGCAGTGGGAAAATATTCACTTGTACACATATGCGTAATTAAAAATGTAATTTTTTAATTTTGGTGATAGGTATTCACCCCTTAAAAAAAGTCTAAGGGAAAAACTAAAAAAAGTGTATGAGAATTAAGGTATTTTAGAATTTTGTGGCAGGTTTAAGCCAAATTCTTGGGTTGACAGCGGAGATTGGGCTCCGGACACAATTTGAGACCCAAAAACCCAAATTTTCTTGAAATAAACTCCTGTATAAAATGATTGGAAAATTACCATACTTCATGGGCATACTTTCGAGTGCTAGAATAAGAAATATTCCAAATTTCAACTTGTTCCGTCTGTTCAGTCCAGAGCTACTGAGTGATACGAACGTCCGGGTAACACAAAATCTGGTCCGCAGTAAAAAATATCTTTATTAATGCAATTTCCTTATTATTTTATGTCAAGAATATGTATTTTACTATATTAAAGATATCTAAACTAAAAAAAGTTAATACATTTGAAATATATCAATTTTTGTCCTTTAAAACCTAATTTAGACCCAGGAAAGCGATTTCAATAGGCACTCCTGGTGCGTTTTTTTAAAACGTGAGTGCCTAAAAATGTGGATAAAAGACGGTAAAATTACGATAGTTACATTATTATTTTACCAAAAATAAAAATACCGGTATTTTCATATCTATATAATTCTGTGATGTTCAATGTCGGTCATTTTCAAAAAATAAAAAGTCATTCGTATCAATAGAAAATGACCCATAAAATGGTCAATAGAAAATGTGGAGTATAAATTTATCGCGTTCAAAACGCAGGCAGCGAGGCCACAAGAAATGACCAAATACAACGAGGACCCAAGGCCCTAGGATGTTGAGTTATCGGTCGGTATAGTAGTGATGATAAAATACTGACGGTTGATATTCGATTTTTTTTAGTCGATGTTTCATAAAAAACAACACCGAACGTCGACTAATCTACGAAGATCGCCCATCCCTACTATGTAGAATGCTATCCATTTTTTCGATTTCGTCAATTGACACAAAAGTGGCCGTCACGTGACCGTTACTTTCGTGTTTCCAAATTAGGCGAGATGCATTTTGTGACGGTCATTTGACCGTCACAAAACCGTTTGGACCGTCACATGACGCTTGTCGAAATGACCGTCATTTTTACTTCGACCAAATAGGCAAAAAATGACGTCACAAAACCGTCAAATGACGGTTATTTCTTGGTCTTCTGAACTGTTATAAAAATTAACGTTATTTCAAATCTCTATGTGTGTCAATCGAAATGACGTCAAAAAACACGGTGTCTCCAGTAAAAGAGTCTTAGAGCGTCTCGTCTCGGTCGGTAAGGTAGGTAAATGGACTTGTCTCGAGACGCTATCGTGTCTCTTGAAAAGGCGTAAATCGTCATTAAGTTCTACTTTCTTATTATAGTTGAATCATTTAATAATAAAGTGTAAAGAAGGGTTATCGTTAAAAAAAAGATATAAGAAATTAATAAAACCGTGAACGCAGTGGTAATTTGGTGATTACGATTATTTTATGATAAATAAATTAAATCGAGAGATACATCAGCCACAGTGACAGGTGAACATTCAGAGACGTAAACAGACCAAAAAACAGCGAATGCAGTGATAATATCTAGTGAAAATAAGCAAATAAGAAATAATTCAATATAAAATATACATTATTCATTTATATTATCGATGTGTGTCAATCGAAATGAGGTCAAAACACGGTGTCTCCGGTAAAAGAGTCTTGAAGCGTCTCGTGTCGGTCGGTAAAGTAGGTTTTGTCTACACTGGAACCTCTTATAGCGCACACCCTCATAACGTACATTGGGAAACGTACCAGCGCTGTGATTGGATGATTTTGCGAGAGAGAGTGAGAGGCACGAACGTTTCGCGTGCCTGATTGGCTCTTCACTTAGCGTACATGTCCCCGCATTTGGTACGCTATGAGAGGTTCCACGGTACTTGGACTTGTCTCGAGACTAGAGATGTGGAATTACCGTAAAATCCTGGAACGGTAAACTTACCAAAAAACAATGTCAGTGAATTCGTACACAAGTGACGCGGAATCGTTTGATAGTTTGTAATTAGTGTTTGTTAGTGATTAATAGTCCACGATATTTATTTGAATTTCCTTCGTAATAAGTATCAAATTAATAAAAATTAATTTATTAAAATGTATTAATGTAGGTAATTATCACTCTAAAATGATCTTATGGCAAACATAAGAGAAGAAATATCTGAATTGAGATAAAATATGAGTACGCTGTAAGTTATAGCCAAAGTCAAGTACGCAGTGGAAAAATATTCACTTGTTCACCTAAGTAGAGTTCTTCATTACCGACACATGCAGCTAACTGTATCGGTATATTGGAGTTCTCTAGAATTCAATCTATAGCCGCCTCGTTCACAGATAGTTTTCGCCTCTTAAGGGGCTGCTGGAGTAGATTTTTTTACCGACTGGTCGGTAAAAAAGTACGGTTTCGTAGTTTATGGTTTACGTCGTTATTGTATTACAAAAATGTCTCAAATTGCACAAGATTATTATATCAATGTAAGCGCATCGGCGTAGATTCTCGTTTTTCGTATGGGATTCCTGGAAATATTTATATAATACAAAAAAGGTGACAGTTGACAGTTCTAGCGGCCATATTGGTTTTCGATAGACTTACAAATTTACGATTTTCTTTGTTTTTCAAGCGTTTTCACCCAAAATTCGAGTCTACGCTGATGCGCCTATGTTGATATTATAATCCTGTGCAATTTGAGACATTTTTGTAGTACAATAACGACGTAAACCTTAAACTACGAAACCGTACTTTTTTACCGAACAGTCGGTAAAAAAATCTATTCCAGCAGCCCCTTAATATTTACCAGTCGATATCCACATGATGTAATGATTATTAAGCTTATTAAGAGACGAAAACTATCTGTGGACGAGGCGACTTTAGATCGAATTCTAGAACTCCAATATACCGACATGGTTAGAAGCATGTGTCGGTAATGAAGAACTATACTTAAGTGAAAAATATTTTCTGCCAAAATCCCATTCGGGAGAACGGACTTTCGAGTGTTCGATACATTCAGGCAAATGGTGAATTCGGGAACATTACAATTCTGTTGAAATGAAATTCGGTATTTTCATCCGTTTGGCATAAAAACTTTTCGGCGTTTTCACCGTTCGGCTAATAAATATTTCGGTATTGTGACTCGTCGGATCTTTTCTCATTCGGGTGAACGGTCAATCGGCACTTATAAATTCGCGCGTTTAGTACGTTCGGCAATCGTATTTTTTGGTCGAGTGACGGCAAGCCGTCAGCGCGATTGCGGTCGCGGCGTGAATTATGAATCAGGTGACAATCGTGAAACACCTGAATTTGTTGGGTTCTATTTTTTTATAGTAGTTAATTAATTTAATAATTGAGTGTAAAAAAATGTTAGAAATCAATAAAATCCTGAATGCAGGTGTTATATGGTAATTACGTGATGATTTACAATGAGTAAATAAAATTAACAAAAACATTAGCAGTGACAAGTGAAAATTTACAGACGAAACCAGACAATAAATAGTGAATACAGTTATGAGTGCTAGTGAATAAAAAATAACGAATAATTTAATGGAAAATATACATTTCAAACATATATTGTTCCGTAGAGAAGGTGTCAATATGTTTTACGAATTTTGTGTTTAGGTTATGTTTATACTCATATTTCAGTTTGGTATATTAATTATGAATTAATAATACAATAATACTGTATCGGTGCAATTAATAAATATAAAAATTGAAAAATCATTTCGGAATCAATTATTTTGACATTATTATATGTGGAATATACAGCGGATAATTATTTTGAAGAGAAAAATATTATTGTTATCATAATTGTGAAATTAATTAAAATTGAATATTTTGATTCTATTATGGTAGGTAATCATCATTCTAAAATGATCTAAGGGCTAATATGAGGAAAGATACATTTGAATTAAGGTAAAATATGAGAACGCTGTAAGTTTTAGTCAAATTACTTTATTGACTGCGAAGACTGACAGCCGGACACAATTTTCAATTTAATGATTTGAGTGTCTTAGGTATTCACCACTTAAAAAGTGTGTAAGAAAAAAACTGAAAAAAGTGCATCAAGATTAAGTTGAATTAGAATTATGCAGAAGGTTTCAGCCAAATTCTTCCATCGATGGCCAAGATTGAGACCCGTATACAACTTGACGACCAAAAGTGCCAAATTTCTTCAAGTGAACTCCTGTATAAAATGATTGGAAAATTAACACACGTCATAGGCATACTTCCCAGTGCTAGACTAAGAAATATTCCAAATTTCAACTTGTTCGCTCTGTTCAGTCCAGAGCCACTAAGTGATACGGACGTCCGGGTAACACAAAATCTTGTCTGAAGGAAAAAATGTCTTTAGTAATGCAAATTCCTTATTATTTTATGTCAAGAATATGTATTTTAGCATGCTTAAGAAATGTGAACTAAAAAGTAGTGGATAAAATAAAATTATATTAACATTTTCCTTAAAAAACGTATTTACACCCTTGGACAGCGAATTCAATAGGCACTCTTGGTGCGTTTTCTCAAAACGTGAGTGCCTAAAAATTACCCAACTTCCAGTTGACACGTCAATGTATTGTTTGCTGCCATGATGATCTTGTTGTCGTTGGTAAGGTCAGGGTCTTTTGTTGTCGTCCAAAGCAGAGTTGAGATTCTGATTCATACAGCGTCAACCGGATTGTCCAGTACGATCCACAGATGATCTATCTTCTTCATTCGGGTCAATCGTCGCCAGGGGAAGGGTGCTTGTCGCTTCGATCATTACATCCAAAAGTGGTGGTATTGTCCAATCGGGCATGTGTCCAATCGGGCATGTGTCCAATCGGGCATGTGTCCAATCGGGCATGTGTCCAATCGGGCATGTGTCCAATCGGGCATGTGTCCAATCGGGCATGTGTCCAATCGGGCATGTGTCTAATCGGGCATGTGTCCAATCGGGCATGTGTCCAATCGGGCATGTGTCCAATCGGGCATGTGTTCAATCGGGCATGTGTCCAATCGGGCATGTGTCCAATCGGGCATGTGTCCAATCGGGCATGTGTCCAATCGGGCATGTGTCCAATCGGGCATGTGTCCAATCGGGCATGTGTCCAATCGGGCATGTGTCCAATCGGGCATGTGTCCAATCGGGCATGTGTCCAATCGGGCATGTGTCCTATCGGGCATGTGTCCAATCGGGCATGTGTCCAATCGGGCATGTGTCCAATCGGGCATGTGTCCAATCGGGCATGTGTCCAATCGGGCATGTGTCCAATCGGGCATGTGTCCACTCGGGCATGTGTCCAATCGGGCATGTGTCCAATCGGGCATGTGTCCATTCGGGCATGTGTCCAATCGGGCATGTGTCCAATCGGGCATGTGTCCAATCGGGCATGTGTCCAATCGGGCATGTGTCCAATCGGGCATGTGTCCAATCGGGCATGTGTCCAATCGGGCATGTGTCCAATCGGTTATGTGTCCAATCGGGCATGTGTCCAATCGGGCATGTGTCCAATCGGGCATGTGTCCAATCGGGCGTGTGTCCAATCGGGCATGTGTCCAATCGGGCGTGTGTCCAATCGGGCATGTGTCCAATCGGGCGTGTGTCCAATCGGGCATGTGTCCAATCGGGCGTGTGTCCAATCGGGCGTGTGTCCAATCGGGCATGTGTCCAATCGGGCATGTGTCCAATCGGGCATGTGTCCAATCGGGCATGTGTCCAATCGGGCATGTGTCCAATCGGGCATGTGTCCAATCGGGCATGTGTCCAATATTGATGTGTCCAATCGGGCTTGTGTCCAATAATGATGTGTCCAATCGGGCTTGTGTCCAATGTTGATGTGTCCAATCGGGCTTGTGTCCAATAATGATGTGTCCAATCGGGCGTGTGTCCAATGTTGATGTGTCCAATCGGGATTGTGTCCAATCGGTTTTGTGTCCAATCGGGCTTGTGTCCAATAATGATGTGTCCAATTGGGTTTGTGTCCAATCGGGCATGTGTCCAATCGGGCATGTGTCCAATCTCAATGTGTCCAATCGGGTTTGTGTCCAATATTGATGTGTCCAATCGGGCATGTGTCCAATAATAATGTGTCCAATCGGGCTTGTGTCCAATATTGATGTGTCCAATCCTATGTGTCCAATCGGTCTGTGTCCAATCGGAATGTGCGCAAGTGGGTCCCTCCCGCAAGTTATAGCCAAAGTCAAGTACGCAGTGGGAAAATATTCACTTGTACACATATGCGTAATTAAAAATGTAATTTTTTAATTTTGGTGATAGGTATTCACCCCTTAAAAAAAGTGTAAGGGAAAAACTGAAAAAAGTGTATGAGAATTAAGCTATTTTAGAATTTTGTAGCAAGTTTCAGCCAAATTCTTGGGTTGACAGCGGAGATTGGGCTCCGGACACAATTTGAGACCCAAAAACCCAAATTTTCTTGAAATAAACTCCTGTATAAAATTATCGGAAAATTACCATACTTCATGGGCATACTTTCCAGTGCTAGACTAAGAAATATTCCAAATTTCAACTTGTTCGGTTTGTTCAGTCCAGAGCCACTGAGTGATACGGACGTCCGGGTAACACAAAATCTGGTCCGCAGTAAAAAATATCTTTAGTAATGCAATTTCCTTATTATTTTATGTCAAAAATATTGTAACGGGTTTAGCTGACTATTTACAAGGACACAGGATATAACAATAGACAAACGAATAGTTGAGCGACTTCACAGCGATCTTGACAGACGAGAGTCTTGACGAGACTTTGACAGAGAGCAGACGTGCGCGAAACAAATCGATCGGAATAACCAAAAGCTTTTATAATCAATAATATCCGCCCCAACAACAAAGATCCCGTGTATTCATTCGCTCGGCCGTTACATTGGTGTCAGAAGTGTGCAATTCGAATCCGTGTAGTGAAAAATTACTGAGATGTCAACGATGGAGAGATCGGATTACGTTACTAGAGAAGAATTTGAGAAAATTATTGCGGAATTTAGGAAGATCATTCAGGATTTGAAAATTAAACAAGCGGAGGAAATTTCGGAAATCAGAAAAGCAGCGGTTGAGTCGGTAAGAACAGGGACTATCGAAATCGCCAAGGAAGCAGCTGTTGCCGCCACCAGGGAGGCCCTACGGGTAGCGATCCAGGAAATCAGCCCTGCGAGGAACGATCTCCAAGACCCGGTAATCGTTCAAAATTTTTCGAACGCTTGTAGTCATTCTTCCGCTAGAAATAAATCGTGTCAGACGCAGGAAAGAGTCCTTCAGACTCCGACTCACGCTGTTTCACCACCACGCCCTAAATCGTTGGAACCCATCGTGATTCAAAGAGATTCATCGATCTCTGAGAGAAGGATTAGATTGAAATTAGATACGTTCGACGGGTCATTTTCGTGGAGCAGTTACGTCAAACAATTCGAGATCATTGCCAAATACAATCGTTACTCTGAGCAGGAAAAGGCCGCTGTGCTGGGATCATTGCTTCGAGGGCCAGCAAGAGCAATTTTAGTGTATTTAGACGACGAAGAACTCAAGGACTTTCAAAAAGTGAAACAGGAACTCGATCGTAGATTCGGTGAACAACATTTCGAACAAATCAGTTTTGTCGAGTTTCACAATAGGAAACAAGAGAGAAAGGAAAGTTTAGGTAGCTTTGCTACGGATCTCAGCCGCCTGGTCAGATTAGCCTACCCCGATTGTGCTCCGGAAGTGACGGACAAGATAGCTTGTTGGCAATTCATCGCAGGGTTGGCTAGTAGAAGGATCAGAAAGATGCTTAGGTTGGAAAATATCTGTTCTTTGGGCGTTGCCGTGTCTCGCACCAAAGAAATTCACGAAGTGAATCGGATCGAGGAAAGAGAACTCGCGAGTGTCAAAGAAGTCTGCGATTATTCCTCCCAAAATCACCAGATCGGAAAGTCGACCGGCAGAACTCGTAGGAAACCAGAATTTACTTCGACTCGTGAGAAAGTTCGACAAGTGATAGACAACAGGATTTGTTGGCACTGCGGTGACCGAGGACACATTAGAAAAGATTGTTCTCATAGGAGAGAGAGTGCTTCCAAAGAATAATGCAGGTATTAGGTATTAGGTCAGGAGACGTCAATGCCGGGAAATTTAGATTGCTTGTTTGGAGCCTTGAATGTTTTACGAGAGACATTCTGGAGGGTTTCCAGAGAATATGTGAATTAAAATGATCTTGAATAACTGGCTGGAGTCTTGGGATTGAGCCCTGGAAAGATTTCCGAGTTAATTGTAGAATCTGCCTGTCTGTGGACCTTGAGCGTTGTGACATTGTGTTGGTGGCCACAACACTTTGTTACTGTAAGCGCTCTGGAGGGTTCCCGAGGAGATTTGAGTTGTTTGGTCAATGGTAACACTGTGAACAAGTTTCGGGTGCACACGAGATTGTTCGGAGACAGTAATAATTAAAAAAAAAGAAGTAAATAATTTTCTCTTTGACAAGGCATTGACGTCAGGAACCTTATGTTCTGGTATTTGATTGAAGAGGATATGAATTATTTTATGTTTTGAATGTGGTATCGTAGGTGTGAAGTAAAGAGAAGATCGAATTTTTTTTTGTTGGTCGAAAGGATTAAATTGAGGAATTACGTTGCTTGCTTGGGTGCGGGAGCTTCTTTATTATTTTCAGATATCTACGCTTTTGTAATTTGTGTCACAGGTTTCCTTGTACCCGAGTTTTCTACATTCCTGTCTCCTGTCCTTGCACGTGATGTTTGGAACGAGAATTTGGAGTTACCGTCCATCTGGAGAAAATCTCGAGGCACATGAAAACGAGGAATGAAGAGATGGAGAAAATCAAAGATTAATTTTTAATCAATGAAGTATTTAGATTTGATTATAAATCGATTTGATAGATACGGAGACAGATTAAAATGAAATTATGTAGCTTGACAAAGACTGGTATAGGAAAAATGAGATTATTTAGCTATGTTAACACTGTTCTTCCCAAGGTTTTTGGCCATGGTTTTCCTTGAGGACTTGGACAAATGTCAGGACAGTGTAGGTTGAGAAAATATTGGACTGATATTAGGATGATGGACCGTGGCACATCTTAGGGTGGAATAGGAGTTGCCGGGGCGGCAACTCAAAAGGGGGGGAGTAGTGTAACGGGTTTAGCTGACTATTTACAAGGACACATGATATTACAATAGACAAACGAATAGTTGAGCGACTTCACAGCGATCTTGACAGACGAGAGTCTTGACGAGACTTTGACAGAGAGCAGACGTGCGCGAAACAAATCGATCGGAATAACCAAAAGCTTTTATAATCAATAATATCCGCCCCAACAACAAAGATCCCGTGTATTCATTCGCTCGGCCGTTACAATATGTATTTTACTATGTTAAAGATATCTGAACTAAAAAAAGTTAATACATTTGAAATATATCAATTTTTGTCCTTTAAAACCGAATTTAGACCCAGGAAAGCGATTTCAATAGGCACTCCTGGTGCGTTTTTTTAAAACGTGAGTGCCTAAAAACCATAATTGCGCAGCTTCTATAACTTCTTTGTATCGCAGCCCCCACACCGGGAAGGCATAGAGCAAAGTGGACGACACCATACTGTCGTACAATCGCACGTAGGCGTCCCATGGGTCACATTTAGCATTCGATAAAATATTTAGTGTTGTGCTGGATGCAAACTTCGCTTTGTTTAGTGCAGCTTGAGCGGCTTTGAGTCCTAGCGTGGAGCTCGAGATAGGGACGCCCAAGTAAGTGTACTCGTTAACAACCTCGATGTTTTTATTTTGGTATCGGGTGTAGCTGTGGTCCAGTTTCTGTACTCTGCCGCCGGACTTAAGGGATCGTCACAGTGTGACCCTCCGAAAAATCAATGATTTTCGCGAATTTTTTTTGTTAAGTTGTAATGACTAATTGGTCTGTTTTTTTTTTTAATAAATAAGTACATCCTTGAAGAATACAAAATTATTTTTTTTATGTGCATTTTTTTAATGTATAATAATGATATAAATTGTTTAAATAGCTCGTGTAAAAAAAAGGTCCTGCATTATGTCCACGATTGCGGCCGCAATTTTGATCTGAACCAAAAATTTCAAAAAGATTATTAATCTGTAGGAAATTCGCTATCGCGCTAAAAGAGCTTTTTTTTTTTTTGAAATTTGACAAAATGGCGGCGGTTTGAACGAAAATTATCGAATTTAGCCCTTTTTTCGACAGTTTTTCGTAAAAAAAAATAGGAAGATTTAATAAATAAAAAAAGCTCTCATAGCGCGATAGAGAATGACGTTAGAAATGTTCTCTCCAAATTTGAAATCGATATCGTCATAACTCTTCATTTGAGAGTGGACACCGTTTTGAAGAACAACATTCCGAGAACAACGCGTTTAAAGTTTGCACACGCCACTGTCACGCTGCAATCCCTTTCTTTAAGAAAGGCTGTAGCGACCGAAATAATTCGAATTTCGATAAAAAAATTTAACAGAATGTTTATAACCCTGTACACAATCCGATAATGAAAAAAAAAAAAAAAATTGATTTTTTTTTATTTCACACTGACGATCCCTTAAATATTAAAATTTTGGTTTTGTCCGCGTTGACTTGTAGCCCATTCAGCGTACAGTACTTCTCGAGAGCGTTTAGTTTCTTCCTTAGGTCTAGGTGCGAGTGCGCAAGGATCACAGTGTCATCGGCGTATAGTAACATTAAAATATCTATTGTTCCGTTTATGTTCAGTCCTGTCAAACTGTTATGCCGCTCGTCGCGTATTAGTTAGAATACGGACGATGGATAAGATTTGTTTAATTATTTTGGGGATCGTTCGTCAATAAAGAGTTAGAACTCACGTGAACGGATTTACAGTAGTTGATTTATTGTAATGGTTGTGTTACAATTAGTTAATTGAGCTCTTGCTCGGTTAATTCAAAGAGATTATTTCTATATTGTCGGTCGGGCGAGTCCTCACGGTCGGATGCGTCCGATCGTGGTGCGAGTTGTTATCAGACTGATTTTACTGCCGCTCTGAGCGCAGCAAGTTGACTGCAATTGCCCAAAAGTGCAATTGCAGAAAAAGTGCAAATTGTGACATTGTCAATCGAGGTCACTCGATCGCAGATCGGTTGGCCCATCGATTGCAATATCCGCACGCAATCCGCATTAGCGCATTCCAACACGCGTGACTCCACGCGGTTGCGACATTTCGTTCAATTGTGCCCTGACGTACAATTCAGGTCACCATTAACGAAATAAATTAAATTACTTCGAATTTTATTCCGGGGCGCAACATCCCTCCCCCCTTAAAGGAAAAAATCGCGAAGTCGATTTTTTTCCCCAATCCTAGGTTTAACAACAATTTCCCATACAAATCATATTATCCCCTTAGATTCTATATAAATCTAATGTCGCCTCCCGCTGTCGCATGCGGGTGGACCTTGCGGCTTGTTTATTTTTATTTCCGCGTATCGGAGCTGCTCGCGCGGTGTGAACAACCCGGCGCGTACATTCTGCTGACGCAGCATTGTCACGTCGCGCGCGGTCTCCGGGCGCGCGGCCTCCGAGCGCGCGGCCTCCGAGCGCGCGGCTGGTGCCTCTACGTTTACGTGCACGGCCAACGGGGCCACGGCGTTCGGCGAAGCCGTCGGTGTCGCCTTACGCGCACGGTAGCTCCTCAGCGCGAGGTAGCCAACTAACACTACCACAATCACTGCACAGATAGAGTACATACTTATATTATGCACCCACTGTCCGTGTATAATAAAGTCTCTATTTGCATTTTTCTCGATTTTGTCCATTTGTTTCCCGAGGTCCTCGATTTCCTCGGGATTTTGGATGATCGGTGCGAGGTCGAACTTGCCGACCCCGGTTTTCACTTGTTGACGCGTCTGCTCTTCAATGTCCGACTGCGTTAAGTTAAACGGAGGCAAATAATGTTCGCTTATTTCCTGGACCGATCGTCCCGTCGTCCGCACGGTGAAATCCTGAGCGGTTACCGTTTAAGCGATTATCGCAAGCTATGCTAATAATTTCCTCTTTCGGTGCCATGTATATCCAACGGCCCGGTTGCCGCATTGGTATTATCCTGGCACGCGCAAGGGTTACCGCTCGCTTCGCGCAGCGCACACCGCTGCCTATATCAATTTTTGCCGCCATCAGCACCTCGCAGGGTGCAGTGCCCGGCTACGGCCTTGACGGATGCACCGGCGCGCAGACGTAATGACGTGCATTTTTTTTGCAATTTCCGAGTTCAATTTCGGACATTCGGATATAACTCCGTCCCTCCTGGTCCACAATTAACAATTCTTCGGTGACCTCGAATTCAAAATAAGAAGCATTGCCCGCTTGCACTGGCATCGGGTATATCTTGTTCACTTGGTATGTCTGTGGGCCCACCAGTGGGATATCCAACACCAACACCACTTCGTTCTCGTGGCTGTACGCCTTCGCGTCGGTCAGTTGTAGTTACGCGGCGGCGTTGTGCTTTATCAGCGCTACGGGGAATCCCGTACCCGCTGGTGCACAAGTGTGCGAGCGCGTCGGTGAGATACTCTACGAGCCGGCGCGGCGGTAGTAGAGCAGGGCTCACTTTACCCGTACCGAGTCCCGCGAACACCCACACCAGTTCCTTTACGTCGGTGAGCAGCGCCTCCACCACCACACCTATGACCGCGAGACTTTCGTCGAGTCTCTGACGCACGCTGAGCTGATCCATCCTGTCGCTCAGAGTTTTTTGGACGTATTCCACCTGGCTCTGCAACGCCAGCTCATTGGCCCTTATGACGCTCGCGGAGCTATTGAATATAGCGAGCGTGGACCGGACCACCTGCATCTGGTCCTTGATGCATTGCTGATTGTTGGCTTGGCCCTCGCGGAGCGCGAGTATCTCGTCGTTGATTCTTTCCGCGTCAGCAGCATCCATATTTCCGGTAATTGATTTGACGATGCTTCCGAGTCCGTCAATCAAACCGCGGCGTACTCGCTTACGCCATGGCAGCACGAGATCGTGCACCGTCTCGATGCCGTCGGATATCCGCCCCAGCATTCGCTCGACCTTGGTCGTGATGACGGGACAGAGCTCATCGGTCGCATCGGCCGCGGCCACTCTTTTGCACACAGCCTTCAGCTGATGCAGCTGTATCACGGCGTTGAAGGTTCGCGCGTGGATCGCGGACAAGTCCATTGACACCGCCAAACGCCACGTGCTCCTCACCTCCGACAAACTTCCGATTTCTTCGTAGAATATTCCAGGGTTGTGTGCGAACGGCCGAATCTGACACCCTAGCTCCTGGCCATCCACGTTGAAGGTGCCTAATATGGCCCAGGCCGTTCTGGAAGCAGAAAGTCGCGCTGTTACCAAGCTGCTCGATCGCCTGATGCTGATGCAGCTAAATTTCTCCCTTCTTTTCGGGTTTTTACGCGGTTTTAAATACGGCGTTGGAGCTTTCGGGGCTCATTCATCGCTCAAAATTTACGGACTCTCCGTCGTTTCGTACCGCAAAAAATCTTTTTCCACTTCGTCATGGTCTTCTGCGGCAGACAAAACCGTCGCGCCAATCCGGGCGCTCACCCCGCTGATCCGCGGCTGGTCGAGCCGACTCACGCCCGCGAGCTACTGAGGGTTGCTGTAAGTATTCTCGAAAAATCCCGCAAATGTTCGCCACACCCCAGTGGTAAACGTTTTTTTTTATTTTCCCCCAGATCGCCCTCCTGGAGAAAGGGGAACCAGGCTGTATTTCATGGGTCCAGGGCCTGACCGCGCATGCGCACTCGATCCGTCGCGAGCGTCGATGGCGGCGCGACAACCTGGCCGACCTGTGGGGTTTTGGTCGCTGGGGCCCCACCCCCTCGTCTTCACGTTTCCTCGGCCTCCGCCGCCTCTTCTGCGAGGGTACGGCCGCCACCCGGGCCACGTGTCCTCTCCAGCTTCTTCCGTCGCACGACTGTATCGAGGAGATGTCGGCGGACGAGAGTGACGACGAGATTTGGTGACGCCACCCGTTTTTAGGCACTCACGTTTTAAAAAAACGCACCAGGAGTGCCTATTGAAATCGCTTTCCTGGGTCTAAATTAGGATTTAAAGGACAAAAATTGATATACTTCAAATGTATTAACTTTTTTTAGTTCAGATATCTTTAACATAGTAAAATACATATTCTTGACATAAAATAATAAGGAAATTGCATTACTAAAGATATTTTTTACTGCGGACCAGATTTTGTGTTACCCGGACGTCCGTATCACTCAGTGGCTCTGGACTGAACAGACCGAACAAGTTGAAATTTGGAATATTTCTTAGTCTAGCACTGGACAGTATGCCCATGAAGTATGATAATTTTCCAATAATTTTACACAGGAGTTTATTTCAAGAAAATTTGGGATTTTGGGTCTCAAATTGTGTCCGGAGCCCAATCTCCGCTGTCAACCCAAGAATTTGGCTGAAACTTGCTACAAAATTCTAAAATACCTTAATTCTCATACACTTTTTTTAGTTTTTCCCTTACACTTTTTTTACGGGGTGAATACCTATCACCAAAACAAAAAAATTACATTTTTAATTACGCATATGTGTACAAGTGAATATTTTCCCAATGCGTACTTGACTTTGGCTATAACTTGCAGCATACTCATATTTTATCTCAATTCCGATGTTTCTTCTCTTATATTTGCCATAAGATTATTTTAGAGTGGTAATTACCTGCATTCATACATTTTAATTAATTATTTTTTTTAAATTTGACACTTACGTCAACTAAAAATGTTTTTTCCTGAAAAATCATTACCCGCTGCACATGTTAGAAGTTAGAAGGTCGAAATAATTGATTCCACAATGATTTCTTCATTAGTATATTTATTAATTGCACTAGTACACTTTAATTGTGAAGATAATTTATATTTAATGCACCAAACTGAAATATGAGTGAACATAACCTAAACACAATATTCGTAAAACATGTTGACAAGTACATTATTATCGGAACTATACGCTTGACGTGCATATTTTCCATCAAATCATTTGTTATTTGCTAATTTCCAGTGGCACTTATTACTTTTTTCGCTGTTTTTTTGTCTCTTTTCGTCTCTAAATGTTCACCTGTCACTGCAGATGTATCTCTCGATTTTATTTACGTATTCTAAGTCAGCACGTAATTACCACATAACAACTGCATTCACGGTTTTCTTAATTTCCTAAATGTTTTTTGCAAAACGACAACGTTTTTTACACTTAATTATTAAATTAATTAACTATGTTAAAAAAAAATAGAGCCGCAATCGCGTTGACTTTAACTTACTCTGGTAAAAGAGTCAGTTCTCAGTGGTCTGGTCACAGCTGTGGCGCGCGTGTCGCCTAATAAAAAAAACTTTATATACAATTATCGTTCCATAAATTTGTGATTGAACAATAAGATACGTATTCGATAAACGTGCAAACAATAAATGAATAATGAATTATCTTTGAATACAGCATTTCATAATAATACATGAAAAAAAAAAAAAAAAAAAAAAAAACGAGCTGTACACCTATCTAATTGTAAATGGCCGGTTATACTTTTTTGTGACCGTAAATTTACCAAAAAGAAAAGTGACCAGTAATTCCACATCTAAATAGTTGGATTTACCATATTTTTACGGTATGTTTATCGAAAAAATTTGTGACGGTAATTCCACAACACCTGATCGCGCGAAAAAAAAAATGACGTCATTTTACGGTAAAAATACGGTAATATTTTGGTAAGTTTACCGCTTCAGGATTTTACGGTAATTCCACATCTCTAGTCTTGGAGCGTCTCGTCTTCGGTCGGTAAAGTAGGTAAATGTACATATCTCGAGACGCTACCGCGTCTCTTAATCAGGTTAAAATTAGAGATGTAAGCAGTAAATGTGACCGGTAATGTTACGGTATTTTTACCGTAAAAATACGGCACGTGACCGTTTCCAAAGCTCTATAAAGTTGACCATACAACTTTAAGGAAAAAATTAAAAAAAAATACTGGTCGATTGGTGGTCGTTTGGTGATGACTGGTAAATCAATTTCATCGTTTGGAGATCAATTGTTTAATTACAATAATTAAAAAACTAATAAAGTCCCAAAGTTAGCCAAACATTTTTTTTTATTCAAATCGACTCTAATAGGGCTCATTCGATGCAGAATCGTTTGGCGGTTACGAATAACGCAATTAAGACATTTGGAGATCCTTAGTTTTCGAGAGAAACTAATACAATGAAATTCCAGTCGACAGAGCCGGATGAAAACATGTGGACAAAGGTTTACGGTCGGTAAAAAAATAAATAAAAAATACTAGTCGATTGGTGGTCGTTTGGTGGTGATTGGTAGATCAATTCCATCGTTTGGAGATCAATTGTTTAATTACAACTAGAGGGGCTTCGCCCCCTGCGCGCTTCGCGCGCCAACCCCACGGGCGGCTTCGCCATCCCCCCCCCCGAGCCCCCTCTCAAGCCCGAATTTTTCTAAGTACCCCAATGAAGGCCCCCCTCTTTTTCGAATTTTTCTAAGTCCACCTATAAAGCCACCCCCCCCCCCCCTCCCGCAGGCCCGAATTTCTCTACGTCCCCCTATAAATGCTGAACTGTTTGAAGCCACCCCTAATTAATGGACTTTTATAAAGGATGGACAGGCTAAGGTTGCGAGTTATTCCTCGGGTACAGTCGCTACTTGGCACCTAACAACAAACTAACAACGAACCCCCCCCCCCCCCCCCCCCCCGTAACCGCCCTTTCTAAAACCGAATATTTCTGTTTAGACCGAATATTTCTGTAAGAAAAAATCAGCCGAATTCCCTTGGGGACTTAGAAAAAATCAACCCAAATTCCTTATTGACTCTGAAAAAATCCACCCAAAACCCTTTCTGGACTTTGGCAAATCATGCTTCGGTGGGCCATTTTACCCCACCCTGCTTTGGTGGGCCATTTTACCGCACTCTGCTTGGGTGGGCCATTTTACCCCACCCTACTGGGGTGGGGTAAAAGTAGGGTAAAACTCGAGT
>CAXITY010000128.1:7500-10251 GCA_964034905.1 Itoplectis maculator
GAAAAAAGTGTGCAGAAGCCCAGACGTCGCCGGATCTCGGGCAACCCAGGACTGTCCGATACTTAAAGAGGAGCGGAAAAGACAATGCAGAAAGCCCCAAGAGGAAGGAGATATCACCTCTCCAAGCGGAGGCAAAGAGGGCAAAAACAGCCAGAAGGAGGACAGAAGCGCCCTACGGACTCCGTGAGGACCCTGCAACGGACACGGACGACCTCTCTGACGCCCACGTGCAGCAAGACCAACCGTGGGAAGAGGTAGAGACGAAGAAGAAGAAGAAAAAAAAAGAAGGAAGAGAAAGGAGCGCCGCATCAGCAGCAGCAGCAGCAACAGCAGCCGCAGCGGCAGCAGCAGCAGCGGCAGCAGCAGCAGCGGCAGCAGCAGCAGCGGCAGCAGCAGCAGCGGCAGCAGCAGCGGCAGCAGCAGCAGCGGCAGCAGCAGCAGCAGCATCCGCAGCAGCAGCAGCAGCGGCGGCAGCAGGAGCAGCAGCATCAGCAGCAGCATCCGCAGCAGCAGAGACAGCGAAGCATACGAGTACGTCCAAATGCTCTGATCGTGAAGCCGAAAGACGGAAAGTCCTTTGCCGAAGTGCTGACCAGGGTAAAGAAAGACCCATCCCTCCAGGCAGTAGGGCAAGGCGTGGCGGGGGTGCGCAAGACATTGGCAGGAGACATTTTGTTGGTCCTGAATAAGTCCAGCCAAGATAAGATGGCTGAATTTAGCGCGGCTATCAACAACGTGCTAGGCGATGAGGCCACCACTAGTGCTAGAGCCCAGACGGTGATGATAGAAGTTGTCCGTCTGGATGGAACCACAACAAAGGAAGAAGTCCACGAGGCAGTGCAAAAGGAGCTCGGCGACAGCGGCAAGCTGGAGTCAGTAGTGTCAGTAAGGGTAACTTACAGTGGCACACGGACGGCCCTACTTAAAGTAACGATGGAAGCAGCGAGGAAGCTCCTGGAAAAGGGGACGGTGCGCATCGGCTGGTCAGGCTGTCGGGTGCGGGAGGTGGTCAGACCAACTAAGTGCTATAGGTGTTGGCTCTTTGGCCATATCGCTAGAAACTGCCGCTCGCCAGTGGACAGATCTAAACTGTGTGTGAAGTGTGGCAACGACGGACATAAGGCCGACGAATGCAACGCAGCGGTCTGCTGCATTCTCTGCAAGGAGAAAGGCGGAGGTAAGACAAATCATGTAACTGGAAGCAACAAGTGTCCAGTGTACACGAAGGCGTCCCAGGCGATACTGAAAAAATGGCGCTAAAAATCCTGCAACTAAACCTCAATCACTGTGAGGCAGCCCAAGATCTGCTAATGCAAACGGTACGTGAGGAACAGATAGACGTAGTCCTAATTGCCGATCAATACAGGAACATGGACGGACCATCGTGGAAGGTGGACGCAAGAGGCCTGGCCGCAATTTGGGCTTGTGGGAAACACCCTATCCAAGAAACTATGAGGAATGCAGAGGACTGCTTCGTGAGAGCAAAAATTAATGGAGTACATCTGTACAGCTGCTACATGCCACCTAGCATGCCGCAGGAAGCATTCGAAGCAAGCCTGGATCGGCTTGTCATGGACGCCAAATACCATTGCCCAGTGGCCATTGCCGGCGATTTCAACGCGTGGGCAGTGGAATGGGGTAGCAGAGAGACGAAAAAGAGAGGGCAAACGCTCTTGGAAGCGTTCTCTGTGCTTAACCTCACATTGCTCAACGATGGAGAGAAGCCGACGTTCGTCCGAGGCGAGAAGAGCTCATTCATCGATTTGACATTTGTCAGCAGCGGTCTTGCAAAAAGCGGCAACTGCTGGCGCGTGATGAAATCCGGCACCCTGAGCGACCATCTTGCTATCAGATGGAACATCGTCAGGCAACAACGATGTGGAAGCCGAGCACCAAGGGAGAAAAAGTTCATTGGCTGGAAAGTAAATGCATTCGATGCGGACGCATTATGTGCATGCATCGTAGACGGCCGAGCTGATGGAACAACAGCAGAGGAAAAGGTTGATGTCGTCATGAAAATGGTGGCAACAGCCTGTGACGCTGCCATGCCTCGTCGGACGAATGGAAACCCACACGTGCCAGTGTACTGGTGGACCGACGCCATAGCACAGTTCCGTGCACAAAGCAACCGCGCGCGAAGGCTAGCACAACGAGCCATAGGCAAACCAAACTTTGCCGCACTGGAGACAGCATTTAAGCTGGCCCGAACCAAACTGACCAAAGCTATAAAGCGTAGCAAAAGGCAGTGTTGGGCCACGCTGATCGAGGAGGTGGACAATGACCCGTGGGGAAGGCCCTACAAGGTCGTCATGACCAAGCTCAAGGGCCAGTCACAACAACAACCCACGTGCCCTGACCAACTGGGGAGGATCGTGACCACGCTTTTCCCTGCACAGGAGCCCTTCGTTTACCAAGTAGGCCAACAAGAGGATGAAATCATTCCTCCGGTTACTCGACAGGAGCTATTTCAAGCCTGCACTAAGGTAGGCAACACCAAGGCGCCGGGAGTGGATAACATCCCAAATATTGCGTTGAAGACGGCAATCAAGGCAGCCCCGGAGCTGTTTTTAGACATGTACAACACATGCCTCGTAGAGGGCACGTTTCCCGAGCGATGGAAGAAGCAGAAACTTGTTCTCTTGCCCAAGGGCAATAAACCACCTGACGACCCGTCGTCATACCGCCCACTGTGCAAGCTCGATACAGCCGGGAAAATCCTAGAACGGATTATCCACAACCGGATCGAAGCAG
>CAXITY010000129.1:0-13834 GCA_964034905.1 Itoplectis maculator
ACCGAATTTCATTTTAACAGAATTGTAATGTTCCCGAATGCACCATTTGCCTGAATGTATCGAACACTCGAAAGTCCGTTCTCCCGAATGGGATTTTGACAGAAAATATTTTTCACTTAAGTAGAGTTCTTCATTACCGACACATGCTTCTAACCATGTCGGTATATTGGAATTCTAGAATTCGATCTAAAGTCGCCTCGTCCACAGATAGTTTTCGTCTCTTAATAAGCTTAATAATCATTACATCATGTGGATATCGACTGGTAAATATTAAGGGGCTGCTGGAATAGATTTTTTTACCGACTGGTCGGTAACTGAGCACTGAGCGGAGCGCGTAGCGCGACGTCCGAACGGCACCGAGCGGAGCGCGTAGCGCGACGCCCAAACGGCACTGAGCGGAGCGCGTAGCGCGACGCCCGAACGGCACTGAGCGGAGCGCGAAGCGCGACGACCGAACGGCCCCCCCTGCGGAGCGCGCAGCGCGACGACCGCGTGAGTGCCTTAAAATGACACCAGGGAAAAATGTCCCGAAGGGACATTTTTGCCGCAGGGTCATTTTCGGGGGGTTTGGGGGGCGGAGCCCCCCAACAACAGCCCGGCGCCCCGCAGGGGCGACCGGGTTGCTTGTTATTGTTTCGTATGCTGTGCAAACAATTCCGCGGACGTGCCTCGACGAACTACCCTGCCGGCGCGCCCGTCGATTCTCTCGCATGTGCGCCCGAGTCGATGGGGGCCTCGACACCTAAGGGGGGAGGGATGTCACGTTCCGCGTTCTTATTATTTCCTTTATTTCAAAGATAAAAACATTTGACATTTTTTTTCATTTAATATTTGTTCATCATATTATTTTTCGCGCACGAGGTTCCGGCGTCAAGTTCGGATAAGTCAGCCCGCCGCATTCAGAGTGAAATTGGACACCGGGATGCGGCGGACGTGACAAAATACAAATTATCCCGAGACCGACTACCGCGGCGATTTTTGTTGCTATGCGGGAACTGCCGATTTCGCTAAATACCCCGCTCGTCGGCCGACGGCAGTTAGACTGTCGGACCACGAGGGGAGATCAGTCTGCTTCTATCCTCCGAATTGTCGGAATCGGCTCCACTGAATAGCGTCCGCATAGTGGCAATAATTCTCCCGAAAATTATTCCAAGTCCGGTAACACCGAAGACCCGGAGTGTACGGAATTTCGGGAGTTGCTCGCGTCGCGGGGATAAGTCTATCGGTGATGATTAAGAATTAAACTTCCGCCACGAACGTTCCGTCGTATAAATTATAAGTGCGTAAAGTGTGCAGCGTGTGAGTGCGAGCGTGCGGGTGCCACCGATTGTGGGAGTGCCCGATTTTGAGCCTGCAGGCGTGCGCGCAGCGTGTGCGTCAGCTCACACACTGCCGACGAATTGTAAGTGTGTGTGCGTGTGTGTGTAACACTACCAGAATGAATGAGAATAATTTTGTACCGACCTGAATAGCCACCGTTGAATATTAAATGTTGATTTAAACCGATCGAATTAATCGCTCGACCTTTATATTTTATTTTGATTTACTTAATCGTTGGTGTTAACTTTTATCATTGTCGACTTTTATCATTTATTGGATATACAATATATAATCGAATTTTCAACAGATTCCCGTTTATTATTTTCTCGCCCTTTCCGGACTCAGGAACGCCCTGTATGGGGCGCCGATCAGTATCGAATCCCGATAAAAAAATTAAATATAACTCCCGCGCTTCACGCAGGAGGTTAGTACCGTCGCGCGCGAGACCGCTCCGCACGTGACAGTAATTACCTGCATTAATACATTTTAATTAATTAATTTTTTTTAATTTGACACTTACGTCAACTAAAAATGTTTTTTCCTGAAAAATCATTACCCGCTGCACATGTTAGAAGTTAGAAGGTCGAAATAATTGATTCCACAATGATTTCTTCATTAGTATATTTATTAATTGCACTAGTACACTTTAATTGTGAAGATAATTTATATTTAATACTGTAACGAGTCTCCATCGTCCACCTACTTTTTTCCCATCGTCACGACTCCCCGTAACGCTAACCCACGGGCCTGCATGCCTAATTTATCGCTTCCTGCCCCGCGGCTCGGCTCAACGCCGCGCGCTACATCTCCAGAGTTCCCTAAAACGCAGCGGTTATCGCCTGCATGACGATACTGCCAGTTACGCGGCCTACGTGACTTTTCCCCAAATTCCTTTCCTACGTTTCTTTTTATCGCCTGTTTCCCACGCGGGCCTCGCCTAATCAGCTAACCGCCTTTCTCCGGAAACCGGCTACACGTGCGCCTTTCCCGCCGAACTTTCCAGAGTCTCCCAGAATTCCTCCCCACCACGATCCCATTTCCAATTCCATATAAACACCTCCCGTGTTATTTACTCAGAGAGTAACTGTCCGAACCTCTAAGCAGCAACATCACGCTGCCCAATTTCGCCTTGCACGTTGTACAGCGTGTACACCGAGTCTTTCCGTCCGACAACCGCGTTCTGTAGCATAGTTGGCTACTTCAAATAAACTCTATTTCGGAATATTCAAACGCGAGTGATTAATTCAAACCCTCCCTACATCACAATACACCAAACTGAAATATGAGTGAACATAACCTAAACACAATATTCGTAAAACATGTTGACAAGTACATTATTATCGGAACTATACGCTTGACGTGTATATTTCCCATTAAATCATTTGTTATTTGCTAATTTCCACTGGCACTTATTACTTTTTTCGCTGTTTTTTTTGTCTCTTTTCGTCTCTAAATGTTCACCTGTCACTGCAGATGTATCTCTCGATTTTATTTACGTATTCTAAATCACCACGTAATTACCACATAACAACTGCATTCACGGTTTTCTTAATTTCCTAAATGTTTTTTGTAAAACTACAACGTTTTTTACACTTAATTATTAAATTAATGAACTATGTTAAAAAAAAAATAGAGCCGCAATCGCGTTGTCTTTAACTTACTCTGGTAAAAGAGTCAGTTCTCAGTGGTCTGGTCAGAGCTGCGGCGCGCGTGTCGCCTAATAAAAAAAACTTTATATACAATTATCTTTCCATAAATTTGTGATTGAACAATAAGATACGTATTCGATAAACGTGCAAACAATAAATGAATAATTAATTATCTTTGAATACAGCATTTCATAATAATACATGAAAAAAAAAAAAAAAAAAAAAAAAAAAAAAAATTGCGAGCTGTACACCTATCTAGTTGTAAATGACCGGTCACACTTTTTTGTGACCGCAAATTTACCAAAAAGAAAAGTGACCAGTAATTCCACATCTAAATAGTTGGATTTACCATATTTTTACGGTATGTTTATCGAAAAAATTTGTGACGGTAATTCCACAACACCTGATTGAGCGAAAAAAAAAATTACGTCATTTTACGGTAAAAATACGGTAATTTTTTGGTAAGTTTACCGCTCCAGGATTTTACGGTAATTCCACATCTCTAGTCTCGAGACAAGTCCAAGTACCGTGGAACCTCTCATAGCGTTCGAAATGCGGGGACATGTACGCTAAGTGAAGAGCCAATCAGGCACGCGAAACGTTCGTGCCTCTCACTCTCTCTCGCGAAATCATCCAATCACAGCGCTGATACGTTTCCCAATGTACGCTATGAGGGTGTGCGCTATAAGAGGTTCCAGTGTAGACAAAACCTACTTTACCGACCGACACGAGACGCTTCAAGACTCTTTTACCGGAGACACCGTGTTTTGACCTCATTTCGATTGACACACATCGGTAATATAAATGAATAATGTATATTCTATATTGAATTATTTGTTATTTGCTTATTTTCACTGGATCTTATCACTGCATTCGCTGTTTTTTGGTCTGTTTTCGTCTCTGAATGTTCACCCATCACTGAGGCTGATGTATCTCTCGATTTAATTTATTTATCATAAAACAATCGTAATCACCAAATTACAACTACGTTCACGCCCTAACAGTTCGGTCCAACCGTATACCGACTATGATCCCCACTGGGTCGTTTTAGGACACGGGATCAACTAGTATTTCATCGAAACCAACCACCGACCAACTGAGATTTAGTTGAGAACACGGTTTGTCGGTGGTTGTTTTCTTCAAAATACTGGTTGTTTTCGTGTTCTAAACCGACCTGGTTGGATTTTTCGTGGTTGGTCGATCTGCTAGGGCGGTTTTATTAATTTCTTATATCTTTTTTTTTTTTAACGATAACCCTTCTTTACACTTTATTATCTAATGATTTAACTATAATAAGAAAGTAGAACTTAATGACGATTTACGCCTTTTCAAGAGACACGATAGCGTCTCGAGACAAGTCCATTTCCACTACCTTACCGACCGATAACTCAACATCCTAGGGCCTTGGGTCCTCGTTGTAATTGGTCATTTCTTGTGGCCTCGCTGCCTGCGTTTTGAACGCGATAAATTTATACTCCACATTTTCTATTGACCATTTTATGGGTCATTTTCTATTGATTCGAATGACTTTTTATTTTTTGAAAATGACCGACATTGAACATCACAGAATTTTATAGATATGAAAATACCGGTATTTTTATTTTTGGTAAAATAACAATGAAACTACCGTACCGTCTTTTATCCACATTTTTTTTCTACAATCTTTGTGTTGTGAAAATACGGTCACGAAAAATGCTCGTAAGTTTGACCGGTTACAAATTTTTGTTGGTGAACTCACCATAAAAAATGGTAAACTGCGTCTATATAGTTGTGAAATAACCGGTAACGAATTTTTTGGTAAAATTACAGCAACGTTGTTTCGTAAATTCACCGTAACTTGACGAGAATTCTTAATCACTAAGAGACTATATGACTTTATTACCGATGTCGTAAATTTAACACCGGTCACATACCGGTTTTTAATCGTAAAATTACTTGTCATGTATACCGCTCACGTCTCTAGTCCGAACCGCATCGTGCACAGCGCGAAACGCGACCTCCGAACGGTACCGTGCGGAGCGCGAAGTGCGACGTCCGGATGGCATCGTGCAGAGGGCAAAGCGCGACGTCCGGACGGCACGGTGCGGAGCGCGAAGCGCGACGTCCAAACGACCCCCTGCGGAGCGCGGAGCGCGACGACCGCGTGAGTGCCTTAAAATGACACCAGGGAAAAATGTCCCGAAGGGACATTTTTGCCGCAGGCTCATTTTCGGGTGGTTTTGGGGGCGGAGCCCCCCAATGGGGGTTTGGGGGGCGAAGCCCTCCAACAACAACCCGGCGCCCCGCGGGGGCGACCGGGTTGCTTGTTAGGCACTCACGTTTTAAAAAAACGCACCAAGAGTGCCTATTGAATTCGCTGTCCAAGGGTGTAAATACGTTTTTTAAGGAAAATGTTAATATAATTTTATTTTATCCACTACTTTTTAGTTCACATTTCTTAAGCATGCTAAAATACATATTCTTGACATAAAATAATAAGGAATTTGCATTACTAAAGACATTTTTTCCTTCAGACAAGATTTTGTGTTACCCGGACGTCCGTATCACTTAGTGGCTCTGGACTGAACAGAGCGAACAAGTTGAAATTTGGAATATTTCTTAGTCTAGCACTGGGAAGTATGCCCATGAAGTGTGTTAATTTTCCAATCATTTTATACAGGAGTTCACTTGAAGAAATTTGGCACTTTTGGTCGTCAAGTTGTATACGGGTCTCAATCTTGGCCATCGATGGAAGAATTTGGCTGAAACTTGCTGCATAATTCTAATTCAACTTAATCTTGATGCACTTTTTTTAGTTTTTTTCTTACACACTTTTTAAGTGGTGAATACCTAAGACACTCAAATCATTAAATTGAAAATTGTGTCCGGCTGTCAGTCTTCGCAGTCAATAAAGTAATTTGACTAAAACTTGCAGCGTTCTCATATTTTACCTTAATTCAAATGTATCTTTCCTCATATTAGCCCTTAGATCATTTTAGAATGATGATTACCTACCATAATAGAATCAAAATATTCAATTTTAATTAATTTCACAATTATGATAACAATAATATTTTTCTCTTCAAAATAATTATCCGCTGTACATTCCACATATTATAATGTCAAAATAATTGATTCCGAAATGATTTTTCAATTTTTATATTTATTAATTGCACTGATACAGTTTTATTGTATTATTAATTCATAATTAATATACCAAACTGAAATATGAGTATAAACATAACCTAAACACAAAATTCGTAAAACATATTGACATCTTCTCTACGGAACTATATATGTTTGAAATGTATATTTTTCATTAAATTATTCGTTATTTTTTATTCACTGTCACTCATAACTGTATTCACTATTTATTGTCTGGTTTCGTCTGTAAATTTTCACTTGTCACTGCTAATGTTTTTGTCAATTTTATTTACTCATTGTAAATCATCACGTAATTACCATATAACACCTGCATTCATGATTTTATTGATTTCTAACATTTTTTTACACTCAATTATTAAATTAATTAACTACTATAAAAAAATAGAACCCAACAAATTCAGGTGTTTCACGATTGTCACCTGATTCATAATTCACGCCGCGACCGCAATCGCGCTGACGGCTTGCCGTCACTCGACCAAAAAATACGATTGCCGAACGTACTAAACGCGCGAATTTATAAATGCCGATTGACCGTTCACCCGAATGAGAAAAGATCCGACGAGTCATAATACCGAAATATTTATTAGCCGAACGGTGAAAACGCCGAAAAGTTTTTATGCCGAACGGATGAAAATACCGAATTTCATTTCAACAGAATTGTAATGTTTCCGAATGCACCATTTGCCTGAATGTATCGAACACTCGAAAGTCCGTTCTCCCGAATGGGATTTTGACAGAAAATATTTTTCACTTAAGTAGAGTTCTTCATTACCGACACATGCTTCTAACCATGTCGGTATATTGGAGTTCTAGAATTCGATCTATAGTCGCCTCGTCCACAGATAGTTTTCGTCTCTCAATAAGCTTAATAATCATTACATCATGTGGATATCGACTGGTAAATATTAAGGGGCTGCTGGAATAGATTTTTTTACCGACTGGTCGGTAAAAAAATCTACTCCAGCAGCCCCTTAAGAGGCGAAAACTATCTGTGAACGAGGCGGCTATAGATTGAATTCTAGAGAACTCCAATATACCGATACAGTTAGCTGCATGTGTCGGTAATGAAGAACTCTACTTAGGTGAACAAGTGAATATTTTTCCACTGCGTACTAGTTACCGCTCACAGCTCCAGTCTGAACGATACTGTGCGGAGCGCGTAGCGCGACGCCCAAACGGCACTGAGCGGAGCGCGTAGCGCGACGCCCGAACGGCACTGAGCGGAGCGCGAAGCGCGACGACCGAACGGCCCCCCCTGCGGAGCGCGTAGCGCGACGACCGCGTGAGTGCCTTAAAATGACACCAGGGAAAAATGTCCCGAAGGGACATTTTTGCCGCAGGGTCATTTTCGGAGGGTTTGGGGGGCGGAGCCCCCCAACAACAGCCCGGCGCCCCGCAGGGGCGACCGGGTAGCTTGTTTTTCTTTGATTTTCCCTGGCGGAATCCGCGTTGAGTTTTGCTTACGCTAAACTCTCATGCATCGGGCCTTGTCGATTTTTAAATACTACCGAAAAGATCCGAATTACGAGGTTCGGCGCAATCAATTGGCTTGAACCTTTGAGTGTTTTTTTTTTTTTTTTTTATTCGTTCCGAATTTTGATGGGATTTGATCGACAGGAATCCGCCGGTGGGTTGTGTTTTGCGTTAAACATTCGTTTCTTCAGATCTCAGCAGCCCTTTCAAACCGTGTCGAGACGCTGGAGAACGACGTTCCACGCGAAAATTAAAAGTGAAGTCTCTTAAGCTCGGTTCTGATTATTCCAATTCTGCAGGTGTTTTTCTGAGTCCGTTCCCATTGGTCAGTTTCCGTCAGGTCAATTTGGTGGTTAGTTGTGCGTGTGTCTTCTCTCTTTTTTTTGTAATGTATCTGTTTTTTACCAATAGGCTTAGGATCACTCAAGTCTTCCACGTTGTAAAACCGCGTGGACAGACTAGGTTGCTCAAAATCCGGTCGGCAAATATTGTTTTCCGTCTCTTTTTCCTCTTTCCGTAATGCGGTTGGGTCGATTCGTTTTGTTTCAAACCGACTCCCGACCGATCGACAATCTCACCTTACAAGTTACAGTGAGACCGTCTAAACCATCGAGAACCGAATTGAGTTTGTGTATACAAAAGGAATAATATTGTTGTCTTTCCGCGTAAAAAAAAAAAAAATCTTTGTTTTTATTTATTTCTGTGAGAGGTGTGGACGGGACAGTGTTAGTCTATCGTGTTTTTTTTTTTCTTTAATCTGGATTTATTTGTTTAATTGCTTAAACGTCTCGGAAGGTTTAAAAAGAAAAATTATCAATGAGCAACCCGTGGATTGTATGGGTCGCGGCGGTAATTCCCCTGGATAATCATTCATGTTCCTCAGCGTGGTCATCCCCTCCCTTCGGGTATTTTTCGCGGATGAATATTAGGTATTTCGCTTCTTGGCCACAAATTCCACATTCGGATTTGTTTCTAAGGCATTCAACGCACTGACTCGAGTGATTGCAAGGGAGGATGGTGCAATCGTTGGTTTTATGGGAACACCGAGGGCAGTGAGTTGGTGTTGAGTCGGGTGCAACGGTGTTGGTGGTAATCTCGGTTACTTGGCTCGGAGCTGGGAGCGTCGACAGGGTCACTCGGCACGGCGCCGCATCGTCGGTCTCTCTCTCGAGGGAGGCCTGGCCCGAGCGGTCGTTTGTCCCGATGATCGTCTCGTCGAGGCCGCATCGTCGGTCTCTCTCTCGAGGGAGGCCTGGCCCGAGCGGTCGTTTGTCCCGATGATCGTCGGGACAAACGACCTCGTCGTCGTCGCGCTCCTCGTCTTCGTTCGACTCGGACACATAGTCAGAAGGCACGGGTGACGAGGGGGACACGCGGGGGGGTTCTTTCGGCTTCCCAGAGTCGGCGCGTGCGCCTTACCCCGGTGTCCAGCACGGTGAGACCATTCGTGGCCTGGGCATGTTTGCACGACGGTTTCCAGTATCGGCGTTCCACAATCGGGTCATCCTGACTCTCCCATTCCTCCAATTTCATGCCGCAGTGATAGCAAGTCACGCGGTCCCTATAACCGGAATAATAAAATCCCGCTGTAGCGAGGGCTTCCGTTGACACTCTGAGTCTGGGCCACCCTGAGAACGACTGGATTCGGTAGTCATAATTCAACATATGCGGTTTCATGGGTATAAGAGCAGACATCCTCCGAGTTTCAGCTATTTTAGACTCGAGAGTTGCCTTCTTCTCATCATCGTTGTTAGTTAATGAGTCAGGTATGATAGGGACGTTGCCGTGGGCCCCCGCTTCGCTGATAAATTTGCACTGCGGGCTCCATTTCGCGTGCTCCCACATTGGCACGTCACCTTCTTCCCACATCCCGATTTTGGCCGAGCAGCTGAAGCACTTTACGACATCTCCGGGTCCGTGACGGAAAAACCCGGCAGCGGCGAGGCACTCGGGTCTTACGACCTCCGATTTTCACTCTCGGAAAGAGTCGAGTCTTTCTTTCTCTCATGCAGCGCTTCGTCAGTTACGGGTTTTACCGTAATTGGTTTTAAGTCGAAGGGCTCCATGACTATTTTTCCCGGTGTTTGATATATATATTAGGGTGTGTCTAAAAAAAACTTTATATTTTTTTTTTATCGGCACCATCATGAAATGTTCATGCTGAACCTCAAAATGTCCCAGCTAAAATTTGAGACCCGTAAAAAATAATTTAGAGGTGCCTGAACGAGGTTTTAGATTTTGCGTTTGATTAACACGTTTATGAATGCGAGGCTTAGCAAATGAACGTCAGAATTCTCAGCAGCTTATTTCCCAGGGATCTCAACCTTTTTTCCTTCAAATATAGGTCCTTTTAAAGAGAAAAAGTGCTGACACTTATCGGTCGAAGTTACAGTTGACGAGTTATGAATTTTTTAAATTGCTCTCATTTTTGAAAAACCACGTTTGATGCATTTAGCGTCAGCTCAGTCATTTCTCTCAAGAGTTTCTGGAAAATATCTCCAAGAAAATTGAAAAAAATTCAAAAATTCCGAAATTCAAATATTTAAACATTCAAAAAATGTTAAATTAACAAATGCCAAATTTTAAAAAATTACGAAACCCAGGTCGCGAATGAATAAAAAATGAATTATTAAAAAATATTCTTTATTATAAATTATTGATATATGGTGGTGGGATTTGTAAATAAATTATAATAAAATGCGTTATAATCATAAGATATATTTCCGTTTTCGTTTACAATGTAAACACGAACACCCACAAACCATCACTGTGTATTTTTCAGTAATTTTTTGTTCGTGTTTGGGTATTGATTGCGGTGATTTTTTACAACTTGCAGTAGAAATTGCTTTTGCTCTTCGTTCTTAGTTAAACAACTGTTGTATTCTTCAATTAACGCAACACCACGCTCCGCAATATCGTTTACCACTTTAATGTTTTTGAAACTCTGCAAACACTTATCAAACCCCGGATCGTCTTTCCATAGTTCTTGAGGTTTGTCGAGAAAATCACAGGGCAATCCAAACTGCTCGAACAATCCGAGTGATTTGTTTGTTACAAAATCACTGACGTCTTTACGAAATAATGTCTCGAAATCTCTCTCTTTAAAGGTAACTCGATTAGTATTCGAGGTTGTACCCTCTCGTTGCCTCAACGCGACAGCCATCTTAGATTTTACCTCATCTGAAACCGTATCATCGAAAAAGGACAGAGCGACGAGCACCTCGGATAAATACCATAAGTGTGAACTGAGTTTAGCACAGGCTGCTTTCGAGATTTCGGCGTTTATGTTTCGATATTCAATCAAACTTTGCAGTAGCTTCAGATCGTGATTAGGAGCTTTCACTGCAAGTGGAGCGCTGAACCACGCCTTAACGTAGATAGTACCGATAAAAACGCAGATATGACAAAGGTTCATCGCTTCACGTGCTTTCAACGTAAACTGCTCTCGAAACAGAAACATTTTCAGACAGTACAGTGCTTTCGAAAGCCACCGCGCGTGGTGCATCGCCCCTGGAGCTTTGAAATTCACTCCTCGCGGAGACTCGTCACCGAAGAATAAACACGTCAACTCTAAAAATTCTCGGTAGTCATCTCTGGGCTGTGAGACCTGAAAATATGAATAATATTTAGACCCAACGGAACGAAAAAGATATGAATAAAAAAAAGCTATTCGCAATTCAAAAATAAAAATATTTGCAAGTAGTACTTGCAACATTGCAACGATATTAACAAAATAATTAAGATCCTCGACATATTGTGCATGACAGTACCTCGAATTGATTCCGTACAAATTGGAGAATTTCTTCTTTCTTTTCGTTGAGTATTTTAACTATAGACTTGTCGTCTAAGCCCGATTTATACTGCGTTTTGTCAATCGTACTCCATTGTTGCTGGAAGCGTTTAAATACCGCGATATTCGGACCGCTTGTCGCGGGCCAACAAGTCTCAAAAACGCTTCGCAGAATTAGCTCAAATACATGGTGACGACAAGCCAAGTGAAGCAATTTCCTATCCAATTTTTTCTCGATGAGCACGCACGCTCCATTCAAGCGACCTTTGAACAAGACACAATAAATAAAAGAATAAAAATAACGATTAAGGCTCAAGCAGATTCAGATAGTATTGCGTGCAAAATTATGTGCTCGAAAAACATGAGATGCTGCTGTTTTTACCTGTATTAGAACTTGTCGTATCAAAACACATAGCTTTTACTTTTTCGGAAAGATTCCACTCGTGCAGTACGTCGACAACAGCTGTGGCTATATTTTCTCCGGTTCCGCTGTAGAGTTTTGGCACGCTGAGCAATTGCTCTGTGTCAACGCCGGAAACAATAATCGGTAACCTTTCGATCGATCCTGGGCCGGCGATTTCTGGGAGAAGCTTTCCATCCCAATGAACAACCAAATTATCTGCCACGCGAATCCCTTATTTTAACTGCTTCGCAATGTCTTCTCGCAATTGTATTCGTTGTCTGTGAATTGCACTCGCGCTCAAAGTAACATCGTTGACGTCGAATCCTAGACTAGCGGCGACGGCAGATAAAATATACGATGCACTCCTGCTGCTCGTTCTAGTGCGGTCCAGTGCAGCCGCAACGAGTGGGTTGATTATACTAATTTTCTTTTTCTTCGGTTGAGGAATTTCTTCAGAAAAATTCGAAGCTGTCCTTTTCAGTTCATTAGTGCTTGATGGTGTGAGTTGATTCGAGGTCGTGATATCGCTTTGAGAATCAGTGGATTCTAAATAAAAATGTAACGCCAAAGATATCAACGTATAATATTAATTTTCAGTAAAAATACCCGTTGAGTACGGTATAAAAAATCCTATTTACGTGTGATATTTTCAGTAGTGACGGTGACCGATGTCACTCCTGCAAATTCTTCTCTCTCAAGCGCGGACGACGATGGTTCTGCAATTTCTCGCTCGTCGGACTCAGATGAAATTACCCTTTCTAGCGATACGAAGCCACGACGATATTCTGACCTTTGAAGTGTCAAAAACTCCAGCTGTTCTTTCGTCAACGTGTTTTCACCGTCTTTACTCGCGATGTCGAATATTTTGTCGAGCTGATGAACAAAATTCCTTTCTTTCGCCTGTTGGTTCACGTTTCTTTTTCGGCGACGATTTTTTTGTAGAGCTTTCCATTGTTTATGCAGCTTCAATAATTTTGCAACCCCACGTTTTCTGATGCAGACCGGAATTCCCGCTTGAATCCACAAGCACTCTACTTCGGGAATAACACTTCTTGCACTGGCACGGAGAGTGAGGTTATGAGCGTTGTGTTTGAAAAAAAACAAGCTCATAACTTGGCGATTCGTAGGAAGCTTACGCCCACCAATTTGATCAGATTCACCGTGAATCTGATCAAATTGGTGGGCGTAAGCTACCTACGAATAATATATCTGAATTGGTCGTGAATCATTCACGACCAATCAGATATATCGACTTTTTTTTTCTTCTACTCATTATCGACCTTTTTAATCTAGCCGATGCAGGTGATAATATTGTCGCACGTTAGAGTGACTAACGTCGGCAGAGCACTCACGTGTAAAATGTCCACGGCCATTGGCGACGGTCATTGGCTGCCATCGGCGACGGTCATTGGCTGCCATTGGCGACGGTCATTGGCTGCCATTGGCGACGGTGATTGGTTGCCATTGGCGACTACAATTGGCTGCCAATAGCTCGTCCACTGCCATTAGATGCTAATCGATAATTCTCCCCCATCTCAAAAAAAAAATTTAAAAACAAAATTTCAGACTTTGAGTTTTGAATTTGGAATTTTTCGGATTTTGGAGTTTGAAAATCTGGAAAGTAATGACGCAGTTAGCGCTGAATGCGTCAAATGTCGTTTTTTAAATTAAGTGAGATTTAAAAAAATTCATAACTCGGAAACTATGAATTCGACCGATGAGTGTGTTAGCACTTTTTCTCTTCAAAAGGACCTATATTTAAAGAAAAAAAGGTTGAGATCCCTGAGAAATAAGCTGCTGAGAATCCGGACGTCCATTTGATAAGCCTCACATTCATATACGTGTTAATCAAATGGAAAATCTAAAACCTCGTTGAGGCACCTCTAAATTATTTTTTACGGGTCTCAAATTTTAACTGGTATATTTTGAGGTTCAGCATGAACATTTCATGATAGTGCCAATGAAAAAAAAAAAAAAGTTTTTTTTTGACACACCCTAATATATATATATTTATTTATTTATTTATTTATTATTATTTTTTTTTTATGAAAGTTT